>LPNX010505232.1:71771-82651 GCA_001517045.1 Pseudotsuga menziesii
TTTATGGAAATAAGGCAGGGAAAGCTAATTCTTTCCAAGAAAATCGATACATAATATAAGAGGAGGCTCCTTCATGCAAAATACATTTATGGCTAATGAAGTCCTTAACATTGAGCCTTAACTTTAAAGGGGTAGAAGAAGGGAGACATGGAACCACTAGTTTATTTAATTCAAAGTTAATGTCCTTAGAGTTTAATGGGTTCAAAATTTCATTGGCCTTACAACGGGAAGGCCTAAAGGGGATTGATGAGCCAATAAAAGTGGAAGGCGTGCCCTCTTATCTTGTGTATTGTGACTTATAAGTGAGGAAGATAGGTTGGTATTACAAGTAAAAAAAAATTGGGAAGCCAAAGGGGTAAAAGAAGGCAGGAATCGACCATTATAATCAAATATTTCATGTAGAGGGAATATTTTTGTTAAGGTTGTTGATTCCTGTTGGGCCATTTGATTAGGAAATTGGGCCATTAATTGTTATATTTATGGAAGAATGGGACATAGATCATTGCAATTATCTTATCCATACAAATTACAGGGATGGTTATGTTTACACCCTTGTTTCATTGTGTTTGACCCTGATTGGAATTGTTATCCCCCCAACAATGGTTCCATTTCCCCCTTTCCCTTGGTTCATGATCATTCTATTTTCCTTCTTCTTCTTATTGTTTATGTATTGATTACTTGTTTGGGTTTGTTAGACCAAATTGATAACCAAGATGGTTAAAAGGAGGAATCAAGTTAAGATTTGGTGAAAGCAAGGAGGTCATGTGATTGAGTTAACCTTGGTTTGGAGTAGAAAAAAAAATATAGGAAGTCTTGTGGTCAAGTATACAAGCCTATCGATGTAGCCATTATTGGGAATCAACATTTTCAAGTGGTGTATAGACAAATGAATTCCCATGTAGGAAATTCTCATGGTTATCATTCCATGAAATATTAGCCATGATACACTATTGTAAGGTGCTTCTAAGCTCCTATATATAATAGGAAGGATTCTACCATGTTGCATTTTCAACTTAAGGAGACTAAGGGAACATATAGGATCATTTTAAGCCAATGTATAACAAAGGTTGATCCATGTAAAATGGTCAATGAACTAATGATTCAATTAATATCACACGATTCCAAAATTTATCAATGTTAAATTTAAGTTAAATGTTTATACATCCTTATGTCACAATATCAAGTATTAAGTAAACAACTAAAAACAAGATCTTCCTATTATGCATTCCTCCACTTGGTGATGAAATATGATGAAGGAAACTTACTCAAGTGAAGACAAGAAGGTAGTATGCCACCAAGGTGATGGAATACAATGGAGTTTGTTAAAGGGATACTCTTATATGCAAAAGTATAACTCACAAAAATCCATGTTCGTTAAAGGGATACTCTTACATGCAAAAGTATAACTCACAAAAATCCCATAGGTGAGTACCTTTGGGTGGAAAACCCAGAAGAATGGTCACTAAGTTGTTATTTAACAATAGATGTCTAGGAAAGATGAAGTTTCCTTAACCTTGGTAGGTTTCTTATTGTTCATTGTCCTAAAACCTTTGGTGTTGAGTAAGTGATGAGCATTAGGTGGGATTCTCTTAAGTTAATTTTATGAGAGTGAGGGGGAAATGTAAAAATACTTCACTTGACATGGTTTCCCTTCTAATTGTACACCCTCGTGTGCAAATAATGGGCATCTTATTAGTTACACACAATTGTCACCATGTTATTTACCCAATTAAGTAACTTTAAGTCTCTAATTTTGATCAATATTGGGAAGTTTAAAACCACCACCCCAAACAAAATCCAAGGCTCTATTCTAATCTAATGTTGGTTTCCTAAACCAAAATAATGGAAGTGTTTATTTTTATTATGCAGGTTTATTTTAGGGTTTGTTGTTTGAAGAAAAAGCTTAGTTATGTGTTCTCTATGCCCTCTACATGAATTGATACTTGCATGGGGGATATAATCATCAATTTGTGATAAACGATTTCTTAATATGGTGTGTAATGTATGCTATTTTTGTGTTATATTTAATAAAATCTTGAAAGGAAACTTTATTCGAATAAAACAAAAAATTCTTAAGAATACTTTCATCACTTTCACGCATTTATTCAATAAGTTTTTTGTTTGATTGTCGAATATTGTTTTGTGTAAGTCATGTTTGAGTCTCAAAACCCTCCCATAGTATCCTTAAGGCCTGTCACGATGAACCCTATGGAGGGCACTTTGCTGACAAAAGTACTGGAGACAAGGTATTAAGAATGGGTTATTTTTTGCCAACCTTGTTTCACGATGCAAAGAAATATGTGCAAGCTTGTGATAGCACTCTAGGTGGCATGATCGGTTTATTAAAAAGCAGGTGTTTCAAGAAGGAGACTGGTATTTATTGTATGAATCATGATTCAAAAAGGAACTTAAAGGGAAACTACACATGAGCTGGTTGGGACCATACAAGGTGGACATAGTATTTGATAATGGGACTGTTCGATTGGCCACAATAGATGGGAAACATACACCATTATTTTCTAATGGCCATTTGTTGTAACTTTATCATAAGCCACTTTAAATGGATGCATTCACCTCCCGTGTTTCCTCTGATCTGAACTAACAATTGTTGAAGGAAAAATAATTCCTTCTTGTTCTCGCGACTCCTTAATCTCTGATGCATTTTCCATGAATATTGTACATAAATACATTTGTTTGATTTTAATTGTTTCCTGGCTCGATATTTTTTTAGGCCCTATTACATTTTTGATGATTTTTGTTAGTTTAGTTTGATGGTTTGTTACAAGACTTGTATGAAGGGATTTAGACACATAGGAATGATAAAATAATCGAGTTGGAGCATTGATCGTGGACAATGAAGATAGTCCTCTCTAGTCATTGAATATCCCCTTACAAGCAGTAGTGAAGGAAATCTTTGATTTCTGTCAAAACCATTTGGTTTGGGCACTGTTGAAATATTTTGCTTTCTGCTGAAACTCCACCATATTCCTTGTCGAAACTCTGCCATATCCTTTGCTGAAACTCCAATAAGTTCTTTTCTTCCTTGCCGAAACTTTTCCATAATCCTTGTCGAAACTTTGCCATATCTTTGTCAAAAATCTGCCATATTCCTTGTCAAAAATCTGCCATATCCTTTGTTGAAACGCCGCAAAGTTATATGCTTCTTTTCCAAACTATATTGCCATAATCCTTGTCAAAAATCCACCATATCTTTGTCAAAGCTATACCATATTCCTTGTAGAAACTTCGCCATATCCTTTGTCAAAACGCCACAAATTTCTCTGCTTCCTTACCAAAACTCTGCCATAATCCTTGCCAAAACTCTGCCATATTTTTGTGAAAACTCTACCATATTCCTTGTCGAAACTCCTCCATATCCTTTTTCAAAACGTCGTAAAGTTCTTTTCTTCCTTTTCAAAACTCTACCATAATCCTTGTCGAAACTCTGCCATATATTTTCCAAAACTCTGCCATAGTCCTTGCCGAAACTATGCCATATCCTTTTCCAAAACTTCATTAAGTTCTCCACTTTCTACTGAAATATTGTCATTTCCTTTGCTGAAAATCCATTAGTTTCTTTGTTTAAACTCTGCTAGTCACTCTGTTTTGGACAAAAACACTAGAAATTTTTCCACTCTCATCAGTTCTCTTTATGATCAATGGTTGGCAGTAATCTCATTCTGCCAAGTCTTCAGTACCATTTTTGTTATGCTTTTAAAAATGATGTTAGAAATCTGCCAACTTCTCCACCTGCTGATACAGTTGAGTTTGAGGTGGACATGTTCATCCCTCTCATTATGCCAACGGCTCACATGATCCATGAATCCACATGATGAGGAGCGCCTCCACTAAAGAGTTTCCATAAGGAAAGTGGGTCACTCCAATTCGGTGATTCCTCATGGTAAGTGAAAAGGTATAGATCCTAACCATAGGTATAACTAAGCATAAATCAACAAATAATCATGATAATACCATCCTTCTTGTCACCATCAACAATTCTTTGAGCCAAAAATTTTAGTTTGGGAACAGGTTCCATCATTACACTCTATAGCTGCTTCACCCAATCCATTCTATAACTTCTACCCTGAGCTTCTTTTTCCCTTACACCACCTTTACGCCGCCTTTCTAAAAATACCTAATGATTTTCCACACTGTACATTGTTGTCTTGCATGCTACAACTCCGGTATCCGAATTTGGAAGTTTTATTGGTTTCCTATGTAATTGATATCCCTAAAAACATCAAGGGAGGGTTTGCAATCCGCCATGAACCAGAGACGATGTACCCATTGCGTTGATATATGGAACCTTTTGGAATTTTTGAGAAAGCAGGCTAGACTTTGTATTTTGAAAGATTAACCGAATTTGATGAGGAGGTTGCATTACAATTTGCACAAAATTTGATGGAAGATTATTCAAAAGTTGGGGGGATGAGAATTGAAGTTTCTGAGCAAATATTAGCATAAGTAACATGTATTCCCATAATAGGAAAGAGATGTTTTGGTTGGAAGGCCCCTGTTCCGACCTCAAAAGAAGATTTATTAATAGCAGGAGAAGTTTTTTGACCAAGAGGAAAGGGGACTGCATTGCAATCTATGCCTTGTCGTTGGGGCTAGGTTGCAATATATCTAAAGAAGCATATAACTTGTGAATGTAGGTGTTGAGTTGTTTATACCTATGATTTTATTTTATTATCTCACCTGCGCCATGGTATATATGTAAACGTGCTCTATTATCTTATGAATTCTCTACAAAACATGGCACAATTTGTTAGAAGGGGTAATTTCCCCCAAAGTTTCTCTTACCGATAATGGCCTCATTAAACTGATAATATCAAGGGAGTTACAGCAGAGGCATCAATCATGGGTTCAATTGGTCCCTAGAATAAACCCTATGGCCATAGAAGGAGATAGTGAATCTGAAAAAGAAGAGAAACAGAGCCCCTTAGATAAAGAAAAATATAGGGAATATGAAAGGGTAGAAGTTAGTCAAGGAGATCCAAGTCCATTTTGACAGATAAACAACTATGGGACAATTCCTGGTCCCTGTCAAGGAATCGATGAAGAAATCAATATATAGAAGCCTTCCAAAAAACCGAGGACTCGGGATGATGAGTTTTTTCCTCCCATAAACGAAGAATTATAAATGATTCCAAAGGATTCTCAAGAATTAACCCTGGAAGGATTTCCATTGGAAAGTGGACAATAAAGGTTAATGGAAGGGATTGAAAACTCAGGGAAGGTGACTTAGGAGGCTGAACCCTCTGAAGAATTTAGAAATTTGGAGGAAGAATCATCATGAAAGGATGATTCTTCCTTTCCGAATGAAGTTGAAATGCTTAGAGAGGGGCTCATTTCTCCTAAGAGACCACAAAGTAAAAGGATATTAAGCACTTCAGCTCAATCACCTTTTCCATTGAAAAAAAATAGGACCCGGGCTACTGTCGCAATGGAGACAACACAATGGGATAAAATTACATGTATTGAAGTCCCAGTTTTAAGACCTATGTCATCCTCTATCACACAAGAACCAGGGTGCAAAGATAAACAACAAGGGATTACTCATGTAACACAGGAACTAGGTAGCAACTTAACCTCAACATCAAGGTCTGCCGACCCACAAGAACCTACACTGAATGATGTGACGGTCCCGTTCAAATAGAGATAGTGCTTTTGGAAAACGACTTGCTTAAACAAGAGGTACAGGTGCTCCAAGGAGAATTGCAACGGTTGAAAGATATATTGAAAAATCAAGCAAGTCATAGATTGAATACATTAGCAGAGGTTGTTGATAAGATGGGGACTGTAATTTCTGAGGAATTTGAGCATGATGAATATATATATATGCCTAGAATGTGGTGATATTTCCAAGCTTGCAGGATACAAAGATACTCTCATGGAACCCTCGGCTTGGATATTGATGCAGTCAAGATAGTAAAAACCTAGGAAAATGCAAGCAAACAATGATCAAGATCAACAGAAATCAATAGAAGGAAATTTGCACAATCATAATGAGGTCACTAGAACACAGGAAACCACTACAACACAAGAACCAGTGGTACAAAAGGAGGTCACTGGAACACAAGTACCAGTGACACTAGACATAAAAGAAACCACAACAACACAAGAACGAATGGTACAAAAAGAGGTAATTGAAACACAAGAACCAGTGGTACAAAAAGAGGTCATTGAAACACAAGAACCAGTGGTACAAAAATAGGTCACTGAAACACAAGAACTAATGAAACTAGAAAAAAAGTAACCACCGTAACACAAGAACCAGTGGTATAAAAAGAGGTCACTGAAACACAAGAACCAATGACAATAGAAAATAAAGAAGTTGTTGAGACAACCAATTCAGTTGCTGAAACACAAGAACCAACAACTTAGGACTCCACCCTGCCCAAAAAAGATGGTAATGTAATGGTTAAGGAGCCTTGTGAAACCATTGAATTAGATGAAGAATACAAGGAGGAAACATAGGATATTCCTCTGCTAAAAGCTCCGTTAAATAATTTGAGATATCAGGATACCATGTACGGGGAAGGGGTAATTCCTCTTCCCACACATAGGAATGTCATTAAGGATATTAGGGATAAGTGGGAAGAAGAGTTGATGTTTCAGAAGTTTCGTTGGGAAAAATTGCAAGTAGAATTAAGGGAATTGAGAGTATTTAAGACTATGAAGAAATAAAAAGAGTAGATGTATACATTGATTCAGAAATTCTTAAGTTGTACTAAGTGTCTGTCTCCTTCTTATTCGGTTTTCTTGTATGAACAAATGGCTATTTTTGAGTTGAAATCTCTTAAGGAAGGAAGGCCCCATCATCTTGTTACAGTTCCCCAATTTTTAGATACTCTCTCTCAAAGTGATTTCTCTGAGCAAAATATGTTATGAGAATTGTATTTACATGAGGATGCATGCCCTGTGAATATTTGTTTTAATCCCATCCCTCACATAGGGGATGTGCATTTAAGGGAATTCATTTCTTTTCTTACTAACCAGATGTTGTGGTGGAATTCCTCACAGACCATTCCGAAAAATGAAGAAAATTCTACTTTATGGATCCTAGGTGAACCACAATATCCTATGGAAATTATTGACAAGCATCAAAATTTCCTTTCTTCTCCATCAAAGGCTGATCAATTAGAAGGAGTTCAAGAAGATGTCATAAATACATGTATGCAACTTATAATGTAGCAATAACCTTATGCATGAGAAGGTAGTATATATAGATGAGATGCTTCTTCAAGACTTATGAAGACAAGGGACCCTTATTGTTTTGAAATTTTTACTCAAGCTTTGACTCGGGTCCTTGGTTATGCTAAATGCATTCAAAGTTGTGGAATAAATTGGCTAGGGTTGCATTTCAAATTCACTATTCTATGGTTTCTTGAAAAGAAGTATAAAAACAGATACATGCTAACTAAGAGGAAAAAAGACAATGCTGGGAGGATTTGATTTCTTGTAATGGATATAGGGACAAGAAAGATAAACCATAATACTCTTTCAATCTCACTCACTTACACAGACAAATATTTGACCCGGATTCATATTCGGACTAACTAGAGCTTGTTGCATGAGAACATGCAACTATGTAGTTGGGGGGAGATGTTGGGTGCTAAAAATGACCCTTTTTTCTTAGCTTTTTCATGTACATTATGCCCTAGTTTCGTTTATTATTACAGCTGAAATGATATTCTTTCTAAGGAAAAGCAGAATTGTTGGCAGGTATATCTCATTTTTATTTCATTGAATTAATGCTTAAACTTATATGTGTCTATAGGTTTTGTTCTTCAATAAGCTAACCTATGAGAGATTAATGCAGTTAGTTGAAGGTGACATAAAATTTGGATAAAGCAAGTTGTCGATACACAAGGAAGTGTATCAGTTTGTCAATAAACAAAGATAGTCCCAGTTGCCGATACACAACAAAGTGTATCAGTTTTTCGATACATAAGGAATTTCCCCAACTGTCGATACACAAATAGAAGAAAAATCATAAAGTGTAGTTTCACTTCTTCAATACAATAGCTCGGTGATGTTACAGGACAGTTCAATCTATTCATTTGTGTAGCTCATTGATATTGATAAGGCATTGGATTAGTTCGATTTGTTGAATTGGAGTCGCCCATGAAACATTTTTTCGTTTCTATTGTAATATTATGCTGAAATTGTTTCTATTTTGGAAATTGATTCGATGGCCTAAGGATCTTCGATCCTCATGACTGTCCGAATTCAAGGGATCTTAGTTGTTTCTCCTTAAGTACTTAAAGAGGATCACATTGTCCATGAGGGGATTATTGAAGAATTAATAATTGTAACAAAGGAGGAGAAGTCTCATTACTGGTGTGACAATATTTCTAGGCTAAAAGTCTCTTTCCACATGCTCGACTTTCAACATGTCTATAGAGAGCACAACATTAGGGCAAATTGCTTATCCAAGGAGGCACTCTTAATGGACTTTGGCCTCTTTTCCTTCATAGAATCTTATGAAGATGATATCATTGGGGGAGGTGAATTTCATCTCTTATAGAGCTTAGTGATGGAGCTCTGTCTCCTTTGTGATTGCATCTTAGCACATCTTTATGATTTTGGAAGTTCATTCTATCTTGATTTAGTCAACCCCCGAGTGCCTCCTGGAATAAGTTTCCTGGGCTCATCTTGTGCTCTCTTCTGACTTGCATGACTTCCCTCATGAAAAGCTGTCGGGAGAGCTGCACCCACTACTTGAAGAATGTGATCTCTAGACCTAGTACCTTTGTTGTTTTTTTGTTATAGGATTGTGGATGGCTCTGCCTTGGGATTGAATATCTTATGATCTCTGATATGTAACCATTTCCTTTGATTCTCAATGAATATTAAAGATTGGATTTTTTCTTCTAAAAAAAATCTAACTTTATTTACATATAATGTAGTACTTGTATCTCAAAGTTTTAAGTAAAATTGTATAAATTATAACTAAGCTAATCATTCTAAATATTGTAAGTATTTTTATTGTTTTTAAAAATAAACGAACCGGTATCCTATAGAGATAATATTGTAAGTTTTTTCCTATAGAAATATTGTAAGTTTTACCATTCTATAAAAATTGCATATATTTCCATGTAAATTTATATAAATGCATACATTAAAGGTAACAATTTAATGCTAGATTGGGATGTGTGTAATGTTGGCATAAATGACAAGAATATTCTATTTTTTATTTTTAGTTTTTTTAGTTTTGGCAAAATATATATATATATATATATATATATATATATATATATATATTTTTGGTAATGTTTAAACTACTCCTCACTAAAACTTTTCAATGTAGTAAATTATATGTTTTTCTTCAAAATTACATTTTCATAATTATATTTTTCCATTTTTGAATTATAAACTTAATTTCTTTTAAAACATCATTAAAAGTAAAAACATCATTAAGAAATAAATGTCTATAATAAATTATATTTTTTCTATAAAATTACATTTTTTTTTGCTATAAAATTACATTTTTTTTGCATAGTTATATTTTTCTATTTTTATTAAACTTAAGTTCCTTTAAAACATTATTAAAATTAAAATCATCATTAAGAAATAAATATAGTTAGTGAGATAAAATGACGTATCAAACATTTATACATCAATTGAATAAAGCAAATGCATTCATTCAAATAAATGCCTCCACTTAGATATATTACTATTTTTAGTGTTTTCATATTATAATTTGTAATTTTTAGTCTTTTTCATATTATAATTTGTACACAGTGAGTGGGTTTTATAGTTAGATATGTGTATATTTTTCACATTATATAATTTGTACACAGTGAGTGAGTGAGTGTTATAGTTAGATATGTGTATATTTTTCATATTATAATTTGTAGGCATTGAGTGAGTTTGAAGGTCTAGAACATGTGTTCTTTTTAAAAAAGTATATATATTAGGTTTAAATTAAAAAAAAATATTAGGTTTAAACATGGAGGGGTAAAATATGTATATTTTTTTAAATTTTAGCCGTTAAATTTTTGGGTAAAAATTAAAAAAAAAATTAGGTTTAAATATGGAGGGGTAAAATATGTATATTTTTTAAAATTTTAGCAGTTAAATTTTTGGGTAAAGAAGAATTTTTGTTTAATAAAAAAAAATTTAGCAGTTAAATCTTTAAGCAAAGAAGAATCTTTGTTTAAGAAAAAAAAGATATGATATTAAATTGGTATTTAAAAATATTTACACAGGAGGCCTTCTCTATGGAGACATGGTCTCAGAAGATTCCTCGTCCCCCTCGCAAATAAGATCTTTCCACGTGGCGGTTCTGGTTCTTTTCTGAACTGTCTGCTGCTCTCTCCTCCACTGCCCATCTTTCATCGGATGCCTGTTTTTCTCTCTCCACCACTGCCCACTGCTCGTCTTTCATTGGCTGCCTGTTTCTCTCTGTCCACAGCTGCCAGTCTCTCCGCCGCTACCAGATTATTTTTCTCCTCCACCACCTGTCTCTCCTCCGCTACCACACTCTCTCTCTCCCGTAGCCCGTCTCTCATTCTCCTGAGGGAAACCATATATTGAACACATGAAAAAAAATCACAAATTTCAATTAAAATACGAAAACAGGTAAATTTGCACAACTCGTGGATGAAGGCGGTTCTGTTTAAAAAATATAAAAAACATGACATCCATGTTTAACAATAGTCACAACAACTTTAAGAAAATTATAATCTGCATCTTTTAATATCAATGTCAGTGCACCAGAAGCTCTTATTTTCCATTGTTGCAGGGAAAGCCCTGCAAAACTGAATGGCAATATGAAGAAGAACAGTTTGAGACAGATAATTTGATGACGTGATATATATCTATATTCGTTCCATGACAGAGTATTATATATATATATATATATATATATA
>LPNX010505232.1:83782-93809 GCA_001517045.1 Pseudotsuga menziesii
CATTATACAAAAAATCAACTAATAAGTTGTCATTTCATACAAAATATCCTCATAAAGATCATAATGTTCACCAAACTTTTCAGCAGAAAAGAAATCAAATACCATGCAACAATTAAGTCTGATCTTAACAAACTTATTTCATCATTCCTGATTATATTAGGTCAGATCAACTGTGTCGGGTGATCAAAAGCAAAAAACCCAGAGCAAAACTAGCTGGCTGATGTAGTCTCAAAAGTGAATAATAAATCAAAGGCTGATAAAAAATTCAGCAGCTAGTAAATTGGCCAAAACCAGGCCATCCAAAGAAGAAAATTCATAACCATATCCATTTCAGCACCAAATAACATGAGGCCAAACAGCCCGCCTGTCAAACTCTTAGTATGTTGCTTGAGATCACCAAAATGCAAAAAGATGCATGTTAATATCAGCCAAGGCATCATATCAAGGGTGGAACAAAATCAAGTAACCAGAAATGCCCAAGCATTTATCTCCAAAAATCCAGCAAAGAATTCATAAGAACAAAGTGCAAGTTGCCACCATCATAAAAAAAAAACAGTTCTACAGACTGCAGAAACAGATAGTTCACAGCAACAAATTAGAAAACCTAAAAGGTTTCGATAATTTATGCCCCTCTCTGTTCACAAGTATTCCAAAAACCTTCAAGTATGCTGCGACCTGCTTTAGCCAAAGAATCTGCTTTGAAGTTTCTTCCCCTATAAATGTGTTTGAATGACACATAATCAAGACTGTCAACTAAATAGTGAACATCTTGAAGAATCATGGCTAATGCAAGATTTTGCATTCGATACTTACCAGATGCCCAATTTATAACTAACTGGGAATCCCCAAAAACTTGGATTTTATCCAAATTATGCTTCCGAGCCAGCCTAAGGAGAAGCTTAAGTGCACATAATTCTGCAAAATTATTAGTACCCAAGCTTAAACCTGCTTTGAAAGTAACATAATGCCTATCAGATATGAACAAAATACCTCCAGCCCCACAAATCATTGGGTCCCCAGCTGCAGATCCATCAAAGTAACCCCATGCATAAGTTTGATCAATTTCTTCCACAAAAATTGATCTGATAGGGACCACAGATAAGGATTGTGGTAAATTCTTCAACATACCCAAGCTATAGCTTGATATTTGTGTAGGTGTTGAGTCAAGATCCTCAAAGCATGATCTATTTCTTGCTTTCCATATAAACCAGAGTACAATGATAGGTAAAGATTTGATAAGTACCACATCTGATAAAAAACACCAGTTTTTAAAACAAGCAGACAGGGAATCACCATTCCAAAGATTATTAAGTTTCAGATGATCCTCAATAATTGACCAAACAGATTGAGTAAAAGGGCAATCTACTGCAATATGAAAATTGGATTCACAGTTCTATTTGCATAAAAAACACCTACCAGGACCTTCTCTACCTCTCAAGCAAAGAACATCCCAGGTCAATGCTTTACCAGAGAGAAGAAACCGGCTAATTTTTTTTGTTTTTAATGGACACTTCATCTTCCATAAGACCTTCCACCACCAGATCGATTCCACTTCTCTATTAATAAGTTCAACATATCCCACTTTAGGAGAATACTTGCCTGTTTTAGATAAATTCCATATCAGACAATCATCTATAGTAGAAAACCTAACATGGCTAGACTTGAGAATGGCAATATGTCCATTCCAAGCAGCAATCTCAAGTGGATCATTAAAACCCAAGGAGTCTGCAGATAACCATTCTTGTGACATCAAAACAGACCTACCCTGAATTCCAATATCAGAAAGAAGATGAAAACCAGCCAAATGTAATCTATCTATCATAGGAATGGGAAGAGCATGTCTCCATTTACATCCAACCCACGAATCTAAACCAATACGAACAGCATTACCAGAACCAATCTTCCAAACCAGAAAATTCCCTATGAGATCAAATGCCCAAAGAACAGCTTTCTAGCAGATAGAAATGTTCTTTTTCTTTTTAATAGTAGATCTTATCCAGTCCAGATTATTCATTGGATAAATATATTTCTGTATTGCTATCTTAACCCATAAACCCGAACCATGAATGATATCCTAGACCTTTTTTGCAGCAAGAGCCTTGACGAATAAAATAGGGACTTTAAGTCCCCAACCACCCATAGATTTAGGCATAGCAAGAAACTTCCATGAAATCCAGGGTAAACCATAAGAGTTTTGTTTACCAGCCCAAAGAAAGTTAAAACAGAGCTTTTTGATTTTGTCTATGACGCCCATAGGAACCCAAAAATGCATCCAATAGACTGGAGTGGCCTCTAAAACAGCTTTAATCAATATCAGCTTTCCTCCTTTGGAAAACCAACGGAAGCTCCAATTCTGAATCCTTTGTTCAACTTTAATAATCAGCCAATCCCAATCCCTAATCAAATATCTGCAAGGTTTAAGTTGAAACCCAAGGTACTTCATGCCATTTTCAATTTTAGCAACAGGAAAACTGAAGATCTTCTGTAAAGTAATAACTTCAGAATCTTCCAAACAGGAGTAGTATAAAGAAGATTTATTTTCGTTTATTTGCATCCCAGATGCCTTACAGAAATGCATTAAAATCTCATAGAGAGTAGAGAGAGATTGTTCAGAACCATCATTAACCATGACAATGTCATCCACAAAGAGAACATGAGTTAATACTATTTCATTACCAAAAGATAAACCATGATAAGTCTCACGCATTGTAACATGAAGAATAGCCCTCCCAAGGCCTTCAACCACAATAAGAAACGGAAGTGGTGCCAATGGGCACCCGTGTCTGAGTCCCCTACTAGATTTAATTTTTTTGTAGCAACACCATTGATGAGCAGAGAGAAAGAGACAGATGATAGACTGCTCATAACCCACGCAATAAAATTCCCTGTGAAACCCATTTTGCAAGAATAACCCGAAGATAAACCCAGCTGACTCGGTCATAGGCTTTAGATAGATCGATCTTAATCATAACAGCTTTTAAGGATTTAACATGCATAGAATGCATACCTTCCTGAATGACACCTACATCATCATGTATCTGCCTTCCTGACAAAAATCCAAACTGTTCACCAAAAATACATCTACTCAAAACCTTTCTGATTCTGATCGAGATAATCTTACCAATAATTTTGTATACAAAATTACACAGAGAAATAGGCCTAAAATCCTCAAAAGATGATGGACTATCAATCTTAGGAATAAGAGCAAGAAAGGTAGAGTTAAAAACACCTGGAATCTTGCCACTTAACCGGGACAATTCAATAACTCTTAAGAGGTATTCACCCAAAACATCAAACAGACATCTATACACCTCAACAGGAATACCATCTGGTCCAGGACTCTTATCATTTTTGCTGATGGATAAGATATGCTTGATATCTTTAAGAGTAATAGCCTCCATAAGCTCAGCATTTTCATCCTCAGAAATAGAAGATGGGAAATGACCATCACTATGAACAATTTCTGAAAGATGGAGATCAGCTTCTTCGGAAAAAAGGCTTTCAAAATGCTGTATCCCAGCCACATCTATAGCCTCAGATCCTTCCACAAGATTTCCAGAATCATCATAAAGTTTCCAAATTGAATTGCGACATTTCCTATGAGCAGCAAATTTGTGAAAGAAAGGAGTATTATCATCACCACAACTCAACCATAACGCCCTACTTTTTTGGCGAGCCTCCTTTTCCCGAAAAAGAAGAATAGCACTATTGCGGGATTCAATCTCAATCAGTAAATCTTTATCAACCACTGATAAAATACCAGAAATATGACTATCATGAAATCTTTTTAGCTCAAATTCAATATCAACCAAATCTTTAATGTTCTGAGCTTTTTTATTCAGTGACCACTTAGTAGAAATTACTTTAATACGCTTAAGATTCTCACAAAATTGTGCATCAAGAGATAAAGCAGACCGAACATCAAAGAGAACCCAAGAATCTTTTAAAGCTTCAACCAAATCAATATGATCCAGCCATCCTGCATTGAACTTGAAAGGACTATGGGCCTTAGGAGTCTGAGAAGAAATTTGCAGAAAGACAGGTTGATGATCAGATACACCTCCACACCCAATCCATTGTTTAAGAAGGAAATTACAATCTAGGAAATCAGCCGATACTAAAAGACGATCCAACCTTTTACAAATACCCTCAGCACCAACTCTACGATTGCTCCAGGTAGGAATAGCTACCAAAGGGTTGATGTCAACAATCCCCAATCTCTCCAACAGATTGTGGAAAAAAATTGTTAATGGGTCAACTTGAGCATGAACCCCCCAAATTTCAGATTGACCCAAGAAGAAATTAAGATCGCCTCCAAAAACTAAATAAGGAGACATGAGACAGTCCGACTTGATCAAGTTATTCTAGAAAGTTTCCCTATCCAGATAGGGCGCATAAAGATTAACAAAGGATATTTCCTTTGTAAATCAAAAGAAAATAAAATAGCACACAACCCTGCTTTTATTGCCGAGGCATTATGAAAAAGAAAATTACAAGACTTCCAACCTAAAATAAGTCCACCCGATCTGCCCATAGCATCCACCGAAATGAACTGCCATCCATGAATCAAAAGTTCCAAATCTTGAACCAACACACACCCCTCAATCATTGTTTCTTGAATAAAAATAACATCAACAGCATGTCTATCGATAAGTCTCTTAACTGCTAGTTTCTTGGGAAGACTAGCCAAACCCCTAACATTTAAGGACATAAGAATCATGAAGTAACCTTGGAAAGGGCAGATGCTCTAAGCGCCCCAACACCTCTCATTAAAGGATGTAATACATTTTCATCCCCAATAAAACCCTCCTCTACTTCAAGATTCCCAGGTTTATTTTTGATAGGCCGAGAAATATCCTGTACAGATTTTGAGCACGAGCAAAGATAATACCCCTTGCTAACAATTGCCTTACAAGGAGATACAAACCCAAGGTCCTTCAAAGATAAATTCGGAACAATAGGAGATAAGGCCTCAGAAGAAAGATTCAGAAATGGAATGTTATCAAGATCATCCATAGAATTAAAAATGCTTAACTGTTTAAGTTTGGCTAATGGTTCAAAACCAAGAGAAACAGAATGTATATCCAAATTCCCATCCACAGACTTTCCAACCTTAGCATTAGACTGAATCCCGTATGATTTGACTCTCCAAATATCCAAATTCTCATCCACAAATAGTCCAGCCTTTGCAGTAGACTGAATCCCGTTTGATTTGACTCTCCCAATATCCAAATTCTCATCCACAGACAGTCCAGCCTTTGCAGTAGACTGAAACCCATCTTTTTTAACTCTCCAAATTTTGGAAGAAGAATGTTTATTAAATGGTAGAGAGCAATCATTAGCCAGATGTCCAAACCCATCACATCTAAAACATCTAAAAGGAAGTCCCAAATAATCCAATTGCTGAGAGAAATCACAATTACCCTTTTTAATGACCAGTTCAGTAGGTAAACCCAAACGAAAGTCTAACAGGACAAGAACCCGACCTATGCAGCAAACCCCTGAGTGTAAATAAGAAAAATCAGTTTCCAAATGGGTTCCCAAAGTATTCCCAACATGTCTAAAGAAATCAGCAGACCAGAATTCAAAAGGTAAATTTGGGAGTTTGACCCAAATAGGAACTTGGTCATACCTTTCCTCCCGGTTATGTCTCCTGTTTAGGCTTCCTGACTAGTCCTTACATCAATTACATAATAAATTTGTCTGCTGAAAAATGCAAGTTCGAGAACCCGACAGGGAAATATCATACTTGGACCCCCGACAAACTCCGGTTTCTCTTTATAAAATATGCTTTTAGCGAAGGCTTTTTGGATCGACCAGAACCAAACTTTTGAAGCTTTACAGTGGGGTAGAATAAAGAGAACCTGCACTCCTTAGCCTCTTCAGACTACGATGGCTTCTGTGCTTCCATCTCCAACAACTTAATCACATACCTCGATTGCTTCTAGGGAGGACCTGGTTATGCCTACTGTATGAATGTCACAACAGTCGTTTTATCGTGGGAACTGTCTTAGGAACTACTGCCAGAATATAAGAGGGAGAAGGGATTATCTAGCTTGTAGGGGGTTTATACTATAGCTCAGCAGGTAATAAAGCTAGCTTATTAGGTGGTTAGCAAATGAGGCGGCAAGGTGCTGCTTAATGGGTACCGGGATAAACATATTATACAACCATTTGAGCGTGCTTACGCGCCACTTGAACCCGAAGAAGGTAGAATAATAATACTTGGACCCCAACAAACAATGGGTTTATAAATGATCTATCTGTCCATCCATTCTTGGGAATAGATTTGAAGAATAAGGGTAAATAAAGAAAAGAGAGCTCTAGGCCATTTTATTCCTTGGATGACTGTTGCTCCAATAATATTACTGACATGATCCCAAACGGCTTTTTAAGATTGTTCAATGCATGTCGATTTGAAAGAAGGTAAATGTATAAAAAAAGTAAATACGGTATTTCTATTATTATATATATCTATATATAGATCAAACTATTATAAAATAAGGCAGATAGGGGCTAGGACATTCTGCTAGGGGATAAGACGATCTATTGACTAGTATGCTACGACTAGGTTGTTACGGCTAGGACTGTTACGGCTGTTATGGGAGTGGTTGCTACAAAGGGTATGGGATTTTCTTCCTATTACTATAAAAAATAAAAAATAATATGGTATGGGACGAGCAAGCAACTGTATAATGTATAAATGACTATAAAAAATAATATGGGAGGATAACAATTGGTCTAGTATACTAGGTTCAAAGCTACTGGGCTGTAGGTTAACTGAGACTAGGGAGTTACTTCTCACCGGTATGCTTTCAACCGGTTAATAAGGCATTTAATTATCTGTTCATCATAAGGTCATAAAATAATTTTTAAGTAGCCTTTAAGCTCGTTAAAATGCATGTTTCTGTCTAAAGAGTTCAAATTCTTTGTGGGTCTAATAGGAAAGGCTTGCTTTACGTTGGGAGAGCAAGGTGGTTCCTGCGCGTTTTGTGGTAAAAACATGGCCCTTCCAAAATTATGATGAGCTCTAAAGAGTCTTCAAATACATGTCTGAGCCTCTAGAGGTATAATCTATTATCCGGGTATAAAAAAGTGATGTTTTATTGCCTTTATGTGATTTAAACCCCACACCCTTGGCTTCGCAAAAATAAAGAGAGCGGCCGGCGGCTTTGACTGAGCCCTTTCTCACACCCCTAAACCAAACATTGGGTAGGGAAAAAAGCGTAATTACATCAATAAGGTGGGGTGTTTGCTCGGGCTCTACCTTCTCTCTCGCTGTAAAGCCAAGGGGAAAGCTTTATATCGGGGTCTGGTATCGCTACTTTCCCTACTTAGTAGAACCGAAAAATAAACTTGAAATTAGAACCTTTTCAATTTACAGTTCTCCCTTTCTACATATTTTGGAAACCAAAGTTAGGTTATATCTTTCTACATCTATCGGACCTTAGACCTACTTAGGACCTCGGCCACACAACATATATCGGACTTAATACCTTGAAGTGACAGGACCCTTAATAGTTCGGTACCCAGAGAGAGGATAAAGAGGTAACTCCATAGCTGGCCTTACGTCGTAAACTCAGAGGTTATTTCAAGTGTTTCTTCCAGATAGCTAGAAGGTAAGGTTATACCTTCTCTAGTTCAGGGTACTTCCTTACTCAAAAAGGCGTGAATATATAGATGAAAGTATTAGTTCTCTACCTCATTAACATAAAGGTTAATGAAATGTACATAAGGGTTAATGAAATGTTTTTTTTCTTCATATTATTAGAGGTCTTTTTAATAAAATGCATAACATAAAGGTTAATGAAATGTAGATAAGGGTTAATGAAATGTTTTTTTGTCATATTATTAGAGGTTTTTTAACAAAATGAAGTTATATATAAAATATCATAAAATTATATATTTAACTTCTTTATGTTACTATTGTGTTTGAGTTTATGCATTTTTTCAACTATTTGAGTTGTTTATATTGTGTAATTTCAGTAGTCAATTTTAAGTGTAAAAAGCGTTTTCTTTGGAAAATATTAAAAAAAACTATCACATTAAAAATAAAATAAAATATGCTATGTCAAACACAGTTTAATTTATATTTTGTTATCAATGGCATTGGACTAATATGTTGGGATAATATATAGTTAAGAGTTCAGAGTTGAAAATAATGATAAAAAGTTCATATTCTTATGCACACATAATAAATGATGGAATGATATATATATATTTTTAATTTATGTTATCATTTAATTAAAATAATTTGTCTATGGTTAAATAAATCATTATTTTTACATATTTAATAAATTCCAAAAGATCGTAGAGGGGTCCTTTCTCCCACAAACAAGGGCGTCTCATACAACAATTTGGTGTCTCGCTTGGCGGTGACCTTACAAATATATTATTATTATTATATATTAAAAGTGATTCACCATGAAAGCCCTAATATTTCATTACATACAAGGGCTCCCTAATGGACATATATATATTTCAATATAAAAAATACTTGATATTATTGTTGTTGACGCTTGAAAAAATCCTTAGTTCTTCCCTATGAAAAAACTAAATTAAGATTCTTGTCATTTGGAATAGGATTTTTATTGTATTTCTTATTAAATCACATATGTGTAAATTCAATTTATCTTAGTTATTAAATATAATATTTCAACACTACCTGAAAAAAAATATCATATGATAATATTTACCACTAAATATTAATGTTAAACTTTAAATAAAATACAATTTTTATTTAATGAGTCAATAGCAATGGTTTAAGGAGTTTTTGGTCCTTCAATAATATGTTTTTAAAGCCTTTGTTTTCTCTACTTTAAAGTGATTAAGAAGGGATCTTATATACATAAGTAATAATATGAATGCAAACTATCATCAAGAGTTATAAGTTAATATAACTTAGCTCAATTATTAAGAGTTAAAAAATAATGTAACTTGCCTCAATTATAAAGGATAAATATTTATAAATATGAGATTTTAAAATATAATGATAAAATAAATATTAAAAGGGAGAAGCACACACGAGGGTTTAGGGATGGAGAGTTTAAGCAGTTTTTTTGCAAGATCCAACTTTCGACTTGCTTGACTACATAGTAGATTCATCAAAAGGGATCTTAATTTGGTTGGCCCCTTGGGCTTGGGAGGGAGAGGAAGGTATTATGTTAGGTCTTGGTTCTCATGACAAGATGGGACACACCTTATCATCTTTCAATATTTTGGGTAAGGTTTTAATAGAGGTTTCTCATGTAACAAATCCAAAGGAAGGTGGAAAGGACATATGCATTTCAATGGAAGGATATAGGATAATGGTACGAGAAGAAGACATGGAGGCTAGGAGGATAGTTCATCAGGTGGGGTGGCATAGGGTAGTAAAGAATTTCCCTCTATCGTATGATGTGCCACAACTATATTTTTTTTTTCACAAAAAATGTTCAAGTGTGGAGTCCTTTGGTGTGGTCCAAGGTTTGATATTGGAGTAACTAGGCAGTGAAGTGATGGTACTCATCATCTTCATTGGGTTGATCACACATCACAAAAACTTGCAATTTTCACAGCCGAGATTATAGCGTGGCATCCCTAGCAAGTTTTGGGATTGTCTGGCACTTGGGGTGTTTGCTAGAATCGTAAAATCTTGGTTGATTTTTAATTTTGCTGATGTGAGTTTTCTTACTATGTCAAAAGTTTATAATTTTACTATTTCAAAAGTCAAACCTAAATAAGTTAGAGGTAGGTTATATGTATATTATTTATATGTATTTATTTACATGTAGACTATTTTTAATTGGTAATTCAAATTTATTAAAATTGGGGTGGCGAAAGAAAAAGATAGAGATTGGGGTGGAGAGAGAGGATAGGGTTTAGGGATAATTAGGGCAATTAAAGATAAGCATAGGTATAGGATGCAATAAGAGAGAAAGAAAGAGAGACTACGAAAGGTAAGTGGTAGGAGAGGGTGATTAGGAGGGAGAGAGAGAAAAAGAGGGAGAGAGTAAGGGGGAAAGAGGTAGAGAGAGGGGGGAGAGAG
>LPNX010505232.1:93904-132089 GCA_001517045.1 Pseudotsuga menziesii
AGTCGGGTCAGTAATACCCACAAAAGTATTATTAAAATGTAATTTTCAATCTCTCAAGGTAAATGGTCACGTTGGGTTGGTGGCGCTCACAGAGAACAAAACTTGGAGTTCCTCCCCTCACCTGGGGGACTAGTACCAACCAAGAGAAAAAAGTGGGAAGGTTTTCGTTTGGGTTTATTTGTCATTTCTATGTTGGGGTTTATGTTTTTTTGGATTATCAACCTTGCATGGTTTTAACGTCACCTCTGCACTTGATTTCTTTCTGCTGCCCCTGTCAGCACGCGTAGGGTTGACTTAGTTGTTTGTTTCCGAGGTATAGGGGTTTTGGCCTGTTCTCTGTGTTTCGGGGTGTATGTTCCCAGTTATTTGACTTTTTTTGGATAACCCATTATTCTTTTGGGTTAGTTGGACCAGGGGGTTTTCCCGTGACTCGTTCTGTGAAACCCTTCCTGTCGGTTGGGTGTATTAACTTTAGTCTCCTTGCAGGGGTTTCTGCTCCTTTTTGTTCTCGGTTTTGGGTCTTCTCGACGGCATTTTGTTAGCTCCTGGGTACCTGGCTGCCGTCTTTTTTATCAATAGGTTTTGGGTTCTCCATTGTCCCACATTTCGACACTTTCGGGTTGACTTGTGGGTGGCTTACCTCATGGCTGACAACGATGTTTTGACTCGCTTCCGTTGTAAAAGACATTCAAAAGGGATAAAAACCCACGATGGCAAATTTCGTTATGTCCTCGGCCACGATGTGTTTATGGACAGAGTTTCTTTGTTGTGTTCCCGAGCACTGGTGGGGAGGTTGGAATACTGCAGAATGGGTAATCAAGCTTGGGTGGACTAGGCAAATGAACATTGGAAACCTTTGTTGACGTACATCCCCACTATTAGCTTGCTTTCAAATGGATGGATTGTATTTGTCTTTCTTGAAGCACAACATGCCTCGCTCATTCTGGAATCCATTTGGTGTATGGGCTCTGGTTCTCTGGTACTTGGTCGCTAGCATACACACTTCGACCCTCTTCGAGAACGGGTCATGAAGTGTCACTTGTGGGTTCTGTTGCCTCATCTTCCATTCCCCCTCTAAAACAAGTCTATTCTTGAGGGTATTGCTAATACGGTTGGTCGTTTTATTGCTGTGGATGAAGATTTTCACCTAACCTTCAATAAATGACTAGCTCAGGTGCTGGTGGAATTTGATGTCACTAAAGGGTTGCCTACTGAGGTGGAGATTCTCTGTAAGGAGCGCCTCTTGGTACAGAAGCTTAACTACCTGCATGTACCATTTCGTTGTAGAATTTGCCGTGAAGTCGACCATCTTCAAAGAACTTGCCTGTGCCTGATGAATGAGCGCTCTTGCACTAGCTTGGATGGTACTCTTGATACACGTGGTCCGTCTCCTCTATCAGCTTCGGAGCATCCCAAGACTGGTATTTACTTTCAGTCTCTCTCTCTTTTTGATGATGTTTCTAATTCCTTTCTTGAGGCTGTTGATGGGTTAGTCAATCCTCCTGTTGTGGCTAGTCCCTCGGTATTTGCTGAGGCTGAAATATCTTCCCTGGCCCCTTCGGATGTTCCTTCATTATCATTTCATGATTGCACTCAGTAGCCTTCTCCCTATAAGCCCCCTCCTTCCTCTCTGACTCCTTTATCACCTGTGGTTGTTCCTTCTCTATCCTCTCTTGAGAATTCCCCCCACTCCCGTCCACTTCCACCCCTCCCACGATACCACTCTCTCCTCAAAGTCCTGTATCTTCTCCTTCCTTCTCTGACCCTTCGCTTCAGAAGTCACTGTTAATCTTTTCGGCCTCTACACTTACTTCCCCGTTCATGCTTCACCTAAACTCGATTCGATTTGCAAATGTTACTGTCAGGAAAAAGAAAAAGGATAAGCAGGATTTACCTAGGACTCTGTCTTCTGCCTCTCCTCCTTATGTTCCTCTCTCGGGTCGCATTAAAGATGCGGCAAGAGGGAACCCTCCTCGGGAACTTAGAGCACTGTCACCCCTCCCTCCCGTTCCCTTATGAAAATCCTCTCACTCAATGTTAGAGGTCTTGGAGGCAAGACCAAACAACACAGCCTCCGCTCCCTTTTCCTCACGATCCAACCTGATATGATACTACTCCAGGAAATTATGTGTAGTACTTATCCTACTCTCCATGCCTTCTCTAAGCTTTTACCCAATTGGGAATTCTGTGCCACATGTGCTTCTGGCCTCTCAGGGGGGCTACTAACGGCCTGGAACCCTCGTAGGGTTAGATGCCGTGCCTTTGAGACTATAGATGGCATTCTTGTTAAGGCGAAATTTTGTGGAATGAATGTTCCCTTGGTCGTTATTAATTGCTACGGTCCTTACAGAAGCAAAGAACTTTTTTGGGATAAAGTTCTTCGGGGGGCCTTCTCAGTTCTCCTAATTTGATCTTGGGTGGGGACCTTAACTTGACCATGAGTGCTGCTGAGACCTAGGGTAAAAGAGCCATCCTGGATCCACTTGCTCCCCATTTCAAATGCCTTTTCGATTCTGCAGGTCTTTCGGATAATGCACCAAACTTTACTAGGCCTACATGGAGAAATGGGAGGATTGGTGATGATGGTATCAGTAAACGATTAGATCATTTCTTACTCTCATCTGCCCTGATCCCCTCCCTCAAGATCCATCGGACCTGGATTCATCATGCTGATATATCTTACCACTTCCCGTTTTGTTTAGAATGGGATAAATCGGTGGTTTCTTGCAATTATCCTTATAAATTTAATCGATCTTGGCTCTCTGATCCAGAATTCAATCTCTAGGTTACAAAGAGATGGCCAGAGCTTAACCCTCAATCCTCTCTTAACTGTTTGGACAACCTCACACATAAGCTTCGTTCTCTGAAGAGGGAAGTAAAAGCCTGGACCTGGGAGAAGGAAAATACTATGAAATCTGATGCTATGAGGTTAGAAAATGACATTGAAACCCTCCTCTTGGGTTCTTATTTGGGTATTATCACCCACGAGGATCAGCTCGCCCTGACTCAGCTTAGATCCCAAAAAAGAAGTTGCCGGAACATCTCTTGCTTACCTTGCAACTCAAGAGCCGGACTACTTGGGCTATGTATGGTGACTCCAATACCAAATTCTTCCTTGCTATTGTCTTTGGTAGAAGGAATCATAACACTATCTGGTCTTTAGAAGATGAGGAGGGCCATTGTATTCAGGATGAGCATGCTCTTAAGGAGATGGGCAAAATATATTTTGCACAGATTGTCTATGATGACAATCAAACTTGCTTGCTGACCCAGCACCAGGTTGTCTCACTATACCCTTCAATGGTCTCACAGGTTACTGCCCCCAGTCTCATTGCTCTTGTTACACTGTCTGAGATTGAAAGTGCATTAAAATCATTCAAGAAGGATAGAAGCCCTGGCCCTGATGGCTGGCTTGTTGAATTTTACTTACACTTCTTTGAGTTGCCGGGCAATGAATTATTACATGCTATTGAATGTGCTAAAACATCTGGGTACATTACCCCCTCACTGAACTTCACATTCCTTGCCCTGATTCCTAAAAAGGACAAACCCACTACCTTTGCCGACTTTAGACCCATCTCCTTGTGTAATTTACTGTACAAGTTAACTGCTAAGGTGATTGCTGTCAGACTTAAGCCTTTCTTGGACTCTCACATTTCCAGAGAGTAGTATGGGTTCCTAAAAAATCATCAGATAGTGGAACCTATAGGTATAACCCAGGAGACTCTACACTCTGTTAAGACAAATAACACATGTGCTCTCATCCTCAAACTAGATTTGGTGAAGGCATTTGATAGAGTTAATTGGTCCTATATTAGACTCATTCTGATACAGATTAGAGTACCCCTCCTTGGGGTCAATTGGATTATGGAATATATCTCTTCAGCAAACTTTGCAGTTCTGGTTAATGGCATCCCCTCCCAGTTCTTTGTTGCTTCTCGTGGAATCAGACAATGTTGTCCATTATCACCTCTGCTCTTCATACTCGTTATTGAAAGTCTTAGTCTCTTGATCACAGATGCTAGGGAGAATGGTCTCATTAGAGGAATTAAAATCTCCTCTACTTTAGCCCTCACTCACCTTCGTTTTTTCAATGACGTGATATTGCTTGGGTCTGGTACCCTACCTGAATGGATTGCTTTTGATGTTATTCTTAGTACCTTCTGTAAGGCCTCAGGAATGAGCATAAGTGTTGATAAATCATGCTTCCTCTACAATAATGTGGATATGGGTATATTGGGTGATATTGCCAGGGTTCTTCCATATAAAATGGAACCAATTGTCACAGGATTCAAATACCTTGGTTATTATTTAAAGCCATTGGGGTATAAGGTCAGTGTTTGGAATTGGTTGGTGCAGAAGTTTGAAAACAAAATACTTATATGGTCGCATAAGCTTCTTTCATTGGGAGGCCAGCTGATACTTATTTGAGCTTTTCTGTCTAGCCTCCCTGTATATTGGTTTGGTCTGGCTCCCATTTATGTTTCTGTCCTTAACAGGCTCAGAAGTATCACCTTCGCTTTCTTATGGGGCTCTAATGGAAATAAACACATGTACCATTTAACACATTGGCGACAACTATCTTGGCCGAAGGAGTATGGTGGATGGGGCATTAAAAAATTTCATTGGTTTAGTGTTGCTCTGAGAACAAAAAACTTTTGGATGGTGCTTCATAATGATGGACCGTGGCACAATGTTCTTAAGGCAAAGTATTTAAAGAACCACATGGTGGTGGCATGGCTAAGAGGTAAAAACTTTATTTACAGAGGGGTTTCTATTTTTTGGAAAGGCTTCCTGCATTCTCTTCCCTGGATGGGAAGATGTTTATCTTGGCATGTTGGAAATGGACATGATGTCCTGTTAGGTATTGACCCTATCGTCGGAATTCAAACTCCTTTTACACCACCTATGGGGCTCAGGGAATATTTAGAGGACTTGGATATCACTACTCTCGCGCATGAACGAAATATTTTGCCAGGAACTCACCATTACTGGTACATGGCTGAAGACTTAGACATTGCTGGTGATTGGAAGCTTGCATGGGACAAATATACGAGAGGATTGGAGATGGGAAGGATTAGGCTCAATTCTTCGCCTGATACTCTAGTTTGGGATCATAATAGAAATATTGGTTTAGCCTCAGCAAAGCTTGTATATGATTTTATTGTATAATCCTCACATCCGCCGACGAGCAGTAGTTTACACGCATTCATTTGGTCTGGTATTCTTCCCACCAAAATAAACTGTTTTATATGGCTGGTATTGGAAAATAAATTATTAATATGGGACAACCTCCAGATAAAAGGTTGGATTGGGACCAGCATTTGTGCTCTCTGTCATGCAGATGAAGACTGTGGTCAACATGTTTTTTCTTTGTGCACTGTATGGAATGAGGTTATCAGTCATCTCAGTGAGAAATATCATTTCATTCCCCCACATCAGAGTGATAATCTCTCCAACTATATGAGAAGCTGGACTTACAGGTTCTCCAAGTATTCGGTCTGTTGTTATCTTCTATTCTTCGGTATGTGGACTATATGGAAAGCAAGGAATGCATACATTTTTGAAGGAAAAAAGCTTACTGTCTTGAACATTATTTTCCAGATTGAAAATTTATCCCAATTGTATCAGCCTCCTTGTAGAAAGGCAAAAACGGTTTGAGCCATTGACTCAGGTCCAAAACTTGTCTTTCCCTGTGGATTTTTTGATGGAGCATCAGCCAAAAATATTGGAGGTGTAGGCATCTGTATTTATTTGAATAAGACTCACTCCTTCAAGTTTGCTCTCGGGGCAGGAACATGTACCAATACAAAAGCTGAGTTGATTGGTCTTTGGGCACTTTTGCATATTTCCCAGGTGATGGGGATCCCCACACTTAACATTTTTGGGGACTCTTTAGTCATTATTAACTGGGTTAAGGGTACTGATGCCCTTTCTCCACCCAATCTTAGTCATTGGTGCAGAGAGACCAGAAAACTATGCTCTGGTTTTCTTAACCTGTTCTTCAGTCATATGTATCGTGAACATAATAAGCAAGCAGACAGTCTATCGAAGACTGCCCTGACTTTGGCTCCCGGTACATGTATCTTTACTGAACTTTTTGATGACCTTATGGTCACACATGACACTATTATGCTCTTTTGAGCTTGGTGCTGGAGCTTGTACTCCATTTATTTTCCTTTGCACCTATTTTGTGATTTGGGAGTGGGCACATTCTGACAGTAGCTCTGCTGCTTCTATGTTCACGGTAGAGATGGGTTTTGATGGACAGGTGCTCATTGTTGTTATTGACTTGATGATGTATGATACTGTCATCGATGGGTATGTTTCTGTTTCTCTCTTAGGTAGCTTGATGTGTTGAGTCTTATTATCGGTACATTGTATTCAGATACTATCTCTGTGATTTTTTATGTTTGTAACCCTCCATCAGGAATGGCACATCAGATGCCCTTTGATTCATTTAATGAATATCAAGGACAACCTTTTTGTCCTTTTGCTGAAAGATTCAATATTTTTATCCTCCCAACGTTATTTTGCACCTCTCGGTGCAAATGCTAGCAAATAAAAACTTAAAAATTAAATAAAAGGATGATGCTCGAAGAATTAAAAAGCAATTAAAAAGCAGCGGTATATAAATTGTGTGAAAAGAAAGGCGGCGAGATCTTTTCCTTGCGAATACAAATTTTATGTGGAGTGGAATGTCCGCGAAGGAAAAATATATAACAGCGCTTGTGACCGTTTGAAAAGCAGAGGATATTCCCTCCTATCTTTTTCGTCATTGCTCCCATTGAATTGAATTGCATTCGCTTCTCACCATTGAATTGCATTCGCTTGGTTTGTTTGTTTGGCCAAT
The DNA here is from genome assembly GCA_001517045.1 of Pseudotsuga menziesii. Taxonomy (NCBI): domain Eukaryota; kingdom Viridiplantae; phylum Streptophyta; class Pinopsida; order Pinales; family Pinaceae; genus Pseudotsuga; species Pseudotsuga menziesii. Next base: position 100,758 of record LPNX010505232.1, read on the forward strand.
TTCGTTTCTGTGCTCTGCATTGGCTCGGCATGACTTTTGTCCATGTTTGTTTGGTCCGCTGCGTGGCTATGCATGCTGTTATTGACGGTCTTGTTTTGGCTTAGATGCGATTGGTTTTTTTTTTTTCATTTTTTTACTGTGTTTTTGCTATTTTCTGTGTGTTTTTGCTATTTTCTGTGTTTGGTCTGGCGATTTTTAGAACGTAGAGCAGAAGACATATCTGAAGCTAATCATTGGAAGTCGAGGAGCAGGTACACTTTGGCCTTAAATAATAGTATACATGGGGTCCTAGGTGCGGCTTCATGGTTTAACGGTTTTTATTTATTAGTTGTTTCAGACTGAATTTGCGGGCAGTCGAAAGCGTTTTAACCATTGGCATTGCAATAGATAGACAGCCAATCCAGGTAAACCTAGTTTGCTTCTAATTTCTTTGCCAGTTTTTGCTTATTGGTTTTGTGCTAATTTGAAATGGAATTCATCAGCAGGGTTTGCCGAATAAATACAGTAAGAGGGTTATCATGTTTTTGTTTCAACCTAATAGCATGCTGAGTTCCAAGATTGTTTGTATAGGTTGCTGATAACTTATATAGAATCATTTAATCAGAATAAACGCATTCCATACCATAGCTGGCCTAGTTTTAAAATCGTTTGCAAGGCTATATGCCCCATACACTTTTATTTACTAGTTTCTTTATCTGTAGGCAGAGGCGGTGTTGAAATGAGGTGCCATACTGGAGGAGAGAGGTCGGGACTAGGAGGATGAAGGTTACGGTTCAATTTATGGCCAGCCTTTTTCTTATTTACTTGGAGTACTCGTGAATGGTGGTTCGTACAGGCCTACGCCTCATTCTTCCCCTGGAATCAGGTCTAAGGTAGGTATGTATACACTGTCATATTCTCTGTAAGTACAAATTCTTCATGTCTGTGTCATGCTCTGGTGGCCTGTTATAACAGCAAGTATTTGCATCTAATCAAATCAAGATATAGGTATTAATACCGTGTCAAACTTAAACTAGGGTATATTTTTCAAAACTTAACATATCTGTGAATGTTGTGAATGTTGTTTATTTTCATTTCACGGTCAAGCAGTCCTATTTTAATATCTTTTTACCGATGCCTGTTGCATGAGTTTGTAATGTATTTACTACATATAAGCTGTATTTTATAAAATACAGCTTAACAGAGCTTTGTACTCCTGACATCGGGCTTCAAATAAAATGAAGCTAACCTGTGAAGAGCATGAAGACAGGCATCGCGTTAAAACCAGAATGAATAATCTTATGTTATTTATCCCGTTACAAGCTGATGGACAGCTTCTCTCCCGCCACCTCTCGTCGATATAAATCTTGAGGATTTCGTCGTAGACATCGATTTCGAGAATAGTTATGGCCCTTAAGAGATGCTCTTTGGGCTTCTCCTCGTGACGCTTATGGATTTGGAAATGTTTTCTTCCATGATTTTCTTGGTCTCCTTTGAGATCTCGGCGTTGAGCTTCTCTTGACGCTTATGGATTCGGAAATGTATTCATATATGATTTTTCTTAGTATCCTTTGACAACATGGCCTTGGGCGGGAGGATTTCTTCATGATGCGTCCCAGAATGGGTACGGGAGGGGGCGGCAGAGTTTTCTTCATGATGCGTCCCAGAATGGCTACGGGAGGGAGCTGGTCTTGCTCTCGTAGTATAAGTCATTGTTAGGAAGAAAACCCATTGTTAATGTCGTTGTGGAGGCCGGTAGACTATGTGGGTGTGAGGACTATCCTTCGTGTGACTTCTTCCTGGCAAGAATTATTGCAGTAGGATAATGGTTAGGAGGATTTGAAAAGTATTATGGCATCAAGATTTCCAAAGTTCAACCAAGGCTTGGCCCAGGAGTGCTTTCTTGACCATTTCACTTGAGTGAGATAGGGGAGAGTGGAATTGAGTGTGCTTTATTGCTGTAGCTTGTGATAAAGGATGCTGGTCTAAATTATAATATGTGAGTGTGTATTAATGCTGGATAATGTATAGAGAATTTATGTTCTATATTAACATATGACCATTTTAGGTTACCTACTTCAATGGCACTTACACCTAGTCTTATGTACAGTCTAAAATATGGGGGGAGTGGACAGCAATTATTATGACCAATTACCATGATTAGGAAGACGCTATACAGGAGAGTTGCCCCTATATAAGTTCACTCACCCATACGTTCACTCGTCGAATTCTCCACGTTCCACAGGTCGCAGGAGGAAACTCAACCCATACTTTGATTTTTTATTGCTAGCAGAGCAGCTGCTGGTATTCCTACCTAAGGCCTTTCAAATGTAAGCCTCAGCTGTTACAAATCATCATGACATTTTACCTTACCCCGTAATCCGCAGGAAGGTGGTGGAATCGAATGGATGGTGTAGGCCGGACGAACTCAACGTCTGGGTTATCTCTTGTAGAATATATGCATGAAGCAGGTCCTGTGATGTGTTCTGTTGAAGAAGAAGGACCCGGAGGTCCGGAGGGCTTGTTGAGGGCAAGGGACTTTCCCAAGGCACGAGGGGAAGGAAAGTTGCTTACCCAACAAAGGAGGGGAAAGGACCCGGAGGGACTTTCCTGAGTAGTGTAAAAGTTAAATTCACTATTTTATTTTGCCAAATTTTCACTATATGGCCCCGGAAGTCATAGATGATTATTTGGCTGCTGCCCAAGTGTTGTAGTTGTGACCTATATTAGTTGTGACTTACATTAATGTCATGTATTATAACGCATAGAGTATATTAGTTGTGACCTACATTAATGTCATATATTATAACGCATAGATGATGGCAGATAGTTCTGTTGGCAGCTATGTAAATGTTTCTTGCTGAATTAATGTCATGTACTTTATAGGTTATCTTTCATTTTGTTCTTTTATCGTTGATGATTATTAATCTTAGTGTACTGACTTTTTTAAACCTAGCCAAGTTTGGAATGACCTATGACATGTATTAACTTACATATTACATGTCCTTTACCTTTTAGTGAGTGAGATTTCTCACTTAACCTTAAGCGAGCGAGTGGGACCATGCAACCAACCATCTCGACTCTAGTAAATGTCTTTCTCAGCCATTATGGTTCTCCGAGCAAGCTCTTTGAGGCGCCCAGCTTGTTTCATTCTTTGTCATTGTTTAAGAACAAATGTACCTTTTAGTGAGAGCAAGCTTTTTGAGGCGCCCAACTTGTTTCATTCTTTGTCGTTGTTTAAGAACAAGTGTATCTTTTAGTGAGTGAGATTTCTCACTTAACCTTAAGCGAGTGAGTGTCTCACTTAACCTTAAAGCGAGTGAGAGGGACCATGCAACCAGCCATCTCAAGTCTCGACTCTAGCAAATGTCTTTCTCAGCCATTATGGTTCTCCGAGCAAGCTTTTTGAGACACCCACCTTGTTTCATTCTTTGTCGTTGTTTAAGAACAAATGTACCTTTTAGTGAGAGCAAGCTTTTTGAGGCGCCCAACTTGTTTCATTCTTTGTCGTCGTTTAAGAACAAGTGTATCTTTTAGTGAGTGAGATTTCTCACTTAACCTTAAGCGAGTGAGTGTCTCACTTAACCTTAAAGCGAGTGAGAGGGACCATGCAACCAGCCATCTCGAGTCTCAACTCTAGCAAATGTCTTTCTCAACCATTATGGTTCTCTGAGCAAGCTTTTTGAGACACCCACCTTGTTTCATTCTTTGTCGTTGTTTAAGAACAAGTGTGAGATAGAGTTGTGGTTAAAGCTTGCCCATGTAGAGGTCGCTGTACTCAGTGACAACATTATGTAAATGGAAACACATTTTGATTGGTGGAGAAGATTAATGCTACCCAAAACAAAATAATACTGTCATATCGTGTTTTTTTAACACAACGTATAGATGTTATCCAAAACCATTTTGATTTCATATTTCATTTTTGTATTTTATATATTTATAACAAAGTAAACAAAATAATACTGTCATATCGTGTTAAGTATAGATGTTATCCAAAACCATTTTGATTTCATATTTCATTTTTGTATTTTATATATTTATAACAAAGTTTATGTGAAATTAGAAATCACATAAAGTAATTCCACCTTGAACATAGGTTCTATGTTCCAGCCATACTTAGACTCATCTCAAGACAAATAGTAAAAGTAAGTTTATCATTGCATTGCTCCCATAAGACCTAGAAATGGAGACCATAAATCTGACACGATCTCGAATAATCTATATAATGATCACCCCAATTCAATTGGAGGTGGAGGTAGAGGTTTCTTGTAAGAACAAGAGAGTTGAACACCCCAATTCAATTGGAGGTGGAGGTAGAGGTTTCTTATAAGAACAAGAGAGTTGAAGTTTGCCACTTTCACTACAAGGTAATTTCAAATTTTGGCACTGCTATTATTTGGAATTTTGTGAATATAAAAAACATATAGTATTGCCTCAGTATCAACAAGATCAATGATGGCTTTGTTTTCCAATCCAAAGAAAGGATCCAATATTAGTTTGTTTTTCAAGAAGGTCCCCAAGACAATCCGGGTATGACTTCTCCATCCACAACTTTGTAGATTCTCTGTGAAGGAGGATGACTTTTTTGAATGTTTCAAGGAGGTGTTTTTCTGAATCATGTATTTAGACTAAATTTACTTTACAATACTCAAAGCCAAAGCTTCTAAGTGATGGACGTGTTATCATTTAAATATGCACAGTCAAAATTACATGATAATTATTGGAAACCAACACTTGTCATGGTTGGTGAGCCTCTTTGTTTGGACTGGTGGGAAATCCCCCTAGCTAAGTTAGTTGAAACATGGAAACGTGTACAAGTTTTGGAAATGGGAATGCTCGAAAATGTGACCTTCTCCCTCAAATGGGTACGTCAAGGGAAACACGGTACTTACTGTACTTATATGTAGTTTTTTATCAACATATTATCTTAAAAAAATAAGAATGATAGGTTAATGTGTAGGTAGGCTTAGAAATGAGTTAAAGGTTAATTTGATTTCATTTTCCTTATTAAGACTTCCCATGGATCCCAAGCCACTCACGAGCCCTTGAGGGTTTTTGAGTTTCCACAAGTTTCCTGTACCAGTACGAGGGCATTTTAGGAATTACCCTGAGTTTCCACAAGTTTCCGGTACCAGTACGAGGGCATTTTAGGAGTTTCGTGCAACATAGGTCCTAAAAGATGTATATTGTAATTTGATATGAAAATCTGCACATGTTACTAAAAAAGAGCCTACAAAATTCTCTTTGGTTGTTTGTATTTGAACAGCAGAGAGCGAGGATAATTATCAAGCAAATGAGTTTCAATGGTTGAGATCATGGTCTAGAAGTGACTTTAAAACAAGAAAACAAATGGAAATTAATGGAGCGCGCCTTGAGTCAAAGGAAAATCAAAAGAAGTGCATATAACTACCATAACAATATGATCAATTCAATCACTGACAACCAAGATTCAGAGAACTAGAATAAGCATAAATGATTAAATTGCTTATTACCCAAAAGATTGTCTAGCGTGCCTCGAGTCAAAGGAAAATCAAAAGAAGTGCATATAACTACCATGGCAATATGATCAATTCAATCACTGACAACCAAGATTCAGAGAACTAGAATAAGCATAAATGATTAAATTGCTTATTACCCAAAAGATTGTTTGCATCATAGTGGATAATCGGTGATAGGCCCCCATACATCTCCTTGTTTGTAATGGTGCTAGTGGACAAAGCGTGGTGGATGCGAGTGAAGTAGCGTGGTGGATGAGAGTGAAGAGTTGTTCCACTGCTATGATCACTACTCCGAATGAACTGTCTACCATCTCTTAAACCTGTATATATAGAATACTCTTACTTCAATCAAGTTGATGTAGCTGTTCTGATGGAAAAGGAAATAAAGCACAATGCAATTTGCTTTAGTTGTCTTTACTGTTGTTGTTTGGTAACTGTTTCCCTTTTTGTTTTTTCATGGACTGACCCCACTGTTGAGATAAAATAGGAAAGACAAGGCCACATAAAAAATATCAACCCTTTGACTAGGGGTTGCCTTGAGTCAATTGGGTTTATCATTAGCTGTTAACATATTTTTGGAAAGCTTTTCTTTGCTGTTTTCATCTCGGAAAGTGCTGCTGTTAATTACTTTTCTTAGCTGTTCAATAGGTCGACCTGTCCATAGCCTTATTTTGCTGAATATCTGGCCTTTTAGGAATGGTCCTTTCCTATATAAGCAATGCTTGTTTGTGCAGTCACAGGCTCAAAACCACTGCCTTTTTATCCCATTTGCATCCTTTACTTAGGCTTATATTTGCCTCCTCAAACTCTGACATTTTGTATCGTTTGTGTTCTGTGAACTCACGTTGATCATTGCTCTTTAGCCCTGCTTAAGACTCCTGATCTCCTGATGCAAGGTAGGGAAACCAACTAAGGGAAAGCTCGTTCTATTAGATAGGAGTGTTGACTACAGCAATACAACAAACTTCTTGTCATAAACATGACTGTCTTGTAGCAGATTTTGGCATAAGGTAAGACAACGGTAGTTTTAACCACATGAAAATACTTATGACCATGTCATTTGGTATACTTGAGGCCATCGATAATATCTTTTTCAAAGAACAACAAATCACTGCCCATTATAAAACCATAGCGTTGATCTTTTGTGAATGTTTTTGTTTGGCTGTTCCATTAGCAAACCAGCAAATAAATTGGGCATATGTGACCCGGCTCTTTCATGACCTGTATTACTCAGTTAGACTGCCAGCGCTACTCACCAAAACTATGATGATTTGACTCTTGTTTTTTGGCATGAATTCTAAATTTATTTCCCCATCATTTGCTCTGCTTGATCCTTGATTTTGCTGACCGGTGGCGTGTTCAGTCACTTCTTGTCACTTGGTTGACACAGTTAATAAGACAGCGACCAAATCATGGATGTGATAAAGCTATCACTTTTGCAAGATGGACATAACTAGAATGATTTTCCAACATGCAAAGGATTTGGAAAGGGGACCTTTTGGCCTTTAAAGCTTGACATAAAAAATCAAGGCGAACATGCAACCTTCTGGCCTTCAAAGCTTGACACAAAAAATCAAGGCGAACATGCAACCTTCTGGCCTTTAAAGCTTGGCATAAAAAATCAAGGCGAACATGCAAAGGATTTGGCAATACAATAAACTTCTTGTCATAAACATGACTGTCTTGTAGCAGATTTTGGCATAAGGTAAGACAACGGTAGTTTAACCACATGAAAATACCTATGACCATGTCATTTGTGTTGATTTTTCTGAGGACTCAACCTAGTGTTGAGGGACCATTCTGTTGAATGGTAGATATCTTGCCCTTGACCATGATATGGACCCAGCTCTGCCCTTGGTAGACTCAACCTAGTGTTGAGTGACCATTCTATTGAATGGTAGACATTTGGTCGAGGACCACGATGTCGACTAGTCTAGTACTGGTAGACTCAGCTTAGTTCTGAGTAGATATTCTCTTGGAGAATAGAGGCACCTGGTCTGTTACCAGGAAGGCACTATAAGCCCTAGACTTGGTCTAGGAATGTGTGATACTCTGACCCTTGATTAATGGGCTTGTGGTCTTCTCCAAGGCTTAGCTACCCTTGGTTAAGAAACCCTAGTACCTGATCTTGGTGTCACACAGAGTGTGAGATAAAAGCATTAGTAACTCTCTTGGTTTATGATGATGTACTTTGAATGGAATTAAAAGACCACAGGTAATGACCACAGGGGCACCTGGAAAAAGGTTAAAAAAAAGGTCAAAAATACATAAGGACTTTTGGACCACAGGAAAAGGGACCACAGGTGAAAGTCAAAAATACATAAGGACTTTTGGATCACAGGAAAAGGGACCACAGGTGAAAGTCAAAAATACATAAGGACTTTTGGACCACAGGAAAAGGGACTACAGGTGAAAGTCAACAATACATAAGGACTTTTTGTAAAAGTCAAAAATACATAAAGGACCTTTTAGACTACAGAAAGGTAAACTGGTAAAAGTGAAAATTAGAAAAGAATAAAATAATATTATTATGTTCTTTCTAATTTTGGTCCATTTACAGGTGACTCAAGGATATAAAAGAAGATCAATCCATTTCATTATTACACACACACTTGCTCTCATAGGTACAACTGCTATTTTGAAGATCTCACAGCAAAATCCTCAGCTAGGGTTTCTTCCATTTTTTGTCTCAAGGGTTTCACCAAACCCTCATCTTTAACCACATACATCTCTAGGAATCCTTCACCATTGACGGGTAGCCTCTCTATTTTTCTGGGCAGCTGGATCTTGTTCACGGGCAACCTTTTCTTTCACGGGCTGCCCTCTTTTCCTTCTTTGGGCAGGCCACAGAGGGGCACTGCCCTCTCGGCACCCACAGTTAGCCTGCTACAGGCATAACCGTGAGGGTTTGGCTCATGGCCAACCCTTGGGCAGCCCTAAGGCAGACCCACAAGGGCTGTCGTGGCCTAATAGCCCCTTTGGGTAGCTTGTAGGCATACCTGTAAGGGTGCTGTAGTAGCCTGAGGCTGCATAAACCCTTAGGGCAGGCCACGGGCTAGCTGCTTCGGGCAGCAGCATAGCTGCCACAGCAAGGCAATCGGGTAAGCTGCCGGGCAGTAGACAGTCAGGTCGGGTAGGGGCAAAAGAAGGGCGGGCAGCAATTCAGGCAGCAGGTAAGGTAGTTCGAGCAACCCAACAGTACGACCAGGTGGACAGTCAGGAAACCAGGCATATCTGAGAATTTCGGGCAGGAGAGAGAAAAGCCCTATTTGGGCATTTTTTATGTAATTCTGGAAATTGATCTTTTGTTTTTGTGGTTAACCCTATTGGGGTTTGTGGAACTTTTTGAAGAATTTCTTAAGCCATCTAATTTACGAGATGAGCTACTAATGCTTTTTGGGGTTTTTGTCCTTTAAAGGTTTTCCCAGTGAAAAATTCTTGTGTCCATTATGTTGATGTGATGAATGTTGTTTTACTGCACTTGTCATTTGTTTATGTTATACTGCGATTTTTTAAGTATTCATTCTAATGCTACAAACTTAGCAATTTGGTATACTTGAGGCCATCAATAATTTCCTACATGCAAAGGATATGGAAAGGGGACCTTTTGGCCTTTAAAGCTTGACATAAAAAATCAAGGCGAACATGCAACCTTTTAGCCTTTAAATCTTTGCATAAAAAATCAAGGTGAACATGCAAAGGATTTGCCAATACAACAAACTTCTTGTCATAGCATGACTGTCTTGTAGCAGATTTTGGCATAAGGTAAGAGAATGGTAGTTTAACCACATGAAAATACCTATGACCATGTCATTTCGTATACTTGAGGCCATCAATAATTTCTTTTTCGAAGAACACCAAATCACTGCACATTATAAAACCACAACGCTAATCTTTTGTGAATGTTTTCGTTTAGCTATTCCATTAGCAAATCAGCAAATAAATTGGGCATATGTGACCCAGCTCTTTCATCACCTGTATTACTCAGTTAGACTTCCAGCGCTAATCATCAAAACTATGATGATTTGACCCTTGTTTTTTGACATGAATTCTAAATTTATTTCCCCATCATTTGCTCTGCTTGACCCTTGATTTTGCTGATTGGTGGCCTGTTCAATGACTTCTTGGTTGACACGGTTAATAAGACAGCGACCAAATCGTGGATGTGATAAAACTATCACTTTTGCAAGATGGGCATAACTAGAATGCTTTTCCAACATGCAAAGGATTTGGCAAGGGGACCTTTTGGCCTTTAAAGCTTGACATAAAAAATCAAGGCGAACATGCAAAGGATTTGGCAAGGGGACTTTTTGGCCCTTAAGCTTGACATAAAAAGACAAGGTGATTTAGGACAGCTAGCAGTTTCATGAAACACATTCTTTGTATGCAAGACAAAAGTTAGGTTTTTTTTTGAGGCAATATGTTTAGTAAGTCTGCCAACCATAACCAACATAAAATCGATTATGATAATAAGGAGAGTAAAGTTTTTATCATAAGTCAAAGTAATCTATCAAACAAGGCAACTAAGGGTCAAGCCTCAAGCTATGGCTCACGAAAAAGGCTCATGTTTTTGGCATATGTCAAACTCCTAAGTTTATACCATGGAGACCCACTCCTCTTATGCCATGTGTTAGACTAGGAGGCACTCAATTTGCTGAAAAACTATTCTGGACTCTACACTCTTTCTTGACCATATCCTCTTTGCTTGCTTGGAAGCATGACATTCAACTTGTACTTTCCATGGATAGAAATTGCTAATTATAGACATGCCCCCCCCCCAAAAAAAAATGCTGGAAAGATTGATCAATCATGTGGGCTCCTTGATCTTGGGTTGCCCAAAAAAGAAGTTGCTTAAAATAACAATATTAGACTCTGCTGGCTTTGGAAAGAACTCTGATCATTGTGTATGTTTGGATCATTGAACAATGTAACCAACCTGATAGAATCTTGTTGGATCTTAACATTCCAGTGGTGCAAGCACAACTAGGGGTCAATAGGATGTCATGGGACTTGGACTAATTGTAGATATGATATTCTTTTTAGTATCAAAATATCAACAAGTTGGAGGGGAGTAATAATCAATATCGAGACAAAAGAATCCAGTAAGCCTATGGAAAGATGTTAGTCAAAGGGATTTACAAAGTGTTATAACTTATACTTATATGTGATTCTAAAACACTATTTCAATATGCTATTAAAAGCTAATGTTGTAGTATGAAAGATGATTTTTTAGAAATGCTGCAACTTTTTATAGTTGTTTAGGCTCTTCCTTGTCGAGCAAGCCCTGGATGAAGATCCCAGATTCCCACGTGCTCACATGAATCTACTATTCATGCTGTTGAGCACACTGGGATACTGAGAGGGGGGGATACTATTCATATGTTGTTATGCATTCACCATAACAAAAGTGTACACAAGATGTATTTGGAAAACTCAATATGTAATATTGATAAAAGCCATAGAAGATTACAACAACTTGGTGGAGACACCAATCTCCAAGATTTATGAGTTACAACTTACAACTCAAAGGAGGATACAACCGCCTAGTTTACCAGCTCCAACTGTAAGGAGGCTATGACCCCCTAGGTTTATTCAGCTACAACTGAAAGGATGCTCCAACACCCTGCTTTTCCAGCTCCAACTGGAAGGATGCTAGAACCCCCTGATTTACCAGATCCAATTGGAAGGGCTCCAACCCTCATAGGTCTTCAAGCTTCAACTTGATTTCTGATTCTCTTCCAGTAACACAGTTAGCTTTCTTCTTCAACTCTTGTGCTGTTTCAAATTAAAATCTTTGTGAAACAAGTCTGCTCAGTGATGGTTTTCAACTCTATCAAACTTTATCAAAATCTAATAACATTAACACTCAGATCTCTTCTGTCTTCATTCACCACACCTCTTTATGTACCAGACAGTCTTCAATCTGCCTCAGATTGTGTGCCAAACTGTCTTCAAATCTCTGCCCTAAAACTGTTAACAAACTCTGTCAAGGTTCTGCCATAGAGCTGTCCTCAAGTCTGCTCCGTAACTATCTTCAACAGTCCTTCAAATCAGTCATCATTCACTTCAGATCTATCAATACATGCTTAAAAAATGTGCCCAAATAGTCTTCAGATTTGCCCCAAAATGTGTCAACAATTACTTCTGAAAATTGTGTCAGGATGGCCCTCTAAACAACAAACAAGATCTCAGATAGACTCCCTTCAATTCTGCAATCAATCCTCAGGATAGGCCGCACTTCAAATCAGCAGACATTCTCTCCTAAGCTGGGCCAAAAGTCTCTCCAAAAATAGCCCTAGAAATGGTCATCAAAAGACTTGATTCTCTCGTAAATTCTTCCCTGTACCTTCACTGTACTTTCCTGTATTTGCATCTGTTGAATTTCAGACCATTTTTTCTCTCTTAAGTTCTATCTCAAAATGAGACGTACTTCACTTGTCTTTATACACGTTTTTGCACTTTTATTACGGTTGACCTTACCAACATAATATTAAATTTTTCTTTAATTATTAATACGGCCGACCTACTTCATTTGACCAACATTTTAGGATGAAGGGCTTTTACTTTTCAAGTCTTCTTGTCATTTGGGATTCTTAGAGCTGCATACAAATTTCATAACACTTCTTCACTTCTTTATAAGACTTCATAATACTTCTCCATTTCTTCATAAGGCTTCTTCCATTTCTTCAAGACACTTCCTGACATCAATGGCTAATATTGACATCAATGACAATGCCTTCAACACATGCGCAAGTATCATAGTAGAGACCATTGGCAAACCTTGACATGTAGGAGAAATTGCAAGCATTGCCTTTGATTACTAGGGTTTATGTGCAAAGTTGCTAACCACACCCATTTAATAAAATTAATGTAGTGCAGGATCCCTTGTCTTGTTTTTTCTTTAGCTTTTCTCATTGGTGTCCCACTTACTAGTGAGGCCAATATGCCTTCTTTTGTTTGGTGGTCAAATTCCCTACTTTTGTCCTTTGACCTTGTTCCTATTTGAGTGTTCTTTGTTGTTTTTTCCTTTAAATTTTATGGATCCGTGGGTAGTTCCATGTAATTTATGGAGTTTGGGAATTATTTTTTGGCTCTCAATCCCAAACTATAGTGTGCACAGCAAGTCCATACCCCTTTCTTTATTTTATGTGCCTACTATTTGGATTATTGTCATTGTTATAAATTAGATTCTCATCCAACTTGCAAAAAGCCCTCTCCCCCTTACTAATATTCACAACTTAAATATTTATATTTTCTAAAGGGAAATCAATGATTCTGTAGGAAATAATATATTCACTAATCTCACTGGCGACAATGGTCTAAGGGACCAATTCAATTTTGTAGGAAATAATATATTCACTAATCTTCCATCCTTTATTGTTCAAATCAATTATCAAATATACAAAAAAAAATGCAATGCATGGGAAAGAAAATGACATCAAAATGCCTATACAAGAGATTATGCAACCTACCTACCTACTCTAGGCAAGGTGACATAAACAAATAAAGTAAAATCATACCACCAATGAAGCCACCTTAGCACACCATTCATGTTAGGGCTTCTTCCCTTGTCTTTGGCAATAGTCCAAGACAAAACCACGTCAATGATAAGTTGCGTAGATGTCATTACCTTCATTGGAATGGGGTTGGAACAATGGAAATATCACGAACTAAGGTGCCTTCAAACCCTTGCGAAGGAGAAGGGCCCTTTTCTTAAACCCCCTTTATCCAAGCTTGGATAGGGCTCAAGTACAAATTGCTTTCATTATGTATCTGCTCTTCAAAACCTGTTTGCTGCCCCAAATGACTTTCAAAACCAACAAGAAGCCCTAAAAGATACGGTTGGAAAAGAGACCTCAAATCTGCCTAGAAGAGGGCATACTTTATTGCTCTAATCCTGTAATATAACCACTTTCTTATTGTCCAAAATTTGCATTACTCCTTGAGAAACATGGTTGAGAATGTGTTGCAGCTACAACGATTTCCCAAATTTCTAAAAAATTGGGACCCTCCTTTTAAATTTGTCTTGCTTAGTTTTGTTGGGATTGCTTGATTTCACTGAAATTTTGATTGTTTAAGATGGTTGTTGAATGAATATCTTTATGTTGATTGCTATCTTTTATGACTTACGGTAATTTCTTATCTCGCTGTCGGAATTTGTTGAAGTTATGAATCGGGACCATAGTTAACTACGCATCCGCCATTGCGGAGGTGCAGTGGAATAACAACTCGATCCAAAGCTCTATCTCCTGCCAATGCACTCTCGTTTCTATTTCATTGGCGACGTTTTATTTGAAAACTGTTGGGGCACTAGGGTTTTATTTTTCCGCTGTTTCGGATGAGAAATTGTGAACACCACGACAAAAGTTTTGACCTTTCTCGATCGTCGTCAGTCTTGTTTCGCAACGATCACAGTTGTTTCATCTCCTGCTGTTGCGGCTTTGTAGTGGATTAAACTTTCGCGTGATAGTTTTCCCATTCGTCGATGCTTGATTCTTCGTCGATGTTTCGCTTAAATTTTGGGTTTTTTTTCTCCCGACTTGGATTGGTCTACGGAACGTTTTGCCTGTACAGCTTCCGTCGTTGCGGCGTTCTAACGAACTTATAGTCTGAGGCTTATAGTCTAGTTGAGATCCGATGTTGAGTTGTTTTTCGCCGTTGATTCTCTTTGCACTGCGGAGCTCACAGTTGTTTCGTCTTCCGCCATTGCGGCCCATTATCAGTTTGGACACCGATACCTTAGTTCTATCGCCGCCCAATTGTAGTGTTTTTCCCGTTGAATGTTTTTCACCGGAAGATTTATATATATATATGTGGGATTTGGGCATTTTTCTATTATTTTACCTGCGAACTCGTGCCTGCGCTGTCCTTGTCGTTTCGAATTGGGCGTTGTATCTAGCTGTCGAGAGCTCGTTCGTGGGTGGCGTCGCCGTGGAAGTTTTCAGATTCTCCTTGTCGATTGCACAACTCATTGCCGGTAGGCCAACCATTGGTTCTACCCCTTCAGTTGAGTTTTGAACTAAGGTCTCGTCCGCGGTTAGGTTTTTTTCCCGCTGTGGTCGATGGGCACATATGTTTATGGGTTTATCAACATATATGTAGTTCATTTTGACAGTTAGCGGACGGGAGGGGGTTGTTCTCGTTTTCCTTAATGATTGCTGCGGAACTGTTATGAGTTTGCGAACCCTTTCCGACTGTTTAGGAAACTGGTGTAGATGAGTATTACGTTGTCTGCATCGGTTTTTCTGGTTTGCGTATGGCCGTTTGGGGGGGTAATTTTCCCTTTCTTTTGCAGTTGGTAGGCGTTTACCCTGGTTTTATTCGAGATACCGAAGGGTTTGTTTTCTGGTGATTTGGTTGCTCGCATGTTTGGTACTTGGGTAGCAGTTTTTAAGGATATGCCTCATTTTGATGGGATTTTTTTTTTGAGCAGGGAGTTAGGACATTTTTTTTTTGAAGACGATAACGCCGAGGATGTAGTTTTGATTAGACTGGTTTCTTTGCCAGGAAAAGTTTTACGATGTGAGTGCGGTTATGGTGCCTTTTGTTAATCTTTAGTCATGGGCAGGATCTAGGATTTTCGCAGACCTATCTTTTGCAAAAGGATTTGATAGTTAGCCCTGGTTCTGTATTTTACATAGATTTAGCTATGGAAAACATGGCCGAGGTAAATGCTTATTTAGTTTTTTCTTCATTCTTTGAATATTGGTTGAACAGCTCAAAAGGGCCTAAAAGACAGTTTGTTGTATGATAGGGCAGCTTTTCCGAAGACGAGATGTCAAAGAGGTAGAAAAAGAAAGCTCTTGTAGTTGAAGAGGAACCTGAGGTGGAGGTTATCACAAAGGTTGAGTCCATTTATGAAGACATTAGATGCACCACCGGGGTAGAACCTGAATACAAGTGGGGCGAAATTTACAGACTGATTTCACACCAGGAAGTGCTTGACACCGGTTTTGAAGAAGTAACGATATATGCTAATATTGAAAAATCTGCCTTGATGAAGATAGCTACCAGGCCTGAGATTTTCCCATGCTCAGAAGTAATTGGATGGATTCTACCTAGGGCAGACGTGACTACCATGATTCTGGCCAATACTGCCAAGCAGGGCTATGCTGCTTACAGCCCTGGTTATGTATCATTAGCTTACCACTTACCAGAAGCCCAGGTTTACCTAACTGAAGGTTGGCAGAAGGAGATTAACCTAGACTTGGTTGAAACTGTAAAAAGAATGATGGTACCTGGTAAGAATTTCCAAACCAGACCATGAGGAGAATATGACACAGCTACTTTAAGAACCCCTTATAGGTTCATTGCGCTAATGCTAAACAGAATCTTTGGGAGAGCCCACATAAGGAGTTTCAAGTTAGGATGGGTTCCTATCATCTTCTATGTAGCCACCGAAGGGACTGTGTTCAACTGGGCAAACATTGTGTCAAACAGTCTCTTAGCTTGTATTGCTTCAGCTCTGGGAGGAGTATCTTAGAAAAAGTCTGAGTTCTACATGAGCTCCATATTGATTGATTGTATACTGTGCACCCAGCCATTTCCTAACCTAAGGTCCATATGGGACAGGGACAGAACCCCTATGTACACGACCTATAAACCATTATGGGCACACAAATACCGCAATCATTATAGAGAAGTTTTTGAACAATTTATCATGCCCTTGTATACGTTGATTTTCTTGAAAGAATGCAATTGCATGTTTGGAGAAGCACTGAAAGTCATTGAGGAGTTTGCAAATTACTACTTCACTGAGGAAGGGATGTATATTAGAATGTATGGTTGTTCCAGGGCACCTTTGTTGCTTCCCAAATATGCCACTGACTATGTGGTACACAAAGGAGTAGTTAGGCAGGTTTTGTTGGATGGTATAGGGAGTTTTTTGTTCGAGCACAAGAAGGGAACTTATCCTCCCATATCGTTCAGATTGGGAAGCTATAAGTTTTCAAAAGTTAAAAAGGCTGATGAGTTTGTACAGGAACTGGAGAAATTTCACTTTGGAGAAATGAGCTTGCATAGGAATGATTCTCAGAGCAAAGTGGCAGAGCATTGCAAGGAAGCCAATGTTCATTTTGAATATACAAACCATTGGGATAAGGATGAGGAAACTTTCAGAAATGTAGAAAATATGATTGCATTAAAAAGAAGATCACCACTAAACGTGGTAAGGGCAAGGCTGAGCAAAAGAAAGTTGATGAAGAAGAGGCCAGGAAAAGAGAAGAAGATGCTAGGAGACTAGCACAGGAGGCCGAGAGTTGGCTTAAAAGTGAAGAAGAAGAAAGGAAGAAAGCTGACCAAGAAGCAGCAAAGAGTGCAGAAGAAGCTGCCGGGAGGGAAGAAGAAGAAAGAAAAAGGAAAGAGGATGAAGAGCTAAAGAAGCAGGAAGCTGAAAGTCTGAAACTGACAGGGTCCACAACAGATCAACAAACTTCTAACCCTGTAGACACTCAAGAAGTACAAGATCAGGATTGTCCTGACTCCCAAGAGTTACTGCAACTGCTGGTAGCAGTTTAGGGTAGGTTGTTGTTTCTGGATTAAGGCTGATTCCTTTTGAACAAAAGAAAGGGGAAGAAGTTCCAGATTTCAGTACCATCTTTTATGACAGAGAAAATAAAAGAATTGTGAAGAGGATTGAGAAGAAAGTTGAAACTGGGGGGCAGTCAGGGAGGATGATAAATGATAAAACCTTGGTCCATGGGATAGACAAGGACCTGAGACTGACAATCCGAGCTGGAGCAGCATTGATCCATGCCTCTGAAGATAATGTGGATTGAATAATGACAGACCTTGAGCAATCAAGGAAAATTGCTGCCCAATTAAGAGACACTCTGAAAAAGGAGAGAGATAAAGGCAACAAATTAAAGAGAAAGTTCGAAGACATGCTGAATGAAGTAAAGTCTTCAAAAGGAGAGTTTTAGTCCCTCCAAGCAGACAAGATGTCTTTAGAAGTTGCTATTGAAAAGCGAGGAGCAGATGCTCAGGATAGCTTAGCAAAATTGCAGCAGGAATATTAGGAGCTAAGGACAGAAAGGGATGGACTAAAAACAACAAATGAAAATCTTCATGTAGAAAGAGACCAACTGCAAAGTAAAGTTGGGGAGCTGGAAACACAAAGGGCTACCATGAAGGAGACAGAAAAACAGTTTTAGGTACAAGCAACAGAGTTTAAGGGACAAATTGCTTCACTAGCAGCATCTTTGAAAGAGACTAAGGAACAACAAACCAGTATTCAGCTTTTCAAAGAGCATGTCCTAACACAAAGAAGCAAAATGCACCAGCTGCAGGTGTCCATAGAAGAAGAAAGATGCAAAGTTTTGCAGGTAGATAATAGATTAGAAGAAATTTTGGAGACATCTTTGTATTTTGTAGATAGGTCCCAGGACATTTTGGAAGTTTTGACGGGAAGAATAGGAAGGTTGGAGGCAAATGAAGTGATTCCTGCAGACTTACCAGCAAAAGATCCACAAGGCTTAAGACAGGATTATGACTTGTTGGAGTTTGCAATAAACACAGCAGAAGAATTCAAGAAGGCTGTAAAGAAAACGAAAGGGGCTTGCACCGACTATTGCAGAAGGCTATTGATCACTTACAACCGATGCCAGGTGACTGCTAAGCAGAGATTAGATGCATTTCCAGAACATGACCTGTTCATAGAAATGTTACAAAGCAGATATCAAGAGGATGAGCAAAGGATTCAACAGGTCAAAGTCTTAGACGAGCAGATCTTGAAGGATGAAGTGGCCCATTCGGCAGTCAGTGTACAGTTGCTGGAAGATCAACTACGCGTGAGCTCAGCCAGTATCGAAGTGATTAGGCTGCAAAGTTTGAGATTAATATTCGTTTTATCGAGCCTTTTGAATTTGAGAATATCGCTTCAGAAGCCCAAGCATGGAAAAAGTTTCTAAATAATCAAGCAGGGCCTTCCACTTAAAGTGCTTTATTAGTTTGTTCAAGTGTAATATATTGTAAATTGTATGAGCACTCAATATAAGACAATTTTGGGAGATGAAACGTTGGGGAAGCCCAGGAGTCATTTGGGGCAGCCCAAAAGTTTTGCCTTTTGTATAAGTATAGGATAGTTAGGTAGAAAGGGGGACTTTTTCCCAGTTAGACTTGTGAGAACACATTGTAAGAGGAACTATTTCGTTTTGCAATATATAATTACAATTTTGCCTGTTGGAGAAAGCTTTGGTGGAATGTTCAAATGTTGTTCGATGGATGTGGTTGAAGGGGAACTATTTCGTTTTCAGCTTTTATTCATTAACCGTGAGATCGTTCTAACTTGTTGAACCTATGTTCTTTTATGAATGCTTTCTAGTTTATTTCATGATAATTTCCACTATGAGTAATGAATGTTTTCACAGACAATGAGCTATCTTGTTGTTCATCTATCTATTCATGTTTATGTGTTTTGAATCAAAGAATAGCTATCTGTGATTTTTCTTAATGCATGAACAGTAATACATTACTCATTTAATGATGATCTCACTCCCTAGGGACAACTTACTTAGTTTTATTTCCTGATGTCTGTGGTTTAGATGCGAGAGAGTCGAAGAAGAGAGGTAAGAACCTGTGCATCACATTGTGACCGCTCCTCGTATTCTTTATCAAATCTGCATTTTAGATAGGCACTTGCATCTCATATTTAAAGTTAAAAAACACAAAAATATATACGGTGGACCAGGCCGCAATCGGTAAAACCCTTTATTTTTGTTACTTGACTTATGGTAGCCGGACCGCAAACCGGACGGATTCCCCATACCAACAGTCATGGGCTAGTTGGGAACGTTGACTGGGGAGAATCCCTTGCTGTGGTTGCCTGCGATTTTCTAGGCCTCAACAGATTGATAGTTGAGATCCACCCTAAGAGAGGGTAAACCTGGTTGCTCAACATTTGTAGTAGAAATCTCCATATGTAACCTTATATCATCCTCAATGGTGAGCGAGTACGACTGAACCCAATCATGATATATCTTATCAAAGGTAGCTTTTCCATGGTCTTCAAAATTTACAACTACCTCGTTCGAAGAATACATGGGCACTCCCACAAATTTCCAATAATCCATACCCATATCTTGCGCATTTGAAAAATGCACACTTTATTTGCGACAACCATCTTCATCAGCAAAAAGATCCTCAAGCGTATCATCTTCAAAAAGTATTCTTCAAGAGTAAAATAGAGAGGAAGGCTCACCAAACCTTCATCATGAGGGGAACAAGGAGAAGCATCAACTACACCTTCATCAACCATGTCTTCAACAATCTTTTCAATGGGGAATGGCTCTTCAAGAGCTTGTTCATTTTGTTGCATATCTACATAAAGAATTGGCTCCGGTCAAACCAAATAGACAACCTCTTCACTTTCTAATGGCAGGAAAAACGTGGACATCTTTCTCGGAACATGTGTGGCCCAAAGGCTCAAGTACAATACTCCCGACCCTTAAAGAATCGTAGATGGGAGGGCCAACAGACCTCCAATAATCATCGCCTTCTTCATCACGAAAAGGAATCTTGCAATTTTTTCCAAAGTCCCAATACATCATAAGAATCCTCAAAACAATGATAAGGGGGACTCACCATTTATTTGATTTCTTCGATTGGGGCCTCTTCAAGCTCCTTCTCTAGATCTCCCACCATGGACTTCCTTGGCTTCACTTTCTTGAGCATCTTTATCTTCATCTTCAAAAGTACCATCCTCTTCAAGCATGGGGCTCGAGATGTCATCTTCCTTGGCTTCTTAAACAAAATTCTAGACGAAATATTCTGCAACGATGGCTTCTTCATGAGTGCTTTGTAGAGGTTGATCTTTGCCATGATGTTCTTGTTATCACGAATCTTGTAGTTGCCCCGTGAGGTAATCTTGTTCAGGACGGCTGAGGAAAGGAAACCAAACTCGTGACCTACGATATCCAAGACTTTCGAAAGAACTTGGATGTCACACCAGTCAAGGATACCGACACTTTAGACCCAATGAAAACACAGAGCCCAGGGGGCGTCCCTATGACCAAGAAACCCTAAAACAAGGAAAATGATCGGATGACCTAGGGAGACTTGGTAGAATCTCTTAGTGGGATATTTAATTAGATTTTATAATGATTACCAATAGATTTCGAGCATCCAGATGAAAAGCCCCAATTTTACCTTAGGGTTTTAAGTAGAAAAATGGGATCTAAGGCAAAATGGTAAAATTTAATGAAATTGGATACTCAAAGTGATTCTTGGATGTAATATAAAGCGAATAAAATTGATGCCAACAATAACCAGTTTGCAGTTTGTGAAATACCCACTATCCCCAAGGGGGCGTTTTTTCCCTAAGTAGCAGGCCGATGCTTTGGATGGGCAAATGGAATCCAATTGTGATGAAAATTTAAACTTAGGGGTTTTATGTTAAATTCGAAGTGGCTTTTAAGTTTTATAGATCGCCGCAAGCTAGAACCTACAGATCTACGAAATGAGGGTTTTAATATAACAAAATGATGAGCAATGTAGATACAAAAAATAAAGGAAGGAGAACTTACCTGCGATACATACCTGGATCTTGCAGATGAATTGAGAAATGATGAAGAATGTCACTTTCCCATCGAAATGAACCTTTTCGAAGAAGATCTTGTTGTTATTGAGCCACAACTAGTCACCCTAGCGCCTCCTTCAACCTGCCAGATTAGAGAAAAATCAAATGATTAGACAAACGAACGAGATTTGCAGAATACAGAAAAGAAAGGGAATAAAAAATCATAAAGAACAAGATACTCCCCGATCCGAAAACCCAAGAGCTGAGACGAAGGTGAGTTGGTCCACAAAAATGCTCTCTCTCCTAGTGCGCCTCCTTTTTCTGCAGATGAGATGGGTAAAGAAAAAATGCAAGATGTATCCCGAATAAAGCTCAGTATAGAAGAGTAGCAATGCCAATCATCAGATCATCAAACCACCCACAAGATACACAGAAGAATAATCCCAGACAAAAAATCTCTTTATTCAAATTCTGGTGCCAAAGCTCATGCATTACAATGGGTGGGTCACCTCTCTTAAATAGCTAGAGTGTGCCCACATTCTAACCAATTATCATCCGACGATCGAGATTAAAACATCTTATACGGTTGAGATAAAAAATATCAAGATCAATACATGGATTAAGTGACCAAGTCAACATGGGGGCGCACTTTGTTCAAGGACGCCTATCCCAAGTCAAACTCACAATATAACATAAAGTATGGCATAATAATACATGAGAGGGGTCACTTAGGGGCTTAATTCATCGTAGGCCCCTTTATAACTTCATAATATAAGATATAACAGTGAAATACATAAATGGCCAAGTTGAGGGGGCGCCCCTTGGGGGGTTTCCTCACTCGCTGAGCCAAGATAAAAATAATCCAGACATCTGTTGACTGGAAACTGCTGGAGGACTGTCCAAGATGCTGAGAAACATCATTTTCCAAACTTCCAAGCCATTTCCATGACCCAGGAGGCCAAATCGATTTTTTCAGTGATTTCTCTAGTTCATTTTTTGTTGGTACAACCTCTGGAAAATGATAAGTCCACATATTTGTCCAGGGTGAAAACTAGGGAAAACTAACTGCTTTGGATGATCTGGAGACATAGAAGAACGGTGTAAGTGACTACTCACACCCCTTGGAACACTGCACTGTTCTAGGAGAACCCAACATACTGCCATCTGTAATAAAATTTGATCATTTGGCCAATAATAAAGTGATAATAATCACTTTTCAGGAGAACTGGGGCACCGTGGTATTAGTCCTGGGCATGTTTGGAACAAATATAGACCATGTTGTATTTTGAGCTACTGCCTTGGGAACCGTGTTTGACTTTGGTCAATTGGGTTGACCAGGTCAAAGTACCCAAACTAAAGGTGAGAAACTGTATCCCTATGATCCTGTAGGAATCCAGGGTAAGAAATGCTCCCATAATGTATATCAAAACCAAGCATAAATCATTTATTCATAATCATGGTGACATATAATAATAATAATAAGATGTACCTGTGCTTCTGAGAAATCTTGGAACTTTCTGGAAGTCTAATTGTTCATGCCATACTTACTAAGTGTAAACGATGTGCTACAGATGGGTGAGGATGGAAGAACAAGGTTTACGCAAAGGAAAATGACTTTCAACTGAATTTAACTCGGTGATCTATTTGAATGTTGCATAATACACTCTAACATGGTGACATATGTATGACAAATAACAATAGGGGATTAAGGTGTCTCACAAATGGATAAAGTACTTGGATATGCTTTATTTGCAAGGTAGGTAAACCTTCAAAGGCAAGTGCCGTGGAAGCCTTCTGAGATCCAGTACTGACAAAGATCGAGCTCTTGCAAGCTAGTCTCACCCTGATGCTCTGTGGGGGCACATGAGTCAAACACTATTCAAGCAGTGAGTGCTCATCCTTTGACCATTGACCTTTTCAAATCACTTTACATTTCACAATATAGTATCCATCCTACAAGAGTAGGTGCCCCTGAAAGCCTTATGGGCTCCAGTAAATGACTAAGGCCTTGCCCCACTGCCAGCGAGCAGTCCATAGCCCCAACGGGTTTGCCTCTCCTTGCCGCCATTGTAGAGGGAAGATTGAGGCTTACATTATACAAGGAATGAGTGCTCAAACTCTTGGCCATTTGACTACTTTTTAAACATTTATACTTTTTTCATCTTTTAGATATAGCTTTTATGTGTTTTGATGCTTTAGTGTTTAGCAACACTATTATGATGGAGCACTTTCTTTGAGAACTAAAGGAGAACTACCCTGTGAACCCAACCACACTGGTCAAGCCACATACTTCATAGCCAGAGACACAAAGTAACATGGAGTCTATCATACATAGGGGTCACAATGGGGAAAAGGATCTTCAATCTCACAAGTATTGATTAGTATAAGTCATGGAATAAAATCAAAGATGGATGAACTGGATGGATGGGGTCAAATGACATGGAACCATCCTAGCACCAAGGTTTACAATTTGTACAAGCATGGCATGAACAACAATCTTCACGTCAAATTCCTTAATTAATCATAACATAGGTTAAAGCACAATAGATATAAGCATAGGTCACCATAATCATCCTAACATCATAAGCATAGGTATCTGGCATACATCATATAGAAAAATCAAACCAAGGAAATGTATACCTGATCTCACCATACATACCTGTCTCCACTTGATAAGCCCCTCTATAATTGTGTGTACCAACTCCAATCTACTGCTCTGCTACAATGAACTAGATCATTACTAAAAGCATTTCAATGGACTCTTGAATCTCAGTCCTGGCAAGGAAAATCTGATGAACAAGGCTTTGAAGCTATAAAGATACATGCTGATACCCCATATAAAAAGTAGCCTGGAATAAAATAAGACACAAGTCTGCATGCTGCACCTTGGAAGCTCGGCAACAAATGTATATGTGATAACAGTTCTTTGACAATATATTCATTTTCAAGCAATGGACTAGAAGTGTCTTCTTCCTTCAAGGGTGGTCTAGGAACTTCAACAATTATTTGTGCATCATAAAATGCCTTGACCTCTTGAACTTTAGGTAGCCATTGATCAACGTCATTATCCCCCACAAATTTGAACTTTAGGCTTTTTACCATACTTTACAAAATGCTTCCAAGACAATTATACCAACGCATGGCATAGTCCTTGAAGCCAAATGAGAAATAATCCATCATATCATTTTCATAATGGATGGCATTATTCCCCGCAAATTTGAAAAAGGTTGCAAGATAACCCAAACTTGAATCACCATTGCCATCAAACTTTGGATTTTCCTTTATAGTTATGTCCGTTTTTTCATGAGTGGGGGAGCCCAAATATTTGAAAAATCTAATGGGCCATAGTTTCAAGAATTCAATCAGGATATTCCCCAAAATTAGAATAAATTTCGTCACATCAAAATCAGAAAAATGCTTCAGTGGAGTCACCAAGATGAACTTTTTCTTCTCAACTGAGGGATGTGTTCGCCCTTTACACCCAACAGTGTCATCAACAATTGAGGCCTCTGTCTTGAAGTGCACCTCTTTCTTGTATTTTCATTAATGAAGTTGTTGGATAAGACTTGCAAGGTTAGTCCTTAACAATAATCTCATCAGAGTACAAAACAAAAACTTACCTCAACTTCACAAAATGCTTTTTCACAAAATTTGTCATTCATGCTAGGGAGATTGGGGTTTGACCTAACAATTTGCCCAAATTGTTATACAACAATCTTTAAGAGGTCCTCAACAATGGCGCTGAAAAATGTTACTGCACAAATTAGCACCCTTCTGAAAGGTCGTGAGGGCTGGTGCTAAGATTGACAACTATTTAGGAGATGCACTTACGCTTTAGGCCAACTCCTATAGGCCAAGGGGGAGCCCTTGATATAGGTGAAATAGATTTGCATAACATTAATATCTCACGAGCAACTTCTTGGCAAAGATTAGTGCCTTATGGAGTCAAATAAATGAATACAAGCACGTTGACCAAGTACTTCAAGAGTATATGAGTTAGAATTGATAAATGTTCACAATTACTGCAAATGATTACAAACCTTGTTTAGAATTAATAAATGTTCACAATTACTGCAAATATATATTGAAACCACTTAGAACAATGCCAACTTACTAAGGAAGCTATCCTTGATGGAGAGGGATGAAAATTTTACCTTTGGAGCGACAAATGAATGAGTAGTACAAATCTGGAAATGACTTACCAGATCTGGTTTATGCTGTAACCAGCCCCCAAAAATCACAAGAAGGTCAACTTGAACCACTAGATGAATGCCCATGAGAGTAGGGTTGATAATAGACCTCGTTTCTAGCTTGTGAGACCCTTCAAAGATGAACTTTGATGGTTGTATCTATCAAATAAAAACTGAAAACACACACTAACATTTGCACATAATCATAAATATCTCAAATTAGCCACAAAAAGACTACACCCTTTAATTTTGACCATGAAACCAATGAGAGCGCATCAATTGAACAGATTAAATTTTTCAATATCGCAATATTTTTGGATTTTTAGGGTTTTTTCATATATATGACTTTTTTGCATTTTTTCCAATATGGTATAAAGAATTTTGTAAAATTGAAATGGTGAAGATGACGGAAATAGATCTAGGTCTTATTCCATTGGGCAATGAAAAATTGACGCTAGCGTTTCTCCGAAGATCAACTATTCAATATTTGAATGAATTAGGGCAAGACTAAAAAAACCCAAGGTTTTGTTAGCACTTGAGCTAATTAGGGAAAACAAGATGTTGAGTCCCAAACAAGAGAGATCTTTCAAGAAGATTGCCTCACCCAACAAAACTAGATTGTCATGCATAAAACTCCAAATTTCTCCTACCTTAGATGACTTTGGTAGTGAAAGACAAGGGGTTCAATATCTTACCGCGATTGAGAGAAAAGGGAGAGGATAGAGCCCCTCAAGAATCCTTTCACTTTAGAATAGCTTTGAAGGATTGTAAAGAAGCCTCAAAACATCAGGATTTGATCCTTAGAAACCCTAGGACAGTAGAGAAGAGAGATGCGCACCACTTAATTGCTCATATACATAAGTAAAGATAAGAATTTAGTCATATTTGATCCCTTGATATTGGTTACAAATGAGAGGACGATTCTTATTTATAAGAACAAAGGCTCACTTTATCCTTCCTCTAGGCCAACCTACCTATTTTGGGTTAAAAATTAATTTTCAGAGTTTGTCACCCACAATCCAAGGACTAAACCTCATAAAACATAAAACAATGATAGCTTCACCATGATGAAGGTTGACCTTGGAGTGAGCTTGGAGGAGGATGTCATGCTCCATTTAACCCCAACATATGGCTTTTGTCCTCAATGCGCTCCTTCAATTGATGTGTGGATGATTTGCATTTCTTCATCAGGATGACCAAGAGGGAGGAGGAATACAATAAGATAAGGTCCAAGTGGGCATAAATAAGGTGTGATAGAGTGGGTATGACCAAAGTTACCAAAACCGAACCGGTGGTCGAACTGGCCGACCCCAAGAATTAGAACCAGACCAAAACCGGTCCACCAAATTCAAATCTTGAAAAATTATATGTGTGTGTGTGTGTGTGTGCATCCATGTGAATTCAAACCATTATACATAAATATGCAAAGTTTCTCATGTATATAGCAAATAATAGTGCATATAACCAAAATAGCAACGAGTGCAATCCATGTCTGGATCAAAATACATCAACAAAAAGGCTCTAAATGACCTATAGAGTCCAAAAGTAACTCTAGACTAGATACTAAGATAGAAAAGATTAAAGAGTCAAAGACTACACAATCTAATCAATAGAATCATTTGAATCCTTAGGCTTAGAGGCCTCATACTTGGACTTAGAGTCATCATTTGCTCTAAAATGCTCCAAATTCTCCAAAATACTCCTTTAATCTGCTCTTGAAATCAGCCAAGCAACCAGCTCTAAGACCCTCAATAATTAGCACTCTAAAAAAAACCAAAGACCCTCCACAATCAACACTCTAAAAGAACCAAATACCCTCAGCCCATAAATTCAAAAAGACTCAAATGAATAGCGAGAGAAAGAGAGGGGTCAGGCTCTTTTTATAGTTTGTTAGGGGGTTTAGGGTTATCCACATTCATCCCCCCTAAACCCACCTTTCATTTTATTTTAAATTTTAAATTTTTTGTTGTTGGGTCCATTGTATGCTTCGTATGAAGCTAGTACAGATTGGTCGGTTTGAGCGGAAAAATCAGTTTTGTATGGAACTAGTAAAAAACAGTTCAAGAGGGTGGTTTGACTTTGAAAATGCTTGAAATTGGTTTGATCGGTTGGTTTTTCGGGTTTCGATCTGGTTCCTGCAACTTTGGGTATGACAACTCTTACAAGTACAATCACCTTTTACAAAGCATAAAAACATAAGTGTGGCTAGGGGTCTCCTAAGCCATGTGTCCCAATGGATTCACCCCAAGATGCACTAATACCTACCCAGGGCATAAATGTTGGATATGATGAGGACTCCTCCTCCTTTGGAGTTTTAGTCTGGCTAGTGAACTAATCATTACAATTTTGATACTCTATTGTGGCCCAATGTCGAGTCTCTAGCTAGTTAATTGTTAAAACTCACTAATTGTAAGTTGGATTCACTTTTCAAGTAAGATTCCTTTTCCTCCTTCAATTTTCCTTTCATGGGAGAATTTTCCTCCTTGCCTCCCTCCTCTTTTCGTTCCTGTTCTTTTACCCTCCCTTTTTATTGATGCCCCTTCCTTGTCTCCCAACAAAACCTTTTCCATTGGTGAACCCTTTGGTATCTATTCAAGCCTCCATGGATTCTCTCTTGAGTTCATGTTGGATTCTCTTAGACAAAAGGATGTCTTGTTCCTTGTCATTTGGCGACCATATCTCTCCCCCTTTACCTCCCTTGGGTGCACCACATTTCCAATGTTCTTCCCCTCTTTTCTTTGTCTTGATTTCTTAGACAATGTTATGTGATTGTAATTGCAATTCCTTAACTCCACTTGGCCTTGCCCCTTTGAGTGTTCCTACTTCCTCACCGACTTGCTCTCTTTTTAGCTTTTTCACTTTTGCAAGGAAACTTCCCACTACAAGCTCTTTTAAATGGAATAGTTTGGTATTTTCCTTTCTCTAAGTAGGATCACTAAGAATAGCATGGAACCTTGAACAAAGTTACTTTCCACATTGCCTCCATGTAGACTCTTTTCTCAAGTTGCTCACTTCATTTCTCTTTTGTTTTTTCTTTGTTTTAGGGGCTTTATTGAAGGATAGAGTAGCTTGTCAATCTCCATCAACTCCCCATTCTTCATCAACCCCTCACATGATGATTGCACACCCCCTTCAAGGAGGTGTAGTAGTAGATAACATAGGATACATTTACGAATGTCTGGAAGTTACCAAAGTTATGTCAATGGAACTAAAGAGTACACAAGCCACAATAGTAGTGTGGGGGTGTCAAAGCTACAGAGGCCACTACTTTGCACCATAGCTAGATGTAGACATGGTGGAGTTATCTCTGTCATAATTAATCACTATGAAAGTATCAATGCAAAGTCTCACGATATCCTTTGGAAAATTTTGGAGGTGTCTAGGTACAATTTATTGAAGCTCTCTTAGTATTAGAGGCCAAAGAGAAAATCTAGTAATAGATGCATGGCTATTTGATCTGTGTTGGGAGACGTTGTCATTGAGACCTAGTAAAGGTAATCTCTATGGCTTCATGTAGGTAGGTCATTGTTTCTTAACATACTGAAGGGATGTTCAGTGGCTTGCTAACCTTTGTATTATGGATGATGTGTCTACATGGCACCTCACACTCAATTGCCAATATAGGTTAGAAGGAAGAGGTTAGAATCCTCATTGTACTGCTTGGCTTGTGTTACCCCCCTATTTGCATAATTTGCTCTCTTATGGTTGGATTCCTTGAAAATCAGGATTGCTGTATGAAACAGAGTGACGTGAAGATATTCCTGTGGATGGATTGTTGGCTCTGAATTTGTTGCGATTTCTGTACATAAAGAGGAGTTCAGGGTTTTGTTGAAAGGACTGCATTCAGATTGTTTTGTCTCTAAAACATCTCAGGGTTGAGGGTGCTAAGCTTTCTTCCAAAATCTGGCCTTGTTTGTTCCAATGGCTGAAGGGAATCAACATGACAGCAGGGAATAGAGTATATCTATCAATCTACAATACAAGTTGATGTACCTGGGCTAGTGGATTGCTCCAGAAATTCCAATAGTGATGCATCTAATACGAGTTCACTCTCTGCAAGTTGTTTTCAAATCTAATCTCAGAGCAGTGTTGGTGCAGATCCCAAAAATGTTTCAGGACTTAACAAGGAATTCTGGGCCAATCTGGGAAGTTTTTAAGGAGGTTCTGGGCATAAATTTGAGTGAAATCATTGATGACTATCAGTTCTGGATACTTTCCAGAACTATATAAGCAGTTTTCAGCCCGTAAGACCCATTCTGACTAGCAAACAGCCCTGAATGTTCGCTGCTGAGTGGAATCTGGTCATCCAAAACAGCAAAGAATCCCTCTTCCTTGGCAATCTGGGCGGGTCCCTGTGTGAAACAGTTGTGAAGATGTATGTTTTTTGTACCCTATAGGAAGTTGGTCATCCTGGCTAGATCTGTTTGTGAGACGGTGGAAAGGGCGGTTCTGGGCATGCTGGGTCCAATTAAGGACTGTCCTAGCCTTCAAAACAACAATAAAACCTTTCATTCTTGGCAGCAAGTGTGGCAGTAAAATTCATCAGTTGATGTTCTGGGCGCAACTTGGGCTTAAAGATCAATTTTCGGACCTGAGCTTGGGCTCATCTGAGGCAGTGTATCATAAATCTTTGAAGGCTCGCTTTCCATTTTATAAAGGCCTGAAAGATGAGATTCCCAAGGTCAGCACCGGTTGAATATTAAAGGCATTCTGGATTATTTTCATAGCAGGTTTTCAATCAATCTATGGGTTCGCTTCAACAACTGTAGATAAAAGGGGGGGATTTACTGATCCACAAATGGTCATCTCTCTTATGGTGAAAATCTGGGCAGGGCTGTAATATTCTCCACCATACATAACCTCCCTGTAGCAAACTGCTGGGCACAAGTTTGGAGATATTATCAAGTAAGAATTTAGATATTTTTGAGAAGCTGGATTTTTCAGGGTGTCAGGAAGTCAATGGCATGATGTTATATTTCTCCTTGTTTCCTCCCGGGACAATGGATGCAAGATTGTTCTTTGGAATGGACATGCTTTGAAGTGTACCGAGTGGCATTTTCAATGACTTGCAAGAGGTGAGCTTTTCACGCTGCTGGAGAATCGACGAGGGTGACATCATCAGATGGTTACAGTTATCATCTCCGTCATTTAAGACTGTTGAAGTTTTCTTATTGTCCTAGTTAAAAGGCAGCATATTGGATCAAATATCAGTAGCATAACTGAAGCAGTCGACTTGTCCATGGATGTGAGCTCAGTTGTCCCGAAATTTTCTGCAGTAAGGAGAACATTAATAAAAAAAATTCGAGGCGATTGATAAGTTTGAGAGGTAGAATCTTGTTGTTGTATAAGAGATTTAAGTGTTCCTTTCATCATAAAGTTATAGAGAAGGCTTTGATTTTAGCAACAGAACAAAGCAGTGCAACTTCCGAATGCAGGCAATTCGTGCAGGGTTTTCACTGTCAGATATGCTATGATCAATCTGGGATCTCAGTGGACATATCTATCATTTGGTTTTCTCATCTGTGTGAAATATTACTTATGCATTTTGGCCATATCATCATAGCCGAGGCAACATTTTCCGATCATGTCGTCCCTTGTTGTCGAGCAGGCTGGGCTATGGACTCATTCGCACTCGTTTTCATCTGCTTCCATTATTCGTTGGACCATGGAGCCATTCCATAAGATGACAATCGTTTGAGAGGATCGAATCTGGAAATCACCAGGTGTATTAATCATTCTTATATCTGTTTTGGGGAAATCTGTTGGCACAACTTTTTTGGGGTATTTTTTCCATGCATACCGAAGAAGCGTGGATTTTTTCTTTGGAATTTGTCCCTTAGCTGATGGATGCACCCTCACCCTTTGGGCCTTTTTCTTTGGAGCTCTTGTTTCTTGGAGGTAGACGTTACTTATGTCATGGGGATAACGGTATTTGTGACAAGAACATGTTTCAAATTTACAAATTGCTTTGATTGAATAGGTTTTCTGTGGCTAAGGATGACCACTACTTTATGTTTGTTTGGTCATTGCCACATGAGATGGTCATCTGCTTCCATTATTCGTTGGACCATGGAGCCATTCCATAAGATGACAATCGTTTGAGAGGATCGAATCTGGAAATCACCAGGTGTATTAATCATTCTTATAT
>LPNX010505232.1:132353-175420 GCA_001517045.1 Pseudotsuga menziesii
GTCTTCAAAATATTTTATTTTGGAGGTCAGTGGTCTTGAAAAATTCGATTTAGAGGTCAGTGGTCTTGAAAAATTCGATTTAATCACTTATCCACTTTTGGTATATTTGTTAAGGAATATTTATTAGAAATGGACCCTATGTAATTTGGAATTGTAGTTGCACATTTGATCATTTAGTTAGAAGTTTGTTAGAGGAGTTAATGAATAATGATATTTTATTGTAAGTGGTTTCAGATTCTTATCCTTTAATGTTGCTAATGATATGTTGGAATAGCTAGAACTTGTTATTAGGGTCTATTACCCCCCAAATTAGCACCCTTAACCAATATCATTGATTACGGTGCAATGAGAGATAAGCACAAGAGAAGCTAGTATCCAATGATACCACAACCCAGCTTCTTATCACTTTAGGTCAACTCCTAAGATCAAGGGGGAGCCCCCTCATATTGGTGAAAGATATCTGCAATCATTCCAACATACACAAATACTTTTCACAACCAACATTTTGGCCAGACCATTGCCTTATGGAGTAAAAACAATGAAGCACAGATAAGACACCCCTAGAGGATAGGAGTTATAACACTTATTATGAATTTCAAGATTTACAACTTCAACAACTTACTGCTGTTATAAAATTGCAGTAGTCAATAATTGCAGAAAGATGAAAAGCTAACCAAACAATGCCAACTTATCATCTAA
The DNA here is from genome assembly GCA_001517045.1 of Pseudotsuga menziesii. NCBI lineage: Eukaryota > Viridiplantae > Streptophyta > Pinopsida > Pinales > Pinaceae > Pseudotsuga > Pseudotsuga menziesii. The sequence continues at coordinate 133,053 of LPNX010505232.1, forward strand.
GATGTACCTTGAGGCTTAGGGCAAGTGACATGCCTTAAGAGAGTGAAAGGAAACCTTTAAACCAGATCTGAAAGTGTACAACCAGATCTGGTTGAATTTCTAATCAACCCTCAAATAGATGATGGACTTGCTATAAACTTTTCCAACAGATGTTCAATTCCCCAGGGGTCAACCTAGGCCGCCTTTTCCTTGCTTTGTTAGGCCTTCAAACCTTGCTGATTTGATTGATGTACCTGTTGGACTTGTTATACAAGACCTGAAAAAACCTTAGATAGCATAAATCATGATAAAATTCTCAATCTAACCATAGAAAAAAGACACCCTTGAAAATTCACCAAGAAACCCTCCCATCACCTATACTATGGAGACCTCAAGTTTTGTTAGGCTCTGTCTTCAAAATCACCTTTGATCCCTCATCGCCATGGCCTAGGAATCCTATCTTAGGGAAGCCCGTCTCGAATTGGAGAAGAGCCAATCGGAAGTGTAGGGAGGTAGTTAATGGGGTGATAGTGGGTGACACCTCTAGAATATATCTGGGCTAGCCTATTCCTTTGGGCTTTAATCACACATGCTAATTCGTGTTAAAATTAGGGCTTTTGAACAAAAAATAAAAATTGTACTTTGATGCTAATCACAATTTATAGGACAGTTGTACAAAATCTAATAAAAAAAATCAATTTCAGATCTGATAACTTACTTGAGTGTGACCTTATACTCAAAGTTAACTTGCAGATCAGATCTTGCCTATCATAGGCAAGTCAATAAATGAAAACAAAAAATGGCCCTTACCTGAGGACATAACCATACTTGTGAGGGAGATAAAATGCTGAAGAATAGGATCAGACAGTTGCAGTAGAGGGTATAACTTAATGAAGGTACGACTCAATAAAAAACTGTCCCAAAACATCAACTGAGGAAGCCAATAAATGCTACAAGTCCAAGCAACCTCTTTCCAACGCTAGATAGGGAGACACCACGTTGCCTCAAAGCAGATCTCAAACACCAAACAGCAACACTTAAACCATAGTTTTAAAAATCGGAATTGGACTCAGAATCGGTTGAGGGTCCACTCGGAATCAGAATTGAAATCGGTAATGAATCGGTCATAAGTTGACTAATCTGAATTTAATGACATGATTTAGTAAAAAATACATAAATATTTAAATTTTAAAGAAAAACAACATTTTCAAGATTTTAATCCATATGATTCCAAAGCATTAGAGACAAAATATTCAAAGTCTGCTCTTAAGAGTCAATATATCAAAATGGCACAAAGTGTACTATGCAATAGCAACAATATATATCTAGGAGACTGGCACTGGAACAAAATACATAATCTATGAGGCCTACTCCATTGCTAGTTTGTTGACTGCTCCACGAGTACATAGTCCACTCGTGACTCAGTGCTACTGCTCACAACTGTCCACAGTCCCATGGCTGTCTCGACTCTCACTATCACTGTTCAACAGTCACAGACTCCACAACGATGAAAGGAGGAATATGTGTAGGAAATTAGATTTATACCTTAGGGTTGGGCTAGGTTGGGAGAAAAAACAACAAAAAACAAAATTATTGTGATTTTCTATGTTCGCAGAACCCCAAAAAATTCAGCATCGATCGATACGACCGGTTTTGTATCGAACTGGTTGATTCAGTGTGCAAATCGTTCGATTTAGTACCAAATCGGTCGACTGAACCGATTTGTAGACCAATTTGACTTGGTCGGCCATCAAACCGGTAAATCGGTCAAAATCGAAACTGGTTTAATTGATTTTTAAAACTATGCCTTAAACAACAAATGACAACCCTAGATTAGACCTCAACAGTGGGTGACAGCATTAGCAAGTCAACACAACCCTGAATTAGATCTTAAACAGTGGATGACAGCCTCAAAAAGATATCAATAGTGGACAACAACCTCAAAAAGATATCAATAGTGGACAACAACCTCAAAGGAAGCTTCAATAGTGGAAGACTACCACAAAACAACCCTCAACAACAAACGACAGTCACAAAAGATATCACAGGTTCACTTGTATGGATAGAAGGAGGATTGAACTGTTGATTGGGCACTTCAAAAGGGAAACACAAAGCATAGAAGAGCTTGTCGAGGCAAGGGGAGACCAAAACATGAGAGCGTTGCAGCTAGGAGGGCTTCAAACCCTAAGTCGTCACCCTAATTAAGTGAGCCAAAACCCCAAGAACAGTTTGCCACAAATCAAAGCTGAAATATGTTGATGATGCATGACAAAATGAAAGGTTAGACTCATATTTATAATCTTTCAAAGAACCCTGGAAGGTTCCACCTTCTATTTCCTCATTGACGTTAGGGTTAGACCAGTAAGGTCAAGACGTCATAAAAATATAAATTAATTTTAAGACGCCTTATGAGAGGATATTAAGGGCTTGGAAAAGGGTTATGTTACCACACTCAAAGGGGAGCGCTTTCACATAACCAAGGAGGGGTCAACACAAGACTAACTATAAGTCAACAAGAGGGCTAACAACAAGGTGGGGATAAGACCCCTTCTAACCACAAGTAAACAAAAGGGCTAACCACAAAAAGGGGAAAACAACCCTTCTACTTTTCTCTTTCAATGTATGTGGCCTCATGCAATAACTGGAAGTTTATCATCACCATGTAAGGAAGATTCAAATTGGATGATGTGATCCTCTGGTCCCCCTAACTGCTCTTAAGTTCTAATGCTAGTGACTCCATCAAGGGGTAGCCTGTCCCTTGATGGAACAACCTAGCTCAACCATCTCGAAGACCTAGGAGAGAAGGACATCACACATCATCATCTTGGTTAACTGATCAGGTACCCTAGGGATCAACTAGGGGCCCTAGATAACTGCTAGGAGCTTATTTGACTTGGTTCTAGACCAAGTACCCTAGATAATTGCTAAGGGCATGTACTGATTGGTCCCAGACCAAGAATCTCTTTGGTGTAAGTAACCAAGAGGCCCTAGTGATAATGAAAGAACTAGTAAGGGATGCCCTTTTAAATCATGGTATAAACAATTACATCTCCTTATGATCTCATAAAATGTGTGGCACTTGAAGATGAGGTGCTCCTCTGTCTTTGTTTCCTATAAATGAAACAACTAGCATAATCCATCAAAGTGATGGTTGGACTTTACATGCAACTAATGAGAACATACGGTTTTTTTGTTGTAGTTAGTGTCAACATTGCCCATTACAGTCTCATGTCTTTACCTCATGTATGATTCATTTTCTTTTGCAATGGACAATGTGTTCATGGTTTGTGTGTTCCATACTCTACTTCAGTTATTTGTTGTTTTGTTTCGTATCCCCCATGACACTTCAGGTCCTCCATTCCTTGAGCTTTAATCTTCCCTACTTTAGCTTCCTAGCCATGACTTATCTTGGTGCTTATTATAGCCACCTCTAGTGCCTTGGGGACAAGTTTTCCTACTACCCCCTTTTCCTTTTCTATTTTTTGAGTGACAAATCCTTTGTTTTTTTTAAAAGTTTGCTTGAAAACCTTTGGTGCTTGGTGTTCCCCTTTGCTCAATTTGACCCATCGATCACTATTTCAACTTGTTGACTCTCCTTTCTGCCTCACCTCTTGTTGGCATCTTCGCTTCCCATTTAGCCTCACTTTTTCTCTTTTGGCCTCGATATCTCCCATTTTAGTCTTTTTGACAACCCTTTTTATCCTCTTGACCTCCCTTTACTATTGAGCCTCTTTGCCCTCCATTTTGGCCTCTTGATAACCTTATTGGCCTTTCTACCTACCTTCGACTTTTGTTAGCCTAATCCCTCTTGTCCACTACTAATAGGAATCTTTGTTGGGATACTCATGATGTTATCCCATAGGCCTAGTTTACTAGTTGGTAAAAAGGAAGGCTTATCCTTCTCCTTGTTTCTTTTTGTCGCCCTAATTGTTCTTGCTCTTCATTATTATCCCATGTATGAATGAACTATACTTTAAAAGTTAGATAATTGGGTTCATTACTGGTAGTGGCCATTTTTTATTGAATTGGGGATACTTTTCTTAGTGGGGGAAATATACTGTAGAAAAAACTTGATATTTTCTAATACTTTTCCCTATGATGACTTTTTGAAGGGGCTCGAACCTTGCAACATAGTTCATATTCCTACCTTCAACTTTTGTTAGAATGATCCCTCTTGCCCTTCTACTAATAGGAATTTTTTGTTGGGATGCTCGTGATGTTATCCCATAGGCCCTATGATGACTTTTTGAAGGGGCTTTAACCTTGCAACATAGTTCATTTTCCTTTCCCATTTGTTTTTCTACCCTCAACTTAAGTTAGTTAATTGGTCTCATCCTTTGCATTTTTCCCTTACCAACATTAAATTATCACATTATACTAGTAGTCATTCTAGTTCTACTCTCACTATGGATGTAGGGCCAACCAAGAGTGTTGACTCTGATTCCATATTTGAATGTGTGTGCCACATCCATTCAATTAAATTAGTCTAGTGGATGTTAGCTTTTGGGGTCACCCCAAAGTTGTTTTCACCTAGTTTGGAGAGCACTAGTACCGTAGTCCCTTGGTGATTCTTGATGGACACGGGGATGTCTCAATTTGAGTGGATTCTGGACCTTGGATAGAGTGCTAGCACACTTATCTAGGAGAGGTTGTTATCCTTTGTAGCAAGATGACTAACCCATTGGGTGCACAACATGGGGAGTCTGTTGCTTGATTAGGAGATGCACCTATTTAGGAGGACCTCGCTAGGCACTTGGCGGAGGGATTCTTGAGTTGAGGATGCTTTGGTTGAGCATACTTCATGGTGGTTGGTTGTGGAGTAGACTAGACATAGTTTGAGGAGAAGCATTAGAGCAAGTAACTACCTTGTTATACATATTGAGGACATTGGGCATCAGAAAACGCGTGGCACACCACGAGAGGAGCACTTCGCATGATGACACTGGTGGTACAAACCAACATGTAACAATGACTTTTGAGCTATTTGGTTATTGGAGGAGTGTTGGGTTGTTATCATAGTTCTTGTAGATGCCCCTTGAAAGAATCCTATCCAGTACAGTAGAGGGGGATGGCAGCAAAACCTGTGTGACATAGGAGAGTCTTGATCCTTGAAAGTGGATTGGTTGTCACAACTAAAGCTGTGACCTAGGAGGGTCTTGATCCTCGAAAGTGGATCGGTTGTCACGTTGATTAGGACACTCTTCGCTTTAAGCCAATTTAAACTAGATGGATAAAAGGGAGACCTTGGCCACTCACTAAGGAATGACAAGCAAAACAAGATACCCAAAGAAAATATATAAACACAAAACAAAGGTATCCTAAAGAATAAACCCCTAGGTCATGAGTGAATGCTGCTGAGCCAGGCTTGAATGGATTGATTGCGGCTAAGAGATAAAACAATGTAGATTCAGTTTATTACTCCTCAATAGCTTGTAAGACAATTAGAGACTCATGTTGAGTTTTGTATTAGGGGTTGATGAATGAAATGGTACCCTAAGGGGATTTGACTTTGTGAAATTTAAATGCCGAAGGTAGAAATCAGTACAATGATAAAGGGATGCCCTAATACTTGAGTTAATTGCTTTGGTGAAGGATAAAACAAGAACACAAGGCCACAAGCAAAAAACCAAATCATAAACCAAGAACCAAGTAACCAGGGCAAGGCACATTCACAAAAAACCAGTTTCTAGTCTAGTGGGGTCAATGGAGTCCAAAAGATATAACAATAAACTTTTAGGGGTTTTAGACTAAGACCAAAAATACCCAATTGCTGGATTCCTTAGATTTTAAGCAAATGAGTTGTCGAAAATTTAAAGGGTTTTAGCTACTTTAACTAATTTTTGATGACCAGTGGAATGAAAATGGAAACAAGAGAAATGGTTGACAACTTGCTTCTTGAGAAAATGCTATGAGAGTGATAATTGCTTCCACAGAGATCAATTGAGAAGAGGTTGGGGAAATTCTAGCTCCTGTCCAAGTTCGCCCAAGTGATCAAGGGTGCCCTCCTCCTGCCAAATCGGCAACAGTAAATTAATCTGATTTTTAAGGAGGAAAACACATTTGCATACCAGGAACCTAGAGTGAAATAATTGACATATAAGATACAGAAATAGCTCCCTGTCATCAACGAGCTAAAGAAGAGAGTAATAGGGGTTTTCCTCACTAGTGTCCCCTCCCTCAATTCACTGCCCCTGTATGCAAGTCAATTTCACCAAAAGAGTGCAAGGGACTTCCACAAATTCTTTCTAGTGCAAAGGAGATAACAATATACAATCACACATCATAAGCAATTTGCCACAAGAGATGCAAAAATTTGCTCACGAGTTTTTCTCTATTATTTCATCCAAGAGCCAAAAGTCAAAAGTCCATACAAATGACAACTCTCTCTCTTAAACAGAAAATGAGAGAGCTGAATCCCTAGCCATTCTCATCTCAATGGCTGAGATTATAAGTTACAGATTAGATCCAATGGCTGAGATTGAGTCTCAAATACATAACATAAACCTAGCTCCAAAGGAAGGGCAAGTTTCTCTAATGCGCCCAACTTCAATAGTGTGATGATATAACATGAAAGTACAATGAATGGCCCCCCCTAGGGGCTGCATTTCCCCCTGGGGACATAACATAACAGCCCACAACAAAGCATAGTGTAAACAATGAAGTTGCAGCCCCACAAGTGCGCCTCCTCTAATGGTGTGATTTGGCTAAGGAAGGACAAATACATGAAGATGGGGCCCAATGATGAATAAAACATGAAATGATGTCTAATGTCCCCTCATAAAATAATATGAATGTTCCATGTCATTTTGTTGCCTAACATTTACCCTTTGAGAAACTTAATAAACTATGTTCACTTATTAATTTATTAACATGTTGATAATGCCTATAAATACACAAATCTGCCCATAAGCCGATCTTCCTTTGCCTGGAGCTCTGATGCATATGCACGAATGAACTCAAAGACATGAAATCCATTATCAATGATTACTCATATGCCATAGATCCACTTGTAATATCATCTAGAAGGAAAACCATGTCCAATAATAAAAACATGTCGTAAATAATAATAATAAATGTGAACCAAGGCCATAATCCATTGTCTAGAACATGGAATGGTTTAGTAGATATCCATAGACTTTAATACACATGCAAAGACCAATAGTAGGCACACCCGCTCTCGATCCCTGGCGGTTGACCAAGTCAAACTTGGTCAAACATGGTCGTCAAACATGGTCAAACAAGTCAAATATGATGATTGAACCAAAAACTGAGCGTCTTTGTGTACAAGAGGCATAAGTAGTACATTCTTAATCATATTCTTAGCAGACTAGAGGCATTAGTAACATGAAACATTGGTGATCAATAGTGAGTAAATGAAATAGTTGCTTGATTAGACTTTCACATTCAGTGCAATCTACAAAAGAGATCATTTCTCACTAAGTTGGATGAAATGGAATGCAACAAGGATAGGCTCAGTGAATGCTTGACTTGTTGGTTAAATTCAATGGTCTTTCAGATACAAGGGAATTAGGGAGACCAATGTGACATATATTGGATAAAAGAACGCTATGGAAAAGAGGTGTCTCACAAATGGGTAGAGTGCTTAGAAGGTCTCCAATAGGCTCTAACAAGTAGCTTCGCTTGTTTTTTATTGCAAGACTTTATACATTTACTTGCCTTTTGGTGCAAGTCTTGACTTTCATTTAAGCATACTTCCTTTTAGATATAAGATTTAAGTTTCGATGCATTTTACATTCTATTCATGGCCTTTTTATTTGATGACACTTTGGATTTTACATGTGCTGAAAAGCACAACTAACCGTAGCAAAGTTGGTGCATGTAGACTCCCCAATGGACTAGGTTGAGTTGTTGACTCATCGATGGACTGAGTTGAGTTGTTACCTGTAGACTCGATGGACTGGGTTTAGTTGGTGCATTTTTACACCCCGATGGACTAGGTTGAGTTGTTAACTTCTTGATGGACTAAGTTGAGTTGTTAGCTATAGATTCCCAATGGACTGGGTCGAGTTGGTGCATGTTGACTCCCCGTTGACTCCCAGATGAACTGGGTTGAGTTGTTGACTCCTTGATGGATTGAGTTGTCGACTACCAAATTAACTTTGTTACCTACTGCTTGCGGGTAGCTTCTAAACCTGTCTGATTAACACACGAATGGTCCCAATAGCTATCTTGCGCCAACAGCCTAGTGGAACCTGCTGCAAGTCACCTATTCACCCATTTAGTTCCCAAATGCTCCAAGTTATATTTTAAACCTATTACCAAATGAAAGCTATTACTGCCCATGGGTCTATATCAAATCTGTTTACACCTACCTGGTACCAATTGCAGCAATCTTATGCAAAATTCTTTGTTCCACCCGATGCAGTTCTATAATCAACTTGCCCAAATGGAATCAGTTATCTAAGCAACTGGTTACCAAATTATCTAGTTACCTACTGCACACAGACAGGGCTATACTATATGAATCACACACAGGTGGTACCAATTGCAGTATTATGCCTACAGCTCAGTGGATTTTGCTGCATCTCAGCAACCTGCGAAAAAAAGATATGTAATCTACTGCTCATGGATCTCTATTCAACCTGGAATCTATTCAAACTATTTGCACAATTAAGCTCTGGTCTGCTCTCAACCTGGCATCACCCAGTCCCAACAACAATCAGTTATTGAATCATACAGCTTTTTTCAGTTCAACTCTGGTATTACCATGGGTCAATAGTAAACCTGATATCGAATCAACCAGCTGCTATACAATTAGCTATGTTCTACCCACGGGTCGATATTCAACCTGTTCCCATAATAACTTGCTTTTACCTAAGAAGCTATGGGCTGCTTACGGGTATCTTTTAGACCTAGGCTCTATTCAAACAGTTGGTCCCAATTATACTCTGGGCTTACCACACGGGTCTCTATTAAAATAGTTCACAAACAACGGGTCCCAAGAGACATCTTATCCCAAATGCTCTGTTATACCTACTGCATATAATCAACCTGCACAAATGGATTATGTTCTCTCATCAAATCGAGCAAATAAACTATATTACCTATTGCCCATAGTTTGTTATCTCATCAACTTGGTGTTGATGAAATTGTCATTGATGCCAACATGGACTTGCAGTGGCCCCACGGGACGTCATTGATGCCACCAAGTCCCACTTGCAATGCCTTGATCCCTTACAGAGTCGGTTTGTGCCTTGAAGCACCTTGTACCCAGTTGACAAGGTTCCTGTACCCACAAGCTTGAATCTTGAAGCCACCACCTTGCTGAAGATGTTGAAGACCCTGCTGATGATGCTGAAGACCCTGGAGATGGTCCTGAAGCCTTGACGGTTGTTGGAGAAGCCCTAGATGGATGGAAGAAGCATTAATGACCCATTCTGTGGTCATTCATGTTATGATGATGTCATGGGTCCCCGAGAGAAGGTCTGGAAAACCCACATGTGATGTCTTGATGTATCTTGACCATAGAGGTCCCTGTGCATGGCTAAGGTGGTTGAAGAAGCAATGAAGCGCCCTCACTTGGTGATTTGATGGTTCGTGCATTCTTGAAGGTTCATGGGGTCTTAGAACCCTTGAAGATGGTTTAGCACATGAGGAAATCTTTGCACCCACTTATTTGGTGGCATGATGGCACTTCGATGATGACATGGCTTATGAAGACAAACCCTTGGACTTGATGGTTCTCTTACGTTTGAAAGCTTGTGGTGAACTTGATGGAGTATGGTCAACAAACCCTAAGGCTTGACCATTGAAGAAGTACTTGATTTATGAAGAATATTTTGAAAGTATCATTGAAACCCTTGAACATGGTACCTTGGGTTTTTGATGGTACAAGACCGTCATGGTCCTAGTCAAAACCCCTTTCCAGCGATTTATGGAGAACCATGGTTGAATAAATTTGAATGGTTAATGACTAAAATATGATTTAATAATCAAAACTTTGTGAAGTCGGCCCAGAAGTAAAAATTTTATTACTATGTCGGCCCCATTAAAAAATAAAATTAAATACAAGTCGGCTCAGCAAAATATGGTTGAAAATTAGTATAAATAGAGCCCTTGTGCTCTCATTTGAGGATGTGAAATTTTGGTGGAGCTCTGAGGAAATTCGCATCAGCTAGGAGCAGTCATTTTTTTTTCAACAGAGAGTTTCAAAGCTTCCACAGAATCATTTTTTGTGGGATTGGCTGTTGCAGTCTTCGTCCTCATCACAGACCTGAGGTTCTTTTGTTAAGGTATTGTTGGTCTCTTCTTTCTATAGTCCCAAGATCTTTAGGACAGCCACAGACCCGAAATTTCCACAGTTTTTTGTTGGGGTCAATAGTCCTCTTCGCTGTTTTTAAAAGGGTAAACTGAGGTATGTTTGTGGGTATAACAACAACCTTTTCTTTTGCAGCAGTCAAGTCCATATTGTGTACCTTTTAAAGGTTCTGTCTATGTTGGTTTGATGCCCTAATCTTTCCACAGTTGGAGTAAGGTATTGGATAGTGATTGTTTTAGAAGCAGTCTGAATTCTTCATGTGTTGGATGATGGTCATCTATAGAACAGTCCCAACATTTGACCGAGGTAAAACGCAGCAGCAGTAAGCTGTTGACTGAGGTTAATTTTCGGTGGAGTAAGGGTGGACTAAAGTGAAGAATTCGCTGACTGAAATTCGGGTAGCAGCAGCGCCAAAAGTTTTGTAGCAACAGTCCGAAACTTTGCAACAGTAGATGTTGATTGAGGCAAGTATGGACAGTGGAAAACTCAGGAATGTAATCCTAAACTTGTGATATCCACAACTTATGAAAGGTAATGATGGTAATGTGTAAGTAGTAATGAGGCACAATATACAGTACAGTGAATACAATATTGATGTGTGATGTATGTGATATGCCATGCAATGTTGATGCGTTTATAATGATAAAATATATGATGATGAGAGCAGATCTTTATGAGAACAAACAGTGAATGATTGTGCAAACCCTATGATATGATGCAAACCCTACTGTGATGATGTGCATGATATGATATAAGATGATGAAAGATCCCAGCTAGGGCATACCACAACTCATGGCAGCCAGGGCATACCACAAAACTGTTTGATTTGTTCAGACACAATGATATGATAAGTTTTAGAGTCTAACCAGCACACTACAAACAAGTGTAATCCTGGCAGCCAGGGCATACCACAGAACTGTTTGATTTGTTCAGACACAATGATATGATAAGTTTTAGAGTCTAACCAGCACACTACAAACAAGTGTAATCTTGGATGCAGACAGCTGAGCAAGAGGAGCAGACCCGAATTATCTCACAGAGCAGCAGAGGTAAATCACAGTCTGAGTTTGCTTGAACATAGTGCATGGTTGAAGTTTAAGGTCTATCTGAAGTAGAACAATTCGAGTTTCTGTCTTGGAAGATGTTCTTTTGGTTTTATCCTTGCCTTTCTGCTGCTATATGACAGTCTGGTCTTATACTAGTCTTGGGGTAAAATTTGTGTGGTTTGTGACTGATTCGGAGGCTATTCCACAGTCAATACACAATCCAAATTTTTGATGTGTGATGGTTACTACCATCTGGTTTTTCTCCCACAAACAGACTGAATGTTGAAGTTATAAAACAGTCCCAATTTTGCATCTGAGTTTGGTTGCTTAATCAGTATGTTGGGTGATGGTTCTCTTCCTTGAACAATCTGATCTTGAAGTCATCTACAACAAACATACACTGAGCTTTGACATGCACAGACAAAAACCTTGACATTTGACAGACCTTTGATAGCATACACTGATTGAAGATCTTCAAAGTTGATGACAGTCCTTGTTTTGGGACTTGTTTAGAGTTCAAGCTTTGCAAGTTGAAGACACAGTCCTAATGCACAATAAGAGTTTGAATACAGTGCAAGAATGATGCACAATTGAGGCTGATGATAGTCCTAAGTAATGATGACAGCCCTAGAAGCTGTTGACAAAGTATTTTGAATGTTGGCACCCTGGGTCATTGAAGTCCAAGTGAATGCTGATGACAGCCCTAGTATTGACAACCCTAACTTGTTAATGATACAACCAAGTTGAGTAACATACATGAGTGTAGGAGAATGACAGTCCTATGCATATTGACTGCTGCTTGAAAAGTAGTTTGACAGTTAATGTTTGATTGATTCAATGTGAAGATGAACTTGTAGCAGAAGACAGGACCAACAACCAAGTGAACCAGACAATGGTGATTATATAGCAGTAATACACCTACAGCAAAAGACATGATGATTAGATGACAATTGGCATGGCAACAGCAGACTGGACATGTGGATTGATGAGGCTTCTTGAGCAGTGGTTGATGAGCAAAGCAGAGATTGTTGAGCAGACCATGACGACTTGACAGTGAGCAGCGTTGATGATGAGCAGATGAGCATGATCAGAGTTGAGTAGATGATCAGCAGTATTGACCAGCAGCAGAATAGATTGAAGAAACAGATGATGTTGATGTGACAGTGAACTTTAATTGTAAATGCAAGCTTGACTTGCTTTTGAGGTTAGCATACCTCAAACCCTTCTTAGCAGGGTCTAAGAAAACCAGGCAGGGTCCTGGATGCAGAGTAGGTGCTCTTCATATCAGTAGGTGCTGATTTTACCTAACGGTTGTAGCCGAACCAAAACTAATACAAAAAGATTACAAAATTATATGGTGTTGTGTTCTTTTGTGTTATGGTTCTTGATGATTTAAATGCTATGATATGTGAATGATGAAGTTTATGAAATGATTATGAGATTGGTAGAATGATGAATTGGTAGTTAATTGTGACAAGCTAAGAAAAGTTTTAAAATTGGCTTCACACTGATTCACCCCCCCTCTCAGTGTCTAACAATTGGTATCAGAGCCGGCCTTCGTTACAAGCCTAGCAAGCTTGAAGGAGATCCTTAGACACAATGGAGGAAAAGAAAGAGTCATTAAGCAATGACGTGCCTATACTTGATATTACGGATTATTTCAGTTGGAGGAGCAAAATGAAGGCTTATCTGAAGAAGTTTGGTATTTGGGAAATTGTCATCAATCCACCCGCTCCATCAATAAAGAAAGGAAAACCAGCTGCATAGAAGGAAGTGAAGAAGGACAACACTACAGCCCTGAAGTTCCTCATGGATGGACTTCCCAGCTCAGTGAAGGAAAGTGTAGGAGAGTACACCTCGGCAAAAGAACTATGGTTCAAACTGGAGAGTGAGTATCAGAAGGCAAGACCAGAACTCGAAAAGACAGATCAGAAATCAGAAGACAAGCTCCCAGAAGAGCTAAATCAAGAAGAAGACAAACAAGAAGAGGACTCTAGTAAAGGTATGGACTCTTGTGATTATAATGATAGCTTGTGTGATGAAATTGAGAAGGTTCTTGCAGAAGATGATGAAGGGCTATCAAAGACTGCACATGAGATACATCTCAAGTTGCTAAATATTGATCTCAGAGCCAATTGGTTCTTGAACACAGTGAATCTGAACCAGAGTGATTTCACGAAGTTCAAAAAGAAAATCTTGGACTCCTTGATTGAATATTAGCAGAAGACCATGTCAATGAAAGTGTTGCTTGTAAAGCTCAAAGACAAGGACAAAGAGTTGCGAGATCAAATGAAAGACAAGGATGCTGAATTTGAACAGTTAAAGACTAAATTGATCAGTCAAAAGGAAGAATCAGAAAAGCTTGCTCAAGAGCTTGAAGAAACTAGAGAGGTCAATCATGATCTGAAGACTCAACTAGAGGAAGCCATAGGACAGAAGAAATCTTGAAGAGTCAGCTGAAAGAAAAGGAGGAGACAGTCCAGAAGCTGGAATTGGAGGTAGTTGGTCTCAGGAAGAAAGGTAAGAAGAAGGAAGCCTTGGTCAAACTCCAAGACAGTTCAATTGTCCTAGATAAGATCTTAGATTGCCAAAGATCTCCACTCGACAAAACTGGTCTTGGTTACAAGAAGAACAAAGAAAAATTTGAAGATGACACTTGGTCTCTGAAGACTCCAGAAGTAGGCCCATCAACGTCCAAAGCTGCTCCCCAGACACCTGCACATGACAATAAGGATTTTGGAAGTTCAAAGATGAAACAAGGAGTTAGGTCTGTTCATCAAAGCAACTTCATAAAGGAAACAACTACAAGACCTAGGTATGAAAGTGGCTTCAATGGTTATTGTTATTTTTGTTCTAACTTTGGTCATAAGGCTATGGATTGTAGGTTCTATGGAAGAAGAAGGGCTGGAAGCCCCAATGACTCGGTTAGATGTTGGACATGCAATCAAGTCGGACATGTTGCTGCCACATGTCACACATTGAGATGCTACACCTGCAGTGGGTTTGGACACAAAGCCCATGAATGTGCCAGTCAAAGAAGTCAAGCAAGAAGGAGTACTCCATACACATCAGCAAGAAGATTTGAAGATCAGAAGACAAATGTCTACAGTCAAGGTCACTCTCAAGCATGGAGAAATGAAGTTGATCAAAGAAGTGTTGGAAGTTCCAACAGCTCAGTCAGATGTTGGTCATGCAACAATGTTGGTCACATTGTTGCACATTGCTGTATGATGAGGTGCTATAGCTGCAGTGGCCTTGGGCACAAAGCTCAAGATTGTTAGAGTACACGAAAACAATCCTTGAGAAGTTACCTAGACAACTCATTCAGGAAAGACAGTACAAATGAAGGAACAAATGCTCAAAGGACAGATGCCAAGAAGCAAGTATGGATGAGGAAGACAGAGCAGTTGCAGAGCAGGGAGGATGGCTGCCATACGGCAAGCCACGTGTAAGGTCTCTCAAAGACCTTAACATACCTTGAGTTCATGAGGCTGGAGAATGAACTCAAAGGAGAAAAGATGGCTACTCCAGGTATACAGACAGGTCCTAGGATCGTGCATATTGACAGGGGGAGCAAATTCCAGTGAGCAGTGATCAGAGGTTTCAGACACAGGTATGTGGACACCCTTTGCCATTGATGCCAAAGGAGGAGAGATGAAGACAAAGGGAGAGATGCAGAAAAAAGGGGAGCATGCTCATAGGCGGAGCATGAGTTGTTGCCATCAATGACAAAGGGGGAGATTGTTGATGAAATTGTCATTAATGTCAACATGGACTTGTAGTGGCCCCATGGGATGTCATTGATGCCACCAAGTCCCACCTGCAGTGCCTTGATCCCTTACAGAGTCGGTTTGTGCCTTGAAGCACCTTGTACCCAGTTGACAAGGTTCCTGTACCCACAAGCTTGAATCTTGAAGCCACCACCTTGCTGAAGATGTTGAAGACCCTGCTGATGATGCTGAAGACCCTGGAGATGGTCCTGAAGCCTTGATGGTTGTTGGAGAAGCCCTAGATGGATGGAAGAAGCATTAATGACCCATTCTGTGGTCATTCATGCTATGATGATGTCATGGGTCCCCGGGAGAAGGTATGGCAAACCCACATGTGATGTCTTGATGTATTTTGACCATAGAGGTCCTTGTGCATGGCTAAGGTGGTTGAAGAAGCCCATGAAGCGCCCTCACTTGGTGATTTGATGGTCCGTGCATTCTTGAAGGTTCATGGGGTCTTAGAACCCTTGAAGATGGTTTAGGGCATGAGGAAATCTTTGCACCCACTTATTTGGTGGCATGATGGCACTTCGATGATGACATGGCTTATGAAGACAAACCCTTGGACTTGATGGTTCTCTTACGTTTGAAAGCTTGTGGTGAACTTGATGGAGTATGGTCAACAAAACCTAAGGCTTGACCATTGAAGAAGTACTTGATTTCTGAAGAATATTTTGAAAGTATCATTGAAACCCTTGAGCATGGTACCTTGGGTCTTTGATGGTACAAGACCGTCATGGTCCTAGTAAAAACCCCTTTCCAGCGATTTATGGAGAACCATGGTTGAATAAATTTGAATGGTTAATGACTAAAATATGATTTAATAATCAAAACTTTGTGAAGTCGGCCTAGAAGTAAAAAATTTATTACTATGTCGGCCCCATTAAAAAATAAAATTAAATACAAGTTGGCTCAGCAAAATATGGTTGAAAATTATTAGAAATAGAGCCCTCGTGCTCTCATTTGAGGATGTGAAATTTCGGTGGAGCTCTGAGGAAATTTGCAGCAGCTAGGAGCAGTCCTTTTTTTTTCAACAGAGAGTTTCAAAGCTTCCACAGAATCATTTTTTGTGGGATTGGCTGTTTCCGTCTTCTTCCTCATCACAGACCTGAGGTTCTTTTGTTAAGCTACTGTTGATCTCTTCTTTCTACAGTCCCAAGATCTTTAGGACAGCCACAGACCTGAAATTTCCACAGTTTTTGGTTGGGGTCAACAGTCCTCTTCGTTGTTTTTAAAAGGGTAAACTGAGGTATGTTTGTGGGTATAAAAGCAGCCTTTTCTTTTGCAACAGTCAAGTCCATATTGTGTACCTTTTAAAGGTTTTGTCTATGCTGGTTTGATGCCCTAATCTTTCCACAGTTGGAGTAAGGTATTGGATAGTGATTGTTTTAGAAGCAGTCTGAATTCTTCACGTGTTGGATGATGGTCATCTATAGAACAGTCCCAACATTTGACTGAGGTAAAACGTAGCAGCAGTAAGCTGTTGATTGAGGTTAATTTTCGGTGGAGTAAGGGTGGACTAAAGTGAAGAATTCGCTGAGTGAAATTCGGGTAGCAGTAGTGCCAAAAATTTTGTAGCAACAGTCCGAAACTTTGCAACAGTAGATGTTGACCGAGGCAAGTATGGACAGTGGAAAACTCAGGTATGTAATCCTAAAGTTGTGATATCCACAACTTATGAAAGGTAATGATGGTAATGTGTAAGTAGTAATGAGGCACAATATACAGTACAGTGAATACAATATTGATGTGTGATGTATGTGATATGCCATGCAATGCTGATGCGTTTATAATGATACAAGATATGATGATGAGAGCAGATCTTTATGAGAACAAACAGTGAATGATTGTGCAAACCCTATGATATGATGCAAACCCTACTGTGATGATGTGCATGATATGATATAAAATGATGAAAGATCCCAACTAGGGCATACCACAGCTCATGGCAGCCAAGGCATACCACAGAACTGTTTGATTTGTTCAGACACAATGATATGATAAGTTTTAGAGTCTAACCAGCACACTACAAACAAGCGTAATCCTGGATGCAGACAGCTGAGTAAGAGGAGTAGACCCGAATTATCTCACAGAGCAGCAGAGGTAAATCACAGTCTGAGTTTGCTTGAACATAGTGTATGGTTGAAGTTTAAGGTCTATCTGAAGTAGAACAATTTGAGTTTCTGTCTTGGAAGATGTTCTTTTGGTTTTATCCTTGCCTTTCTGCTGCTATATGACAGTCTGGTCTTATACTAGTCTTGGGGTAAAATTTGTGTGGTTTGTGACTGATTCGGAGGCTATTCCACAGTCAATACACAATCCAAATTTTTGATGTGTGATGGTTACTACCATCTGGTTTTTCTCCCACAAACAGACTGAATGTTGAAGTTATAAAACAGTCCCAATTTTGCATCTGAGTTTGGTTGCTTAATCAGTATGTTGGGTGATGGTTCTCTTCCTTGAACAATCTGATCTTGAAGTCATCTACAACAAACATACACTGAGCTTTGACATGCACAGACAAAAACCTTGACATTTGACAAACCTTTGATAGCATACACTGATTGAAGATCTTCAAAGTTGATGACAGTCCTTGTTTTGGGACTTGTTTAGAGTTCAAGCTTTGCAAGTTGAAGACACAGTCCTAATGCACAATAAGAGTTTGAATACAGTGCAAGAATGATGCACAGTTGAGGCTGATGACAGTCCTAAGTAGTGATGACAGCCCTAGAAGCTGTTGACTAAGTATTTTGAATGATGGCACCCTGGGTCATTGAAGTCCAAGTGAATGCTGATGACAGCCCTAACTTGTTGATGATACAACCAAGTTGAGTAACATACATGAATGTAGGAGAATGACAGTCCTGTGCATATTGACTGCTGCTTGAAAATAGTTTGATAGTTAATGTTTGATTGATTCAATGTGAAGATGAACTTGCAGCAGAAGATAGGACCAGCAACCAAGTGAACCAGACAATGGTGATTATATAGCAGTAATACACCTGCAGCAAAAGACATGATGATTAGATGACAATTGGCATGGCAACAACAGATTGGACATGTGGATTGATGAGGCTTCTTGAGCAGTGGTTGATGAGCAAAGTAGAGATTGTTGAGCAGACCATGATGACTTGACAGTGAGCAGCGTTGATGATGAGCAGATGAGCATGATCAGAGTTGAGCAGATGATCAACAGTATTGACTAGCAACAGAATAGATTGAAGAAACAGATGATGTTGATGTGACAGTGAACTTTAATTGTAAATGCAAGCTTGACTTGCTTTTGAGGGTAGGATACCTCAAACCCTTCTTAGCAGGGTCTAAGAAAACCAGGCAGGGTCCTGGATGTAGAGTAGGTACTCTTCATATCAGTAGGTGCTGATTTTACCTAACGGTTGTAGCCGAACCAAAACTAATACAAAAAGATTACAAAATTATATGGTGTTGTGTTCTTTTGTGTTATGGTTCTTGATGATTTAAATGCTATGATATGTGAATGATGAAGTTTATGAAATGATTATGAGATTGGTAGAATGATGAATTGGTAGTTAATTGTGACAAGCTAAGAAAAGTTTTAAAATTGGCTTCACACTGATTCACCCCCCCTCTCAGTGTCTAACACTTGGAATCATCACACCCACTCCTAGCAAAACTATGTTATCCATAATACCACAGTTCAATATTGGCCGAAGTTACACCATGTGCTCTGGTCCTTACTGATTATAGTTCTATAGTCAACCTGCTATTTAGTAAAACAATTGGTTCCCAGTAATTCTATGGGCTTCCCACAGGTCTCTAGGAAGGTATAGCATAAAACGACTTTTCCCAATTCATCTCTGTAGTTCATCAATTAACAATTTAACTTTGTTATCTACTGATCGCTATTTTTTTCTATTCGACCTGCTCTCTCATCACTCAGCTCAGTTGAGTCTTACTTTCTCCTTACAGACAACTAACATTACAACAAATGGAATGGTCTCACATGTAACCTCTCAGCAGAAGAAGCAGTTAGCCTATAATAATATCAATCAGGCCCCAAGCGCTGATAACAAATGAATATCTACTTTCCCGCTAGTAAAAGAACGAACAATAGTTAAGTGGTGGGGCTACGCCTTCCTTGACCAGTGGTGGGGCTACTCCCTATCAGCTAGTATATGGTAAGCAAGTGTTATAACCAATTGAATTCCAGATTCATACTTTTAAATTAGCAGCTGATTTAGGAGTAGAGCTTTCTGAAGCACAAAGAGAAAGGATAATGCAGTTAAATCAATTAGATGAGATGAGACAAGCTACAGTAGAACAAGCTATATTGGTACAACAACAAAGACCACAATGGCATGATAAGTTTATCAAGAAGCGACAGTTTAAGGTAAGAGACTGGGCCATTCATACTTTTAAATTAGCAGTTGATTTAGGAGTAGAGCTTTCTGAAGCACAAAGAGAAAGGATAATGCAGTTAAATCAATTAGATGAAATGAGACAAGCTGTAGTAGAACAAGCTATATTGGTACAACAACAAAGACCACAATGGCATGATAAGTTTATCAAGAAGCGACAGTTTAAGGTAGGAGACTGGGCCTTATTATTTGATTCCAAGTTCAAAAATTTTAAAGCTAAGTTCACAACTCATTGGCTTGGTCCATATGAGATTGCAGAGGTATTGTTATCACATATATAGTAGCCAGGATACCATCTTCTATTTTTTCAGATTCCAGTACACTTTTTCAGCCAGTTCCCTTACATATGAGATGCTAAGACAAGCATCTATGATGGATCACTATTTGATGATGGACTTTAGTACTTTCCCATGCCATGACCGAGTCTCAGGACACTCAGATCTGAGGACTGATGTAGCCATTTATCCATTTACAGAGTAGTTAGTATTGCCCAGAGTTGTAGCAACAGTTTCTCAGTGGACAGATGTTGGTTCAGATTGGTTATTTACATGACTCAGCAGATATTATTTTGTGTTATGGTTATCATTTCTTTTATATTCATTCTTGTGACATGTCTTAGCATCTAGTGTCATAATCTGGCGGTCATATAAATATGTGGACTTGGTTGTATTGATATTATGTATGTATGTCCCTACTTAGACCTGAAAGTTCTTGACCCTTACTCATTGGTTTTACCCTCCTTAGAGAGAATAGAGGGGATCAGTCCCACCATACTTTGGCTTGCTTTTGTTGGTTTCATTGTTCACTATCTCCATCCATCCATTACCTTCTAGCTATTTTTTTATCTCGACCTACTACTTGACTTGTGGCATGGAGGACCTTTCCCCACTAGAGCCTCTTTGTTGGACAAGCTTCCTTGTTTATTTGTGTCTCGGCTTTAAGTTGCCTAGGTTGTGTTGGTTAAACCTGAAGCAAGTAGTGCTGCCATCAATACAATGTATTTGGAAATGGAATGAGTATCTTATGAAAAGCCCATTCATGAAAAATAGTGTTTTTAAACATACATGAATGCAAGGCAAGCCTAATGAAATTGGCTCTAAAAGTAATGAATATCTTGTAAAATCCTATTCATGAAAAGTAGTGTTTTTAAACATACATGAATGCATGAAGGCTTAATAAATAAAAAATCCGTGTAACAAATGGATCAAGGCTATGGAAAATTGAAGGCCCAAAAAGCAATGGTTCTTAAAAGTTATATTTAAAAGATTGTTGGCCTAGCTTGTACTTGATTTGGATTATGAGCATTTGTCAAGGTGAATAGGCACCTTTGAACCTAACTTACCCATTTGTGAGAAACTGACATCCCTTGTGTTATTGCTTGTCCAACATATGCTAGAGTGAGTATCCCCTTTCTATATCCAAAGTGTCACAGTGTCAAGTTGGTAGTCACCCTTTAGCCTAGCCTTTTGATTTTTAGCCTTCACCCTTCATTAGCAAATTGATTACAACCATGAAGTGACTATGGTCTTGAAAGTATGGTCTGAGTTATAATTAATTAAACTCTATGTATTTGGTTGGTAGATCGCTAGTGAAATGAGTACTACTTGTTATAATTGTTATTTGAATTATTTGTAGAGAATGCCTTAGCCTCTAAACACTTACAACAAATTGATGTTAGCCTGGTCATATTATTGGGTCATTTACAAATTATTATTTTATCTATCTGGGTATATTGGATATTGTAGATGATCATGCAGAGACCTATAGGGTGTATGAGTATTCACCTTAGATGGATTTGGGCTCCCTAAGTCCAATGAGACAACTTATTTTCAGTTATGGGCAGTTACAGTGATGATTTGTCTCAGTATACCATTTTGATGCAGTTTTTCCATGTTGGGTTGCCTGTCAGAGTAGAAAGGTGATTTGATTGGTTCTCTTAGGGCGCTGTATGAGGAGGGGGTGGTCCAGCCACTTGTTTTTACCATTTTACCTCCCTCCCAGATGAGCCTGGTGGGCTTGGTTTGACAACGCAAGCACTCCAGGAGGTAGTTTGGGTAGTGTTACGTTTCTCGAGGCAAATTAAAAATGACAAAAATGGCTACTGAAGAATTCGATTTGGGCTATTGAGGCAAGGAAATGGCATGGAACGAGTTTTGATGATTAGTGTGATGTCTTCCACTACTTCTCCAGCAGTTTCAACACTTGGATGGACCCACATCCCATCTATTCAGTATATTTTATGATTTTCTGGAGTTTTTGGAGGCTCACGATTTCCTCGGAGAGGCACAATTTTGCATTTGAAATTTATTTTATTCGTATTGTGCCATGGGGACACATTAGGGGTGTTAATTAATACCCCTTGGACTCACCACGAGCTTTATTCATTTTTATTGAGTGGGATCCCCTCTCCAAGGGTGATTTGGTCCATTGCTATATTATATTATTGTATTGATCCATGTACTTTATGTTGAGCTCATCTCAACCGTTGATTAAATCATTTTAATCTTTTAATCTTAGCCATCCATTTGAAAAGTGGTTAGGATTTTGTTATCTCTCATTCCTATTTAAAGGAGAGAGCTTTTCACTGTAAAGGGTGGCTTTGGCTCTTGGAATCTTGATAACAGAAAACTATTTTGTGGAAATTCTTGGGTATCCTTTGCATCTTGTGTTCTTCGATGGTGATTGGAAAGTCTATTGCTTCCTAGCGTTTGGGTATTTGTGGTGAGATCTATATTTTTCGTGGAAATTTTGTCTTGTCTACAGGAGGGCGACTTCACTTGGGCGTTTTTGCAAGGGTTCCTCAACTCGCTTGCTTGGCTTCGCTTGTGTCAGGGGGTTATCATTAGTATCATCGTGATCTATGATTTTAAAGTCTATTGCTTCCTAGCATTTGGGTATTTGTGGTGAGATCTATATTTTTCGTGGAAATTTTGTCTTGTCCACAGGAGTGTCACATGCCCCAATTTTGCAAAAATAATATTATCCTATTTGATTTTATTTCAAAGACATTATGTTAAATTTTATGCTAAGTTGTAAATGGTGACTCAGCAGAGTCAAGGATATTGAATGTAATTTTGAATATTTTAATTATAAATAAATAAAAGTGGAGACAACAGCTTAGGAGAGCTGTTAAAAGAGTGTTTACTGGTCAAGTTGGTGGAGGAGATTGGGTGGAGAGCAAATAGACAAGTGGCAGCATCCTCAAACACTTCCAATGTTGCAGGTGGCAACCTCCCTACATTTGGGCTCATGATCCCCCAAGAAAGTGGGATCAGAGCAGGTGGCTCAATTAATGACAACTAACCCAAAAAGACCTAGGCAATCTTAATAAAAATGCCCATTGAAAAGAGCTGAGGCTGCTCATTCCAAGAAGGGAACCATTCAGGTGAATGTACTTCAGAGGATTTCATTGGGAAGGGAATTTGTGGAAATTTCCAGTTTATAATAATTTCCAAAGTCTTTTTGTTTGTCTTTAAAGGACTGTAAGTAATTTATAATAACCTAGTTGTTTAATAGTTACATAATCCAATTAATTTGGATTATAATTTCGATGCATTGACATTTGTAATTGTAATATATAAATGGGTTTCAACCATGTCTTTTGCTTTTACAGATACACTCTGTTTGTAAAAATTAAAAGGAACAGTTCCTTTTATAAGTATATACATTATGTATATGTTGGTCATTATTGTATTCTTGTTGTTTTTCCTATTGAAATAATAAAAGGGAAATGATAGAAGAACTTAAATATTTTGAATAAGTTTGTTCTTAGTACCATGATGATTCTTTATATTACTTTACTTAGTTAATAATAACTGTTAGTCTTAAATTACTATGATTAGTAATTAAACTATATATTTATTAGTTTATACCTTTATTGAATGAATATAAACAAATAGTTTAGCTGTAACTTTTCTACCGCATAAGCAAGAGGTTAATGAATAAAATACAAAGAATATATATATATATATATATATATATATATATATATATATATATGACATAGTTTATCATCCTGATTAAATAACAAAATAATGTACTGTATTAAATACATCTTATTTACTTGCGTATTGTTTTATTTTAGTTTACTAATGAGTTTCTTCATGTCAAGTAGGTAAAATCTAACTTTTGAATTCGGGGCTTACTTAGCATTTATGCTAACGTAGAAGATTACTGGTTCTTACAGGTTTACAGGTATGAGCGAACGAGTAACGTTTTAAAATTCATAAAGTATCCAGCAGTGTTTTATTTGCAATTATAAAGCTTAGTAATTAAGCTGCTAAATTCCAAACAACTTTCGGTGAGGTAAAACCGTTTGGCTTCCTTCAGTTTTTCTTGTAACAAAGTTTAGATGTACGTAGCGACAGTAAGATATGTTTTGTGGCTCTAAAATTATAATCTCAGTTGCAAAGTAACTTCTACTTTAGTGTGCATAACTTGCAATGTTATAATGATTGTTTTGTCAGTATGTATACATTAACATATTATCTTATCTATGTAACAATTGTTCGACATTTATCTTCTGCGAAGAAACTTATAGCCTGTAACCTTCTTGACATTGTAAGTTTGATTTGTGCTAACGAAAACCATAATACCTTATCACATGAAATTATTGTTTGCCTATACTTCTTAACTTCATGTCGAACCATGTGGTTCTAATGATTCTAGACTCAAGTAGGATCATTCCTATACAATTTCTTAATTTTCTATAATACTTCTTTTGTATTAAGTTATTGTCTACAAACAGTTTTTCTGAGATTGATGCTTTCGAAAAAGGTCGACTTTCTAGCTATTTTGTATAATTCTATAACCACTTTACTAACGAATAGACATGGTGAATCATTAGCAAATACCAAGTTGAGTCACAACCAAATTCTATCAAAGTTTCATTGCTCTGAACTATGTAAAAGAATTACATAACAGTGTTCTTACATTACACTTTGCTAACTTCATAGTTTGCTACCAATTGATTTATTAGTTCCTATATGACTTATAAACATGCATAAACTATTTTGTTTATTAGACATTCAAGTCTATAATTAGTTCAAGGTCATAAACAAGTTTAAAATAGAGTTTATGATTCTACATAATACTATGTTGTGCCATTTTATAAATGTTATAACTTGAATTGTTGTTTTACAAGAGATTAACCATGCATAGACTATAATGTTTCTACATAAAGAAAACTATAGATGTTCGGTGGTTAAAAACTTTTTAACTTGAGCTCTCCCATATAACCCATGACTTCTATCCATATCAAGGTCAACGTTTAAAGAAAAGTGTTACTAACATTCATATCGTATTAGTGATGTTACGATATAATAGACATATGGTTAATGATGGAGTAAGTTCTATGCATGATTGATTTCGGGCAATAACCAACGTTTAATGGTGACACCTCTTTGCTAGGTCAACGTAAATTTTAACGTTGTTATTCTAACATTGATCTAGCATACCATATGATGAGTGGTGTATTCGATTACAAAGTAATAACTTAGTTTATAAAATAGTTTATGCATCGTGTTCAATGATTAAATAATTGGTTATTATTGTAATGCAGACGACTATAGAAACGATCCACTGCATGGTTTAAATTATTGTGACCATGTGGTCTTCTCCTGGCCAAGTGTTGGAGATATAAGAATCATTGTAACCCTAACCCTTTTCATTTCTCCTACGCAGTTCACGCTGGCCCTTGAGGCTGCTCTGCATGGTTTTCATGGCGGCCGCAAGCTCTCCTCTGTTCCAGTTGTCTCGAGTCTTGGGTTAGTGTTGCCTTTGCCTCCGGTATTCGATTTTAATGCCATTCTTGGTGACTGTGAGTTCTCACTCTGCAAGTTTTGTTGAGTTTATCGTTGCCCTTGGCTTGCTATCTGCCCAAACTTCTTTTCGTTGTCCTCGTGGCTCACTTTTGCGTGATAGTTTTAGCCTTTACAGGCCGTTGGGTCTATATTTTGCAAAAGTCTGTTGGTGACAGTAATTCCACGAGACTGTTCGACGTTTCATTTCACAGGTAAATTTTTTTAGTGTTCATTTAACTTGCAACAGGTGTTTTTGCTGTTATGATAGCATAAACAAATCTTAAGTTATTTATTTTCTGACCTTTGTATTTAAAACTCCTTGCAGGGGGCTTGAGACTACGTACATCCACGGTGGAGGAAGTATGTAGACTGTCTTTGAAAGCCGTGGCTTAATACGGGTAAGCCCTGGGGTCAATATCTTGGGTTCTTACCCTACTTGTATAAGGGTGGTCATTTGGAGTAACCCAGAGTTGGGGAAGCTTTCCTAGGCTCGCCATAAATTAAGCGGTCTCTTTTACAGGTCGTTGTTGATTCACCAAGTTTCAAACCCTCGCTAGTCGATGGGTAAACTCGGTCTTAAACTGAGCAATGTAATCAGTTTTGTTTTAATGTTTAGCTTTACGACTTTTTAAAATTTAAACAATAGTTTCCTTGTAAAGACGGTTCTGTCTTCAAGCTTGTCTCGATTTATCGAATTGCTTAACATTCTGCTCTGTGTACTCCGGGTTTTTACCCTCCTCGACTGTAAGTGAAGTTTTGTGCTCTGTTTAAAGTACTCTGTAAAAGTTTATTATTAATGTTTTTAAGACTGACACATACAGTCATAGTTTAGTTATAAATCTTACTCGTTTTTGCTCAGAGTTATGAGTTAGGGTTTTTCCTGTGGAAACCCTCGTTTTAAAACAAATTATTCTACTTATTTTTAACAAATTCTATTACTTATTTAATTTGGCTTTTAACTAGTGTTACAATGTGTTGTGAAAATTTCCAGTTTATAATTATTTTCAAAGTCTTGTTGTTTCTCCTTAAAGGAGTGTAAGTAATTTATAATAACCCAGTTGTTTAATAGTTACATAATCCAATTAATTTGGATTATAATTTCGATGCATTGACATTTGTAATTGTAATATATAAATGGGTTTCAACTCTGTCTTTTGCTTTTACAAATACACCCTGTTTGTAAAAATTAAAAGGAACAGTTCTTTTTATAAGTATATATTATGTATATGTTGGTCATTATTGTATTCTTGTTGTTTTTCCTATTGAAATAATAAAAGGGAAATGATAGAAGAACTTAAATATTTTGAATAAGTTTGTTCTTAGTATCATGATTATTCTTTATATTACTTTACTTAGTTAATAATAATTGTTAGTCTTAAATTACTATGATTAGTAATTAAACTATATATATATTAGTTTATACCTTTATTGAATGAATATAAACAAATAGTTTAACTGTAACGTTTCTAATGCATAAGCAAGAGGTTAATGAATAAAATACAAAGAATATATACATGACATAGTTTATCATCTTGATTAAATAACAAAATAATGTACTGTATTAAATACATCTTATTTACTTGAGTAACTTATCACTATGATAAACCTGCTACCTATAATGAGTTATGACTATTTTTTTTCGAGCCTACTTACATCAACAAGCTGGTTAAACAGTAAAAAAAAAAGAAATAGACAGGTTATTGTTCTTTTCTGAAAATAACCTACAGACAAAAATAAATTATTATGATATTATGAAATGTATAATACATCTATTCAATTCAGTCTTCTATCATATCCTTCATCTATTTTTAAATACATTGCCTATGCTGGAGTACGGTCTGGTTGTTCCAGATGTGGAAAAACATAAGTTAAGATTATTTTTCATCTATTTCAGATTCATTCATTCAATAAACTAAAAGAATAATAACTCTAACAGTTCACAACTAAACATTTTAACATTCATAAATCAGTTAGATTCACATTTAAGCATTTAACACAGTAAAATAAAAGACTGTAGAACCTGATTACGCTAGACAACAACAACATTAGGAGGTCGTTCCTCCCTACCAACTCTTGGAGAGCACTCAAACAACGTCTCCTCAGGACCTCCGAGTCTGTTCTTGGTCTCCTTGGCTGAGAACTAGTGGAGCAAGCAACAAAATATTAGTCCAATGACTCAGTGCTAACTCTGCACTTGGCAACAAGATCCTTCAGCTGAAAAGCTGTACTAGATCACTTTCTGCAGTTTACCCCTCAAACACATTCCACAAATTCCCTTCCCAATGAAATCCTCTGAAGTACATTCACCTGAATGGTTCCCTTTTTGGAATGAGCAGCTTTAGCTCTCTTCAATGAGCATTTTTATTAAGATTGCCCAGGTCTTTTTGGGTTAGTTGTCATTAATTGAGCCACCTGCTCTGATCCTACTTTCTTGGGGGATCGTGACCCAAAATATAGGGAGGTTGCCACCTGCAACATTTGAAGTGTTTGAGGATGCTGCCACTTGTCTATTTGCTCTCCACCCAGCCTCCTCCACCAACTTGACCAGTAAACACTCTTTTAACAGCTCTCCTAAGTTGTTGTCTCCACTTTTATTTATTTATAATTAAAATATTCAGAATTACATTCAATATCCTTGACTCTACTGAGTCATCATTTACAACTTAGCATAAAATTTAAGATAATGTTTTTGAAATAAAATCAAATAGGATAATATTATTTTTGCAAAATTGGGGCATGTGACATACACACCCCCTTATAACATAACATTGTCCTCAATGTTATTTATTCTTCATCCTCAGAATTCCCTTGGAACAAAATTGGATATGCATCTCACGTATTACTTTCCAATTTCTAGGTGGCTTGCTCTGGACTAAGGTGCTTCCATTGCATCTTCACCTGTCCAATGGTGCGGTTCCGAAGTGTGATCTCCCTCCGCCCGCGGATACAATCCGGTTCCACCAGAAAATCTCCTTCTGGTTTCACTTGTACATCATTCCAGTTAACAACATGAGTAACATCATGAACATATTTCTTTAATACAGAAATGTGGAAAACATTATGTACTCTTAAATTGGGTGGTAATGCTAATTGAAAAGTTACTTGTCCAATCTTAGACAGAATTTCAAATGGACCACAATAACGAGGTGCCAATTTTGCACGACTCCCCAGTCTCAGAGAGCTTTTTTTGGGCCTTACCTTGATGAACACATGTTCACCTACCTGAAACTCCTTTGGAGTTCTTTTTAAGTCTGCTTGACTTTTGTACCGATCCTATGCCACTTTCAGATTTCTTTGCACTTGTTTTACAATTTCTTCCCTTTCTTTTAACAGTTCTGGAACTAATACCAATCTATCTACTAGATTACTCCAAGAGATAGGAGTATTACATTTCCGTCCATATAAAATTTCAAAAGGACTAAATCTGGCTGATGTTTGATAATTATTATTATAAGCAAATTTTACCAGATGTAAATAGTCCTCCCATTTACCAGGCTGGTCTTTCACATACATTCTTAATAGATCTTTTAATATTTGGTTTACCCTTTTAGTTTGTCCATCTGTTTGAGGATGGAAATAAGTACTAAAATTTAATGTGGTGTTTAACCCTTTAAACAAAGACTTCCAAAAGTTTCTTGTAAATTTAGGATCTCTATCTGAGATTATGACTTTTGGTACTCCATGTAATCGAAAAATCCGTTTTAGAAAAATATCAGCTATGTTTGCAGCTTTATAAGTAGTTTTAACAGGTATAAAGTGAGCTGCTTTGCTTAACTTATCAACTACTACCATGATAGAATCATTCTGATTTTGATTTCTAAGCAGCCCAGTTATAAAATCTAGACTAATTATCTCCCATTTCTAGTTAGGGATGGGTAAAGGCTGAAGCAAACCAACTGGATGTTGATGTTCAGTTTTTACTTGTTGACATTCAAAACACCTAGCAATATATTCTACTACTTGAGTTTTCATATTTTGCCAAAAATACTCTTTTCTTAACATGATTATAGTCTTTTGATAACCTGGATGACCTGAATATGGTGTTTTATGAATTTCATCCAGAATTAACAACTTAACTTTAGGTACGTTACGTACATACATTCTATTTTTATACAGTAAAAATTCTTTTTAATTTAAACTGTATCCTTTAATTAAGTTTTCTGTTGGATTTTCTTTAGCTTTAGCTTGCAAACTCTGGTAAATTTCATCTTGTTCTATTCCTTCTTTAAGCTGTTCATCTAAATCTGAAACATAGGTGCTGATAGTTGCTGCAAAATTCAGACTTGCATTTCTACTTAATGCATCCGCAACTTTATTTTCTTTACCTTTTATATGCTGAATTTCAAAATCATACTCGTTTAAGAAAGCTAACCACCTAGCTTATCTGGCATTTAGATTAGGCTGATCTAACAGATACTTCAATCCTTTATTATCAGTCATTAAAACAAATTTTCTGCCAATTAAATGATGTTGCCACATCTTTAAGGCGTGTATTACAGCTGCTAATTCCAGATCATATGTTGCATAATTCTTTTCATGAACTTTTAACTTTCTACACTCATAGGCAATAGCATGCCCTTCTTGAGTCAGAACACCACCTAAGCCATAATTATAGGCGTCAGTGCATACTACAAATTCTTTATTAGGATCTGCTATTCTTAAAATAGGTGCGCTGGTTAATAAAGTTTTTGACTTTTTAAAGCTTTTTTCACATTTTTTATTCTAGTCGAACTTCTTTCCTTTCTTCTGCAAAGAAGTTATCGGATTTGCTATCCTTGAAAAACCTTCAATGAACCTCCGGTAATAACCGGTAATGCTCATGAAAGATCGAACATCCATCACATCCTTAGGAACCGGCCAATCTTCGATTGCCTTTATCTTTTCAGGATCTACGGAAATTCCTTCCTTGGTCACCACATGATCTAAATACTGAATCTTATCCTTAAAGAAATCACATTTACTAAACTTTGCGAAGAATTGATGATCTCGCAACTCTTGCAAAACAATTTTTACATATTCTTTATGTTCTTCAGTTTTTGAATAGATTAGAATGTCGTCGATAAATACGACCACAAACTTATCTAAATACTTATGCATAACATTGTTCATTAAACACATGAAGACAGCTAGGGCATTGGTAAGCCCGAATGGCATTACAACAAATTCGTAATGACCATATCTTGTTCTAAAAGCTGTCTTAAAGATGTCTTCATCTTTAATCCTCATTTGATGATATCTAAACCTTAAATCTATTTTCGAAAACACCGTGGCTCCATGTAGTTGATCAAACAGATTATCTATGCAAGGCAACGAATTTCGATTTTTGATGGTCATCTTGTTTAACTGATGGTAATCTATGCAAAGTCGCATAGCTCCGTCCTTCTTGTTGACGAAGATGACAGGTGCCCCCCTAAGGAGACACACTAGGTCGAATATACTTTTTGTCAAGTAATTCTTTTAATTGAGATTTTAATTCATTAAGTTTCAATATGTTCATTCGATACGGGACCTTTGAGCTAGGTACTACATCTGGTACTAGCTCAATGGTGAAATCCAATTCCCTTTTTGAAAGTAATCCCAGAATTTCTTCTGGGAATATATCAACATATTCTTTTAAGACTGATATGTCTTTCACTTTTAACTTATCTGTTTTAATTATACTTTCCTCATCAATAATTGTTACTGCATAAGTTTTACATCCCTTCTTAACAACTCTTTTAATTTGTAAAGCAGAAAATTGCCTTACAGTAGTTTTTCTAGGAATTCCTTTAACACTTACTGGTTTTTCGTCACTGTTTAAACATGTGAAGGTTTTATCATAACAATTTAGAATTACTCTATGTTGTTCTAACCAGTCCATACCAATTAATAAATCATAAGAACCAAGAGGCAAAACATTAAGTTTAACAACATTTTCCAATTTGCCCATAACTATTGCACATTCTTTAACAAAACAAGTTACTTTTCTTTTAGCACCAGTGGCTAACTGAACCAACCAAGAATTCTCAAATTTTTCCACAGATAACTTACATTTTTCTACCATTTTAGGTGCAATATAACTGAGACTAGCTCCTGGATCAATCAAAATAGTTACAGGGGTCTGATTTATCATACCTTCTACTTCCACCATGGAAGTTTGATATTCAGCTTGTCGATTTTCCAAAGCTGCATTGATTCTAGGCATGCTCCTTGCTAGCTCCCTAACAGTCATCTCCCCCTGTATGGTATGAATATTGCTAACAGTCTTCTTCCGGTTTGGACAGATTGAAGCATAGTGTGGGCCATTACACTCCCAACACTTGATAGGCTCTTTGCGCTCAAAGTTCTTGGTAAAATTTTCCTGATTATTTGCAAATTCCTTACCTTTAGGATTATTCTGATTGTTGGGTGTATTGCTCTTGTTTCCTTGGAAATTCTTGTTATTAGAATAATTTTTGGCCTTATTGTTTTTGAAATTTCTGTTAGGCACAAAATCCTTCTTCTTTTGTTCAAACTGATTATTATTTTCTTAGCTTTCCAGTTGGCCAAGCTTTCTTTCTTTCGATTCTGCTCAAAACAAAAGTTAGCTTTTCTCATAGCTTCCTCCAAGGTCTTTGGGTTATTATATTCAATTCTATCTTTAATATGATAAGGTTGACAGCTAAGGAATCGCTGTACCTTTGGTTTCTCATCTACAAGGTATGGTACATACCTAAGTAGAGTTAAGAACTTGCTATTCAGATCCTTCATTGTCATTGATCCTAACTTCAGCTCATAAAACTCTTTGGCTCTCTCCTCATAATACTGCTCAGACAGGAATTTTTTTTTGAAATACCTCTTAAAGGTACTCCAGTTTACATCTTTTTCTTTTATGCCCTTAATTCTTTTCAAATCCTGCCACCAAATATCAGCCCTTCTTGAGAGGTTATAAATAGCCATTCTAGCCTTTAATTGGTTAGAATAGTTATATATTTGGAAGTACTTCATCCCAGATAACCAGGATTCAGCTTCCTCCCCCTTCTCAGTCTCTCCATTAAAGGTTGGTGGTTTTATCTTTTTGAATTCCTCGGAAATTTCCTCATAAGGTTTGTATTTCCTCTTTTTAGTGTACAGATTATATCATCATTACTGTCACTAGTAAAATGGTAATTTCGTTGTTCACAAAATACTTCAAAAGACGAACTACTTTCAGTTTTTGTATGTTTCATCTTTTTAGATTTACGTTGATGACTAGCATCTTCTGATTTTGATCTCATACCCCTACCCTCAGTTTGAAACTTTTCAGTTAGGATTTAATTCAACTCTTCTTGAGCCCTCAGAATCCTTTCATTTTCTCGCTTTACAGACTCTATTTCAGTTTTCAAGTCTTTTACAGTTTGTAACAATTTTGAGGAATTGGTAGTTAAGTCCTCTGGTATAGGATCTCTTGGTAAATTTCTTGGTTCAGTAACTGGAGATTCCTCCTCTGCATATTCTTCCAGCCTTTCCATACCTATTTGTTAAATTTCAGAAAACAATTTCTCTGATTGAATACCATTTAAAAGAAAATACGTCAGCATAATAATTCAGTTTACTGTTTCCTAAAAACTAGTTGGGCTTCTTCTAGGCCTAGTGTTTGAACCTTGTGCTCTGATACCACATGTCAACTGAATTATTATGCTAACGTATTTTCTTTTAAATGTTATTCAATCAGAGAAATTGTTTTCTGAAGTTTAATAGACTGGTATGGAAAGGCTGGAATAATATGCAGAGAAGGAATCTCCAGTTACTAAACCAGGAAATTTACCAAGAGATCCTATACCAGAGGACTTAACCACCAATTGCTCAGAATTGTTACAAACTGTAAAAGACTTAAAAATTAAAATGGAGTCTGTAAAGCGAGAAAATGAAAGGATTCAGAGGGCTCAAGAAGAGCTGAATCAGATCTTAACTGAAAAGTTTCAAACTGAGGGTAGGGGTAGAAGATCAGGATCAAAAGATGCCAGTCATCAACGTAAATCTAAAAAGATGAAACATACAAAAACTGAAAGTAGTTCGTCTTCTGAAGTGTTTGGTGAACAACGAAATTACCATTCTACTAGTGATAGTAGTGATGATAATCTGTACACTAAAAAGAGGAAATACAAACCTTATGAGGAAATTTCAGGGGAATTCAAAAAGATAAAACCACCAAACTTTAATGGAGAGGCTGAGAAGGGGGAGGAAGCTGAATCCTGGTTATCTGGGATGAAGAAGTACTTCCAAATATATAACTATTCTAACCAGTTAAAGGCTAGAATGACTATTTATAACCTCTTAGGAAGAGCTGATATTTGGTGGCAGGATTTGAAAAGAGTCAAGGGCATAAAAAAGAAAGATGTAAACTGGAGTACCTTTAAGAGGTATTTCAAAAAGAAATTTCT
This sequence comes from Pseudotsuga menziesii, assembly GCA_001517045.1. Taxonomy (NCBI): domain Eukaryota; kingdom Viridiplantae; phylum Streptophyta; class Pinopsida; order Pinales; family Pinaceae; genus Pseudotsuga; species Pseudotsuga menziesii. The sequence goes on from LPNX010505232.1 coordinate 166,706, forward strand.
GTCTGAGCAGTATTATGAGGAGAGAGCCAAATAGTTTTATGAGCTGAAGTTAGGATCAATGACAATGAAGGATCTGAATAACAAGTTCTTAAGTCTACTTAGGTATGTACCATATCTTGTAAATGAGAAACCAAAGGTACAGCGATTCCTTAGCTGTCTACCTTATCATATTAAAGATATAATTGAATATGATAACCTAAAGACCTTGGAGGAAGCTATGAGAAAAGCTAACTTTTGTTTTGAGCAGAATCGGAAGAAAGAAAGCTTGGCCAACTGGAAAGCTAAGAAAAATAATGATCAGTTTGAACAAAAGAAGAAGGATTTTGTGCCTAACAGAAATTTCAAAAACAATAAGGCCAAAAATTATTCTAATAACAAGAATTTTCAAGGAAACAAGAGCAATACACCCAACAATCAGAATAATTCTAAAGGTAAGGAATTTGCAAATAATCAGGAAAATTTTACCAAGAACTTTGAGCGCAAAGAGCCTATCAAGTGCTGGGAGTGTAATGGCCCACACTATGCTTCAGTCTGTCCAAACTGGAAGAAGACTGTTAGCAATATTCATACCATATAGGAGGAGATGACTATTGGGGAGCTAGCAAAGAGCATGCCTAGAGTCAAAGCAGCTTTGGAGAATCGACAAGCTGAATATCAGACTTCCATGGTGGAAGTAGTAGGTATGATGAATCAGACCCCTGTAACTATTTTGATTGATCCAGGAGCTAGTCTCAGCTATATTGCACCTAAAATGGTAGAAAAATGTAAGTTATTTGTTGAAAAATTTGAGAATTCTTGGTTGGTTCAGTTAGCCACTGGTGCTAAAAGAAAAGTAACTTGTTTTGTTAAAGAATGTGCAATAGTTATGGATAAATTGGAAACTGTTGTTAAACTTAATGTTTTGCCTCTTGGTTCTTATGATTTGCTAATTGGTATGGACTAGTTAGAACACCATAGAGTAATTCTAAATTGTTACGATAAAACCTTCACATGTTTAAATAGTGACGAAAAACCAGTAAGTGTAAAATGAATTCCTAGAAAAACTACTGTAAGGCAGATTTCTACTTTACAACTTAAAAGAGCTGTTAGGAAGGGATGTAAAGCTTATGCAGTAACAATTACTGATGAGGAAAGTATACTTAAAACATATAAGTTAAAAGTGGAAGACATACCGGTCTTAAAAGAATATGTTGATGTATTCCCAGAAGAAATTCCAGAATTACCTCCGAAAAGGGAATTGGATTTCACCATTGAGCTAGTACCGGGTGCAGTACCTAGCTCAAAGGCTTCGTATCGAATGAACATATTGGAACTTAGTGAATTAAAATCTCAATTAAAAGAATTATTTGATAAAGAGTATATTTGACTTAGTGTGTCTCCTTGGGGGGCACCTATCATCTTCGTCAAGAAGAAGGACAGAACTATGCGACTTTGCATAGATTACCGTCAGTTAAACAAGATGACCATCAAAAATCGATATCCATTGCCCTGTATAGATGATCTGTTTGATCAACTATGTGGAGCCACAGTGTTTTCGAAAATAGATTTAAGGTCTGGATATCATCAAGTGAGGATTAAAGATGAAGACATCTTTAAGACAAATTTTAGAACAAGATATGGTCATTACGAATTTGTCATAATGCCATTCGGGCTTACCAATGCCCTAGCTGTCTTCATGTGTTTAATGAACAATGTTATGCATAAGTATTTAGATAAGTTTGTGGTCGTATTTATCGACGACATTCTAATCTATTAAAAAACTGAAGAAGAACATAAAGAACATGTAAAAATTGTTTTGCAAGAGTTGCGAGATCAACTCTTCGCAAAGTTTAGTAAATGTGATTTCTTCAAGGATAAGATTCAGTATTTAGGTCATGTGGTGACCAAGGAAGGAATTTTCATAGATCCTGAAAAGATAAGGGCAATCGAAGATTGGTCGGTTCCTAAGGATGTGACGGATGTTCGATCTTTCATGGGCATTATCGGTTATTACCTGAGGTTCATTGAAGGTTTTTCGAGGATAGCAAATCCGATAACTTCCTTGCAGAAGAAAGGAAAGAAGTTCGACTGGAATAAAAAAATGTGAAGAAAGCTTTAAAAAGTTAAAAACTTTATTAACCAGCGCACCTATTTTAAAAATAGCAGATCCTAATAAAGAATTTGTAGTATGTACTGACGCCTATAATGATGGCTTAGATGGTGTTCTGACTCAAGAAGGGCATGCTATTGCCTATGAGTCTAGAAAGTTAAAAGTTCATGAAAAGAATTATGCAACATATGATCTAGAATTAGCAGCTGTAATACATGCCTTAAAGATGTGGCGACATCACCTAATTGGCAGAAAATTTGTTTTAATGACTAATAATAAATGATTGAAGTATCTGTTAGATCAACCTAATCTGAATGCCAGACAAGCTAGGTGGTTAGACTCGAGAAAGAATACTCCGGAATCGAGTGATTAGAGATTGGTCCAATGGAAAGAATCACCTCCGGAGGATGCCACATGGGAAGGAGAACAGGTATTGCAACATCCCAGTTTGCAGTTGCTTGAGGACAAGCAATCTCAAGCGGGGAGGACTGTAATGTCCTCGTTCGATTAGGCAACAAAACGCCCGCTAACCTACTTAATCCGCATAGGTTCGAGCGGGTACTGAATAAGAGGGGATTGAGTGAGGACATTTGGTACTTAGAACAAATCGAGACAGACATTGAATACTAAAGTTTGTAATAGGCTAAAAGAAGCCTTTTCTCATTAGGCTTTAAAGTCAACGTCAAATTAGATTCGCATGCATGCAAAAGTAAAAGCATAAAACCCTAAAAGTGAGATGCGAACCCTAAAAGCGGATAAGGATTTATTTAAGAAGGATGAGGGAGCCTAAAGAGATACTTTATGATTATTATTGATTTTGGAGCTCTTGAGTAGCAGCACAGCGTGCGGCCACAACAATTGGGGTTGAAGACGACGTCTTCAGCTAACGGGGTTTTGACAGTGAGACATTTGCCCTAGTCTCATCCAGGTTCACCATCTCCTCTTCAACTTATTCGTCCAGTTGCATTTATCCAGTATCCATCAGAGATTGTTTGCAGGGACATATGTGTAGCCGTAGGGGCGTTTTTAGCTGGAAAACCCCAAATCATTCGCTTAGTCCTCATATCTCAGTTTATCTTCAAAATACTGGCACCATTCTCATCATTAGTATCATCCTCCAACACCTGGTGATTATTAGATCCTGTCTTGCTCATCCGTAGTAGTTCTTAGCAATTTGGGGATTAGGGGGTCGTGAGCAGGTAAACCTCCAAATCAATTCGCTAGCCTGCTTAGAGGTTTCAGAACTTTCGTATGTGTCAGGCATCCTCTCCAGCACGGGAAGACTACCACTCCTGCAAATTCTCAGCTTCAACAGACACCTTCACTGAAAACGTCACCCTTAGCTCTTTTTGGGTTCGTGCTACTGGGGTATCACCGAAGGCAGAAAGCACCAGTTCATCACCAGACCGGTTCTTGATGCATGCATATTCTCTTAGGAGCATTTCGGTCGGCTTATCAGTGGTAATTGTTACATTCTATCTTGCAAACCCTAACCCTAAATTCAGCTATAATATAGGGCAGTTTTGCATGGCATTTTGCATGCTCGACTATTTCAGTAATTTTGCATAGATTTAGAAAATATCAGTATTCGGGATATTATAAACATATATAGGACAACCAAATATCTTGAGGTTACTTACCTCAGGCTTCTTTCCGGTGAACATCTTTTCTGGAGTCTTGAATCCAAGAGCACTGTGAGATATTCTATATGTACGTAGACAGCAGTTCTTGCTGCTTCTGCCCATAGATGCATTGGAAGATCTTGATCATATATCATTGTCTTCACTACCTCCATGATGGTTTTATTCTTTCTTTCCGCAACACCATTCTGTTGAGGATTCTACGGAGTGGTTAGTTCTCTCTTGAATTCGGCATCTTTACAGAAGGCTTCAAACTCTTTTGAAGTATACTCTCCGCCATTGTCTGATCGTAGTGTCTTGATTCTTTTGTTTGAAAGATTCTCTATCAAGGCTTTGAATTCCTTGAATTTCTCAAACACTTCGCTCTTTGCTTTCAAGAAGTAGATCCATGTCTTTCTTGAGTAGTCATCAATAAATGTAATATAATATTTGAAACCACTTAAAGATGTGGAGGACATTGGACCACACACATCTGAATGAATCAATTCTAGCGTACCTTTTGTTTTTGTTTCGCTCTTCTGAAATGGATTCTTGGTGTTCTTTCCTTTCGCACATCCTTTGCAAATGCCTTCATGTTTGATCTTCGTGTCTGGTAATCCCGTCACTACTTTGTTCACATGCGGTAGTGCTTTGTAATTTATGTGAGCAAGCCTTCTATGCCATAGTTCACTAGGATCAATGGACTCATGAACAAGGGTTGTTGCTAAATGTCCCTTGAGTTTATACAGGCCTCCTTCTTCTTCACCAATGATAATTGCATCTTCAATATTCTTTCCTTTGGGCCACATGAGTACTTGTCCATCTATGAATGCAACTCTGAATCCTTTCTAACTAAAGCTGATATAGAAAGTAAATTCTTCTTTAGACCTGGTACATATAGTACTTTTTTCATCTTCAGGGGATTTCCTGAATCAAGCTTGTAGCTTGCTTCCCCAATTCCTTTGATTGGATATTGATAGTCATCTCCTAGAGATACTTTCTGAGGAGATTTCTTTTCTTCAAGTCTTGATAGAGTCTTCTTTTGTCTCGTTGTTATCACCCCATCTTGACAGGGTTCTCCAGAGAGCAGGGAAGATTATGAATTCGTCTCTGTTGCACATAGGCTACTGCTTGGGCCTCCTTCAACCTGCAAAACACTGCAAAACTGTCAGCTGGATTGCTTACCGTGGAGAATTGGAGGAAGTCCTCAAGCTGCTTAAAGATTTCATTGAGAAGTATATTCATGATTAATTGATTGAAACCTTTGAACATTTGAAAGAGCATTTGGGTAGAGCTGGAAAATCACAGTAATGTGAAGCATATAGGGTCTGGCTCGAATGTGAAAGGTCCGAGGATCAAGAGAAAACAAGGGTATAGCTTGAAGGGTTTCCAACTCCATCAAATCGTCCACCAGACTTTACAAGTTTTGAGAAATGAATTGCCTCCGAAGATGGAAGATGTGAAAGATGAATCTTTGAATGATGTTCTGCGAACAATACAGAGTCCAGAGGACACATATGTCTTTGGTGACCAATGTTTCATTCAGCAGTCGACGTGGAACTCCACTATCCTATTGGCGGCTGGGATGTGTTGGTCGCGGATCTGGTAGAATGATCTTTCTGTTTCAACGCCAATACTTGGTTTTCAGCCAAACACATGACTGACAGATAAACTGGTTGAGATCGAATCCTTTATGGATTCACGACTCTATCATGAGCATCCCACGAATCTATGAAGCAGCTATCACGTTTTTCTTATTGCTAATGGAGGTCGTTATGATAAACATCTGGAACAACCACACATTAGCGTTTTCCTTATGTGGATACTAGCACGGCCCCTTGTTGAACCCAAGTTTAAAAACTCGAGATTCTTCTTGGGACGGGGCATTGGTTATATTGCCGATTGGTGGTCAACCACGAAGCAGTCGATTTGATTGGCGCCAAAGCTCAGGGTGGGACAAGGCGCGTGACTGAACCTAAGATACGATCAAAGATTGCGAACTGTGTTGGAAGCCAAATCATGGAACTCAGATCCATGTATCAGTTAAATTGGTGGTTAGAAGCTCTTAATCATGAGAAAACTCACGATGCTTAAATTTATCAGTCAACTGTCGGGTAGTATGGCCGTGGCCACATGGAGTTTTGAGGCCGCGTGTGTACCCACGTATCATCTTTCTCAATTGGCTGCCAGTCGCGATCTTTGGAGCAGCCGCCATGAGTTTTGGAGAAGCCGACTTCAAGATAAGCACCCCGGAGAATCAGATCCATGTCTCATGTGTTCTTTGCTGACAGACATTTCCAGGATGAAATTTCACCTTTGTTAAGGTGGAGTTACAAGCAATGCCTTGTTTTCTATCTGACAGCCGATTCGAGGATGGGGGGTCTCACATTATTCCACGAGGAGTTGTCTGTCGGCGCGTTTCTTCCTTTCTCTCTCCATGTATCAGTTGGTCATATAGGCGGTTGTTTATTATTGAGTTACATTGGATTAGTCCCATAAAGTTATCAAATCTTCTAAATCAATGATGGGAGTTACCTTAGTCTTTTTTGGAGTTTAGTGGGAATTTGATTGAGAGAAAAGTGGATCTAGGATCCCACTTTTTCTCATTACTCTATTATTTTATTATGAATATTCTTTTTTTTTTACTTTTTGAAAAGAAAGTAAAAAGAGTCTTTTGGTGCCTATAAAGAGGATATCTCTTTCTTTGTAAGGATGGAAAGTTTTTGGGCTGAGAGGATTTTTCCCCAGAGTTAATAAAGAAATTCATTGTTGAGCTTTTTGGACATGTTGGGTCTTTCAGTGGTAATCTTGTGTTTTCTTAAGTTGTAGACTAAGCCGGCATAGAAGGCTAACAATCTAGCACGTTGGGCAAGCATTTGCGGCTGCCAAGTTGTTTGTCGCCGTTATGTTCTCGGAGGTCTGGGAGTAATATAAAGTAGTCAGTTATACTACCATTCTCCTGGCCTCTGATTATGGAGCGGACCAGCCTGATCTCCCTTCTGCAAAACGCAAAGCCTTTCTGATTTCCCTTCTGACTCCATTCGCCCTTCTGATACTGGCACTGGCCTTTCCCTCGAGGACTGATCCTCCCTTCCCTTCCTGCCCATCAATCGGACTTATTTTCCTTTCTGCTACCCGAGTTTCTCTAAGGAAGCCTCTTCAGATCACCCCACCCTTAGCTGCACCTGCCTTAGAGATCCGAACTTAGGGAAACCCCCCTAGAGCTGGAGAAGAGCCAGCCTGAAGCGAGGAGAGAGAAGGTGTGGTGACATTGGTCTCTCGAGAGAGAGGTTGTCGCCGGGCCGGCGCGCCCGCGGTTTGGGCTTTCGGCACCCGCGTGCCAGTTTCGGGCGACAACACTCGTCATGTGCTTTGAAGCACCACTATCAATAAGCCAAGTATCTTCTCCAGGTGTTATAGATCCGGAGAATGCTGAGAATAATACATAATCTTCTGCATCTTCTTCTCTTGTTTGCTTGCTTGGAGGTCCTTCTTGTTCTTCTTCATCGTCCTCATCTTCAGCTAGATGAGCATGATGTCTTTTGTTGTTGTTGATCTTTTTCTTCTATTCTATCTCTTCATAGGACAATTTCTGGCAATGTGTCCTATCTTATCACAATGAAAACATTGAAAGCCGGAGTAGTCCCTGTCGAGGAGACTTTCTCTTGTCTTCTGGAATTTCCTGGGAGGTTGATACTCCCTCTTGTTTCCCTTCTTGAAGTTGGGTTGACTTCTTCTTCTCTTGGTATGAGTGGCTAGGGCTTGATCATCCTCCTTTAGTAGGGCTTCTCTATTTGCCACTCTAGTCTCCTCTTGAATGCAGTCTTCCCATACAACATCAAACTTCATGCTTTCCTTCCTGGCACACATCATCTGGATGAATGACTCCCAGGGTCTAGTGAGAGCATTGAGAGCAGTCATAACCATCTCATCTTCATCAAGTTTGTCTCCAATGGCTTCTTTGATTTGAGAAACCCTTGTGAAGTAGTCCTGGATGGATTCTCCATGACTCATCTTGGTGCTCTTCAGTTGGGCTCTTAAATTCATCTTTCTGTTGATGTTTCTACCCTCATACATTTAGGATAGGGCATCATACATTTCTTTTGGAGTCTTCTTGGATGACGCTTGAGAGATCAAGTGATCCTTGATAGAGTCAACAATAATCCTTTGTGCCCTAATCATATCTTTCTTGTGCTTCTCCTTAGCTTCAGGTTCTTCAAGTTCTACAACTTCCTCTTTGATATACTTATCAAGATCATTATCTTGGAGAATGAGACCAATTCTTTATTTCCATGCTAGGAAATTCTCTATGCCTTCTAGCTTGTCCTCAAGCTTAGTGCTTGGGGCCATCTTGTCAGAAAATCACAAAAAATTGAAATTCTGCGGAATGCGAAACTGAACTTACCAGGAGATGCGCTTGACTGAGGCGAGTTGACTGGTGTGCTTGGTTTTTGGAGATCTCAAGTCTTCACCTTCCAAATCAGACTTGTGAGATTCAACTCTGCAGCTTCCAATTGTTTTCTAGTTCTGCAGTTTTTTGGTCTAGCTGTTAAACTAGGGTTTGACTTTCTCGGAGACTCACTTACCCAAAAACCTCGATTCCAGGTTCAATAGATGCGCTCTGGGAGGGCGCAAATTTCTGTGCAAGCAATTTTTCGAAAATAATTTTTTTTCCCTAAACCCTAATTTCTTCTGAGGAGAGAGAGGGATTTTCACCTTGTGAAAGCTGTGCTATTCAAGCTAGCTCTGATACCATGTTAAAATTCCATATGCTAAGCTATATTATCAGCATTTAATTTCAATTTCATAACAAAAGCATATAGATAGGATCTATGTTACCAGAAACGTGACGGTAGGCCACGTTTATCACAAAAAACGGTGTAGAAACGGCAACGAGACGGAAAACGCCGTTTTCGTTTCTGCAGCCAAAATTCCGTTTCTTAAAAGACGCAGCGTTTTCCCCAGCGGTTTTTCAAGAAACGAATTTTCGTTTTTTGCGAATTGGTT
>LPNX010505232.1:176354-267529 GCA_001517045.1 Pseudotsuga menziesii
GATAGGATCACTGAAAGAAATAGTATCACAAGAACAACACAAATTTATCCTAGGAAAACACTAAAGGGAAAAATCCAGCAAAAGCTTCCTCAATATAGATGCCCCAAAAAGATAAAAGGTAAAACCCAAAAAGATTGCTCCTTCTCCAGCTACAGCTCTTTCTCTCTCTCTCTTATGCGCTACACATGTGAGTGTGTGTGTCTCAAATGAGGAGCGCCTCCCTCTATTTATATTCTTTCGTTCACTTAATATTTGACTCAGTTATGTAGGCTCGAGTAACCACAACTGGGGTACTAATGACCTGACTTACAACGGAGGGGACTTCCTCATGACTTTTAGTAATTGTCTCGATAGGAACATCGGGGTACAAACAAATACAAGTGATTCTCCTGATAGGAGCATCGGGGACCACTAAAAATATATATTTAGAATATTCTTCGAAGTTACAATAATTCAACATGAAGAAGTAGCCAAGAAGAAAGGGAAGGAGAATACCATTTCAAGAAGAATGATGTCTAGGATGCAGTATCAAGACCTGAAGGGAAGTTCGTAATGTCTTCCATATGGATCTACACGATCTAGCATGCAGTAGATGGCAACATCGCGGGATACAAGGCAAGATTCGTAGCATGAGGCTTCTCATGGAAAGAAGGCATAGACTACGAAGAGACATTTGCAGCCATTAGAAGTTAAGACACATGACAGGCAGAATCATGTGTGCAAATGAAAGAAGGCCTTGTACGAGCTTAGAAGACACCCATAGGATAACACATACATGAGGAGCTTGAAGATCACCTAGAGTGATGAAGATCTTAACCTTTACTACAAGGTTGAAGATGAAAGCCTATAGAGGATGACAAGCTCATCGATGGGTGCGAGAAGAAATTTTGAAAAGGTTCAAGATAGAGGATCATGGTATCCAGTGACCCTAGATGGATACATAGAATATTAGTAGCAAAGGAAGCTACTTGTCACTCCAGTACAAAATGTTTCAATGCATAGAGTACGAAAGACAAAGGGATAATGGTGCTCCACTTCAGAGGGAGTGATTGCAGAAGATCATGAGGTTTGACATGGTACGACAAGATGGACAACTTATTGATGGCTCTAGGATTTACTGAGAGTAAAGCATATTCCAACGTTTGCTTCAAGGTTGAAGGCAGAATACCAGTGATGCTCCTGTTATATGTTGATGAATTGTTTTTGACAGGAAAAGAGGAACTCGTTAAAGTTGCAAGAAGAGGAAGCTTTCTAGGCATGTAGGTGTGGCAGAATGCAGATGAAATCTCCCTGGGTTAAGAGAAGTATGCAACAGAGATTCTGAAGAGGTTCAGGATGATGGACTGCAAGGCCATGACTACACCTATGGCATCGAACCTGAAGCTATTGAGTGATGCTTCATCAGAGTCGGTTGATGCTACGATGTATCATCAAATGATTGGGTCATTGATGTACACAAATACAAGACCAGATATTTGCTTTGCTGTGAACACATTGAGACATGTTCACCTGATGGTTGCAAAGCATGCACTGAGGTACCTAAAGGGTACAATTGATTATGCGCTCAAGTATGAGGCGAATCAAAAGATTAACCTGGAAGGTTATGTGGATTCGGATTGGGCAGGCAGTGCCATTGATAGGAAGAGCACTTCGGGGTGCTGCTTCAGTATGGGATCAGGTGTGATCTCTTGGTTTAGTAGGAAGCAGTCCTGCGTGGAACTGAGTACAGCCGGGGCAAAATATGTTGCCACTTGTTAATCTATCTGGGAGGTAGTATGTTTCTTTTGAAAACTACTATTTGATTTGATTGATCTGAATTGCATTTTTGTATGATGCAGAGAGGAGCAGTGAAGCTCCAGTATGTGATCCAGATCGAGATCTCTCGAAAGAGGGAGTTCTAGCACAACCAGTGAGACAAGTTGTCTGAGCATAAAATCTCGGCGAAGCTCCTAGGTTGGTCAGACGTAAACGGTCCTGTAGGTTGTCCTTGGATGTAATCGGTCCCGGTGAAGATCGCAGGTTATCCTTGGACGTAATCAACCCTGATGTGATTCTATACTAGAAATGGCCAGAATGAAGTTCGAGTACTTCAGGGAGAAGCTTGGTGTTCTCCAAATCGAGGTTCCCTCCAAGGGGAAGTGATGAGTCCGTGTGCCTTTCTGACATGGTGGTAGGCGGGGCCTCCCATGGTCAGATATAAGTGCAAAGCCTTTCTGACATGGTGGCAGGTTGGGCCTCTCATGGTCAAATGTAAGTGCAGAGCCTTTCTGAGATGGTGGCAGGTTGGGCCTCCCATGGTTAGATGTAAGTGCAGAGCCTTTCTGACGGGGTCAGATGTAAGTGCAGAGCCTTTCTAACATGGTGGCAGGCTAGGCCTCCCATGGTCAGATGTAAGTGCAGAGCCTTTCTGACTGGGTCAGATGTAAGTGCAGATCCTTTCTAACATGGTGGCAGGCTGGGCCTCCCATGGTTAGATATAAGTGCTGAGCCTTTCCGACATGGTGGTAGGCTGGGCCTCGCATGGTTGGATGTGAGTGCTGGGGCTTTCTGACATGGTGGCGGGCTGGGCCTTGTTGAAATCAGCATCAGTAGGCATTCTCCAAGGTCTGAGGTCATAAGTGACCACCCTGAAGCTAGCCAGGGAGACTTGGAGATTAACCAGTTCTGTGAGTCATGGCAAAAGTCAAGGTGAACATACAAGCCTTGTGAGCCAAGACAAAAGTCAGAACGAAAGTGATAATGCCTTCATAAGTCTTGTGAGGTCATGGCAAAAGTCAAGGTGAATGAACAAGCCTTGTGAGCCATACCAAAAGTCAAGTCGGTAAGTCTTGTGAGGTCATAGCAAAAGTCAAGGCGAACGAACAAGCCTTGTGAGCTACGCCAAAAGTCAAGACAGGAAGCCTTGTGAGCATTTCGCAAAAGCCAAGGCATCTAGCAAAAGTTAGGTTGAATGTAAAAATTCCTACGAGCTAGAAACAAACAATCTTCCTTATGCAAATAAATGTATTGATCTAGTGCGTTGGCACGAATAAATTCATCCACCATGAATATGTCTCTTTGAGTCTAAGTCTTAAGTTGATGTTGAGAGCATCATTCAGTTAAGTCATGACAAGTCGAGTTGTCTTCCCATGCTTTAGTCTCGTGGAGTTTTGAGTTAGTTAACTAAAGATCTAAATTAATTTACAATTAATTATTTTAGTTAACTAAAGTAATAAACAACCATGCAAAAGTCTAGTGGAGTTTTTAAGTTAGTTAACTAAAGAAAATTCCAGATCTAATTTAACTTTCAGTTATCTATTTTAGTTAACTAAAGTATCTTTTCAGTTAACTGTCTAATCTATTTTTTAGAACTCAAAGACTCTTTCAGTTGAGAACTGAAGTAACTTTCAGTTAGCTTTCCGTGTACTTGTCTTTCAGTTACGAACTCAAAGTTTCTGCCAGTTGTAAACTCGAGTATCTAATTTTAGATTTAGTTTGATCTCATGTGTCTTCCTTGCACCCAAGTTATTTGCGTCAATCTAAAAGAATAATTAAAGTTTTATTTTTAAGTCTCAAGTTAAGTCAAAGTTGCATAACGAGTCCTCTTGGAATTGGTGCCTATAATTTAATCTCACCTGCTGTCTATTAAAAAAATATAATTATTCTCACAGTTTGGAGAGAGGAGGGCAGCGTAGTAAAACTTTTCTATTGTTGAATTTACACAGCAAAGAGAGGGCAGCAGTTAGTCTTGCTGGTTCGTTTTACACAGTTTACGGGGCAACAAAGTATTTTATTGACTTGCTGATTTATAATAGCAGTAAGAGGGCAGCGGAGTATCTTGGTGTCTGGTTGGTCTTACAGTCACTCTCTCAAGCATATTTCATGGTGGAAAGTTTGTATTTCGATTTTACACATTATTTACAATAAAGGAAGATTGTTTGCTGGAGTTTTTATCCCATATTGGGTTTCTCCAGGGTAAATTCTTGTGCATGTGTGAGATCTTATTTGTGTACTTCTTCTACTGCTGGTTATCATTTCAAGTGTTCATCTATCTGTTGGTTTAAAGATCTAAGTTTTGTTTAAAGTGGAAGAAAAGTAAAAGAACAGTAAACACTTTGCTTGAATATATATATGCTTGAAAATCTAGCAGGCCTCCCATGGTCAGATATAAGTGCTGGATGAGCCTTTCTGAAATGGTGGCAGGTTGGTCCTCCCATGGTCAGATGTGAGTACTGTGCCTTTTTGACATGGTGGTGGATGTGTTCCTCCCATGGTCAGATGTGGGTGCTGGGCGTGCCTTTCTGACATAGTGGTGGATGTGTTTCTCCCATAGTCAGATGTAAGTGCTGGGCGGGACTTTCTGACTAGGTTAGATATAAGTGCTGAAGAAGATGAAGAACTACATGGAGGCTAGGCCTACAACCAGCATGAAAAAGGGCTGGCTCTGTAGAACTTCCTATGACGAGAAGAATTGAGAGATATCACCAGTTGATCGAGATAGCGGAAGCAGTGATGATGATGATCCAGTGATGATCCAGCTTTGATGATGATCTAGTGATGATTCAACGTTGATGATGATCCAACGTTGATAATGATCCAGTGATGATCCAGTTTCGATGATGATCTAGTGATGATCTAGATTTGATGATGATCCAGAGAAGGAGACTTGTGCTGATGTATTGTGTCAAGAGAATACCTTCCTAGTTAAGAGGGAGTGTTGATGTATTTGTAACTTCAGAATGTATTCACTTGTATATCTTATATTGTACCCCGATGTTCCTATCGGGAGAATCAGTTGTATTTCATTGTACCTCGATGTTCCTATCGAGGGAGTCATTAATATAATAAAGTCATGTAAAGTCATTGAGGTTAACCCTTTGTTGTAAGTCGAGGCAATAGTCCCCACAATTGAGTTAAGGTTAACACTTCTTGTTGATCGGAGGGCAAAGTCTCCACAGTTGAGGGGCACTAGGGTTATTAGACTCTCCTAGAGATGTCGGCCCTAGTAAGTAATTGTCAAGTCGAAAACTAGTATAAATAGAGAGTGAGACTCTCTATTTGTCGCACACACTCACTCAACTGGGGCGCATGAGTGAGAGAGGAAGTGCTCACACTAGAGAGAGAGAGAACAGCTGTTGGAGATGGGTTTTACTGCTGCCATTGGTGCTCATTTTATCTCTGAGGAAGTTGCGGGGTTTTCTCCTTTATGGTTTCCTTGAGGAAAATCTTTGTGTCTCTTGTCTCTTGTGATTATTGTTGTGCATGTTATTCTCTCAGATAAGATCCTAATATCATATTGCTTAAATGATAAAAATCTAACATCATCTCCCTCTCGATCTGGAACTTCCTTACTGATATATTGATCCAAATCATTTTTTTTAAGGATCAAAGAGATCCTGTATATCCATGCTCGGAAGTTATCAACTCCCCCAAGCTTATCATCAAGCTTGGTGTGATGAGTCATTTTGAAATGAGAACCTCAAATGGAAATAATAGAGATATATATCTTACCAGTTTGAGGTGTTCGACCCGATTTCAGAGCTGGTTGACCTAGGGTTTGTCAGAGGAACCCTAATTTTCCAAACTTGGAGTTTTGGAATTTTGTTTGGATAGTGTTGCCCACCTATTTCGACTAGGTGGCAACTCCATGTACATGAAGATGTACATAATTGTACAAATTGTACCTTGGAAAAATCTGAGGATTTTTTCACTTCTGCAGGGCAACTGCCCCTTTGTAAAACGAAATGTCTGCTCCCCTGCGTGGGAAAATTAATGTAATTATATGTGCTAGTGTGGGTCATATGATATGGATGCCACACCATGGAACTGGTTGTTAGGGAAGTCCCCTCATCGAGTGTTTTTTCCCTTTCCAATTGATCTTGTTGAGTAAACGATTTTAATTGGTTTGGTTTTTCATTCAAAATCCTCCAAAGTGGTGACGGCCGTTCTAGCAGTCAAGTCCATGGGGTGGCTAAGGGTTCAAAATGTTATTCGTGACCATGCTAGACATTTGTATAGAGTTTTGCGGAGTTTCGTTATGTTGTTGTATTTTTTAATTTTTTCCAGTTAATTAATTTCACCCCTTGGTGATTAATTAACTGAGTTTTGATGTAATAATGTAATTGCTCAAGCACTGGCATTTTGTAATAGGGGCTATGAATGCAAGGTAAAATTGCTATGAAACCCCCTAAGCCACTGCTTCGAGTCCCATGTCATTCAGATAAGCAGTTGAGGAGATAGACCATTTTTGGCTAAGCAAGGTCTATTTTTCCTAGGGAATTAATTAATTTCCCTAAGTCAAAAATTCATATTATTTGATTTTGAAGGAAAAAATCAAATAATGCCATGGTAATTTTGTTTGGGGGTTCCTAAGCCTAGAAAAATTTATTTCAAATTTTTCCACCCCCCCATGGCCAAGATATGATTTTTTCAAGTTTATTTTTAATTTTTCCTAGGTCAAAATTGAAAAAAATTTAAAAATATTAATTTGAAAAATTAAATCTAAGGTGAATATATTTTTAGCCTAAGTCTAAAGGTTAAAAATTTATCTTGGAGCAAAGGCTAAGGTCAAAGCCAAGCTTGGAGCTCATTAAAAGTGGAAAACCCCTGCGAAAGAAGGGCGTCCAAGTTAAAACCCTCACTTAGAGAGGGCGCTAATGTAAAAACCACTCCAAAGATAGTGCATAGGTGAGAAAAGGCTCCAAATAAGGTGGGGCGTCCACATAAAAGGCCAAAATAGAGGAGGCGCTAGCATTGGGAGTCAAAGCCAAATTTAAACCCTCACTAAAGTGGCCAAACCACCAAATAAAGGGGGCGCATGCATATAATAGAGGAGGGGCGCTATCCAAATAAGTAGGGCGTCACCATAATAGAGGGGCGCTGCCAAAATAATGAGGACGCTCCCACATTTAGAGGGCGTCACATGAAAGATGGAGGGCGCTAGTGTTAAATGGAGAGGGCGCTAACACTAGTGGAGGGCGTCCACATTTGGAGGGCGCTACCAAATTTAGAGGAAACACCATATTTGGAGGAGGGCCCACATTTAAACCACAAAAAAGATCTAAGGGTGGACGTTTTGGTCAAAACCCTAGATCTAAAGGTGCAAAATGAATGAGACATGGATCAAGCACCCAAGCCATTGATTAAAAAGCAATCTAAGGGTGTAGATTGGTTGAGAGTAAATAAAAGTCAAATACCTAGATCTAGTGGTGGAGATTTAACTTAAATCTAGATCTAATCTTGGCTGTTGATCTTCAAGGGGTTGGGGTCTTCCCCAACTATATAATGAGGGCCTCACTCCCTCATTTGGGAACTTCTCTCATGCTATTGTTATGCTGCCGGAATACTTCCCCACTCTCCTCTCATATTCTTTTGGCTATTGTAATTTTCTTGCCCTAGTTCGGCCATAATAGAAGGAAGCTTTGGAGGAACACTGTGCTACATTCTACATTCTTCATGATCCATTTCTTGTGAGGTAACTTGTATCTTTTTAGTTTTGCATGTTTGTATTAGTCTAGTTAGCTCTCCACAAAGTATTTTGTGGAGAGATTAGAGAGTAAAAGTATTTTTACCTTCTTTTGTGAATGGTTTAGCAATTTTTCTTCAAAGTATTTTGCAGGAATTGTTAGACATTCTTCACTAGGCTTATATATTTTTACAGATCTAGATTTGTTTGCAGGTTTTCCAAGCAAGGATATCTCTCCAAGGGTTTCGTCTTTTCCAGATTTTCAATTCGGCCATTTTCTGTTTTCCTTCATAAAACTGGGTTTTATTCACTGTATAGTGAATATAACCCTTGTTTTAGGGCCCCAATCCATTATATATTAGTAATAGGCTTTAAATCTGCTGTTTACATGTTATTTCAGCCCTCTAAACATTCATTTTTAGCCACTAAAATTTCTGTTTTCCATGTTTTAAAAGTTTAGATTTTTCTGCAAAATTTTTGGGTTTTACACTAAACTTTTCTAACTTTCTGTTCAGTTTTTCTGCAGTAATTTCTAGCAAGTAAGTTGCTGATTTTTTGCAGGTTTTGTGCACAGAAAGAAGGGGTTATGCTGCCCTAAATTTGCCAGAAAAAACCCAGCAAGAATTTGGTCCAAAAGAGGCCCTAAACTACACTTCTTCTCTCTTTTCTATTTCATGGTAAACCCCAAATGAGAAGTTCTCTTTAGGGTATTCTCTGCTGTAAATTTGTACAACTAGTTGCTTAGATTTCTGTTTATGCAATTTTTTCTGTTTACCCACCTATCTTTGTGACAGACCACCATCTCTGTCACAAAGATTGTTGTGAGGTTAGGATTTGCTAGTTTCATTTTTTGTTCACCCACCTATCTCTGTTACAGATCACCATCTCTGTAACAGAGATTGTTGTGAGGTTTGTATAATTTGTTTTATTTTTTCTGTTCACCCACCTATCTCTGTGACAGACCACCATCTCTGTCACAGAGATTGCTGTGCGGTTAGGCATTGCTTTAGCTAGTTACAGTTTCTTTTAAGTTTCAGTAATTGTTTTATTTTCAGTTAAAGAAGTAATCATACAACCCATTTATCCTGTGTATCCTCTATCCACTTGTCATCTCCCTTTAGGGACTTCAAGTTGGATATGAAAAGCAGGAGAGGTGGGGGCTTAGTTAATTAAAACAACTTTTCTTTTTCTGTTACAATCACACATTTTTTATTTTTTCAGTCCAAGATCAAGTACCAGCACCTCCCATAAGGGATACCGCTTGGTTGATCTTGTTGACAGTTTAAAATTTACCTTGCAGGTTAACCACCAAGATTAAAATTAACCCTTAAAACTTACCAACAACAACTTCTCTATTTCCTGCTCCTCTACTCGGTTATCACCCCTCGGGGTACTCGCGAGATACGACAGGGGATAGAGAAGTCTTAGTTTAATAGGCATCCATCTAGCTGTTTTTCCAGTTAATTAAAAACAGTGCCCTCGGAGGCGATGGGGTAGTAGACCGTGGGGGGTCTCTAGGCGCTTTGACGTCCCCCTTGTTGAGCACCAGGGCATTGGGGTTTGACCTGTGAGCTACGGGTGGGCTTTGCTCCCACTTTGTTGAGCGCAACAACATTCCCTCTTTGGCTTGAGAAGTACTAGATTGGGGTAGTCACACCACCAATTCTAAAACTAAACTTCAAGAAGAAAAACTCTAATAAAATTTATTAAAATTAACCAAGAGACATTGCAAAACGTCCTACAAACACAGGTCACTGTTGTTTATTTTTGCCTTGCTGTTCAAGGTTTTACTACAAGCACTTTCACCTTTTATTTTATTGCAAGCTTTTCATTTTTCAGTTACATTTACTTTCAGTTCTGCAATTGTTTATGTGGTGAATGCTTAACCTTTGTTAACTGCTTCAAGTAATTCAACTTAAAGTCTTTCCATTTTTCATTTGCTGTTGGTTTAATAATTTTCATTCAAAGCATTTTTCTTCTGCTATCTTTTGTCCATAACTTCTAAATCTTGTTCATTTGTTTATATTGATAAATTTAGATCATCTGTATATTGCTCGAATATCTTGGTTCATTATTGTTTATAATTGTACCATTTATTTATCTCATTGTTAGACAACCTAAACTGTGGTTTAATTAACTTAAATTTCAAATTCATTTGTTAATTTATAAAGTTGTAATTTATCTTTAGACTCCATTTGTTAATAGGCACTGGTCTTCTTTTATCTCAAGGTCTGCTTGTCATTAAAAGGAAATCTTTGCATTTGCATGCTGCTTGTCATTCCTTAGATAGTGCAAACCTTAGCTTCACACACTAATAAGATCCCTTTAATTTGTAATCAAATTAATAAATATGGAACTTAGTATTCCGTAGGGACTACTCCCCTTGGCTCTGTTGGAATCTAGCCTAAACAGAGGAGTTGTGGACTGTGGTGACAGTGGTCCTCAGTTCTAACTTGCCCCCAAGGACACACAAAGCGGGTTGGAGACTTTCCCGTGTCATAAAGTGTGTATTAGGCGGAAACAGATAGAAAGATGGCCTCCTTGAGGCTAGTTGCTCAGTAAGGTCCTTTTCTGAAAGCGGAGGTGGGAAGCCTTTGAAACTTGACGCCCTAGTTTCTCTCGCCACTAGTGTTTAGGTCAAAAATGAAATTTCTTCAATTTTGATTCTGCTTCCACCAAAAGATGCGTCCTCCTGGGGCAAGTTAGTCTAGCCCTCTTTTCTTGATGATCTGTGGAGAGAATACCTTGAACTAGGAAGCCCTAGTTTTCGCTGCTGCATAGTGTCTTCATTCAAAGAGGCTCTGAATCTTGATACCATGTTAGTTTTTCTACTCTTATTCAAACTGATTAGGATCTTTATCTGAAAGAATAACAAGATATCCAAGATGCACAAGATAAAGAAGATACACAAGACAAAGATTTTCCTCTGGGAAGCCATAAAGGAGAAAACCCCGCAAACTTCCTCAGTATAGTTCTGTCACTAAGACAGTATCACAAGATGTGAAAACCGAAGTAAAAGAAGACTTCTATAGCTCTCTCTCTTCCCTCCTTGATCTTCTCTGTCTTCTCAGGCGAACTTGACTGAGTGAGTGTGTGTCTAAATGAGGGAGGGTGCCTCCCTATTTAGACAAGTGACTGGCCTTCTAACGTTACTGGGCCGACCTCTTACCTTAGCAGGGTCGACTTCACTTAGGGAGAGTCCAAAAATACATTTCATTATATTAAATTGGGGACTACTGCTCTGACTTACAACGAAGGTTGTACCTCAAGGACCATATACAATAATGACATCCCGAAAGAAGGTAAGCACATCTCCGATGGGGGTACAACAACATACAATGATAATATATATAAGAATATCTTTCGAAGTTACAAATACAACGACACATACTACATAGTAGGGAGTCTTTAATTGGCTACATTAAAAGCAAATTGATCCTAATCTCTTACAACTATAGAAATGTCAAACTGTATACCTAACAAAGTCAAACTATATACCCTTTCTACTAACTACAATGAGAGGTTTCAAATTCTTTAGGTTAGTAGCCTCTATCTTATTTTTTAATGTGGATAACTCAGGGAAGAAAAAATCTACCTTGGTAATTTTGCAATTGGTCAATCTTTATAGTCCCCTTTCTCTTGGTTCTACTCTTGATATGATTTGATTGAATCATCATTCACAATTTGATATTCTTCCAAGAAAAGAGATTTATATGCCACAATATTACTTGTAAGTTGTGATGGCTTAGTTAGGTATTGCTGTCTTTTTAAAAATCTCATTTCCTTCGTTCTTTTTTTTATTTGCCCGTGAGATAGATTTCTTCTCTATGCTTGTTGAAATTTGTCTAGTTGTAAGAACATATTTTCTAGTGGGGAAAGGCATGGGTCATTGATGATATTTTTCTCTTTAAGAGAACAATTTAAAAGTATTTATTTTCTCCTCATATTGTCATCCAAATAAACCTTTATTTTCAATTCACCTAAGACTATTGGGTTCACTACTGCAAAGAAATTGGATTTACTTGGCACATGTTTGAATATTTTGTAGCCTGATTTATATATTGTGTCTCTTGTGTAGTTGACTATCTTATTTCTACCATATTAGCTTGCATAGTTGGTTAGGTTGGTGGGATTGGGCACAATTTGTGCGAAAATTTGATTAGGTGACCAAATTGGACTACAAGGAGGTTGAATTCGTCTTTTTCCCAATAGTCTTAGCTAAACCCATTGATTTGTTATTGGTGTTGATAGATATTGATTCCATGGCATGACACTTGACTCTAATAGCGAGGATGATTTACTTGGAAAGGATGCTAGTGTAGTGGTTTTTCATATTATATGTATGCTAGATTCAAGCATATGCAACTAGATTTATGATTTATAATCATATAAACAATAAACCTGATCTAGTATAAAAAGATAATATTTTTGAAGTGAAATAATTAAATAATGAAGTAATAATGAATGATGAATGAGTAATTGCATAATACACGTGTTATTCATACTTGTCATGTGGTACTTAACAATTGGCCTACATATGGGCCAACCATACAATTATAATTAAATGTTACTCTAGCATACAGCTAGCCTTATTAATGAAAAAATATGTTTGTTACATGTCCACCCACCCTTTTGAGAGCTTTGTCCTCTAAGAAGAATTTGGTGAGGCCGCAAAGTGACCACACAATCATACAAGATGTCTTCAACTACTAATTCTTTCATTGGATGGAAGGATGTCAATGTGTTTCTTGATTATTTCTTGTCCTTTCTCAAGGTTCTCCTTCAAATTGTGTAAAATCTCTTGGAATTTTTTCCTTGTGATATTTTATATTAGAAATTCATTGTTGGTATGTGTACCTTGTTTCTTCTTTGGATCTTGGTTTATACAAATCAATATGTATATAAGATTCCTCACATGCAACTCAACAGTATGTATGCTTTTCCTTGCTACATGAACATGAATTATTCTTGTTGATTGATGGTGTAGGTGCCTAGTGGGTGGTGGTCAATGAGGAGTCCCCACTTTGTTCAATGGTTACCCAACCCCCAAGTGCATGCCAACAATTCATCAAAGATTGGGGGGACTAGATCAAAGCAATTATGGGGGTTGAAGCCCCTGCAAGTAAAAAGGGTACGTAGTCATCTTGACCATTGTGTTTAATACTATGTCCATTCCACCAAGTGACACTATATAGAATCCAATTGCAATTAGAACTTTGTATTTACAAAATCAATTTGCAACATCTTCCACCTATTTAATATTTTCGTCATCTACCATTGCTAATCTAAGGTCCTTCATTGAATATATAAAGAGGTTCAATTTTTTTTGACATTGATATCAATGAAGTTGTGAATACTTCAAGAGACACAAGTATAGTTGCATCTGTATAGGCACAAGTATAGTTACATCTGTATAGGTACAAGTATAGTTACATCTTTGTTTTTTAGTAACCCCTTGAACTTCAAAGTTTGAGGTCATAGGCCTCTTGTCACTTCTTATGGAAAGACCCTAGGTATATATGTCTTCATACCCTTGGGGTTTCATGGTTTTTGTCATGATCATCATAGTTACCAATGATATTGTTGGCATCTTTTCATCTTCATTTGATTCTAATGATATCACCAACGGTTAATTTTGTGTAATCTTCATCTAATTCAATTTTAGAGACCATTACTTACTTTCCATTTCCATCTTGCAATGGTATAACTTCTTATAGTTTCCTCCCTTTTCAAGATTGTGGAAGTTATCTCCATTATATTGTTGTGGCCTATGTTTTAAAAACCAATTTGTTTGGAACCGGAACCGATCGATTTGACTGGCTAGACCATCTCCAACCTCAAATCGATAGATAACTCAGCTCGAGAACCAGTTTGGTACCAATTCCCTTGAATCTATTGGAGTTCGCATCCTCTTATAACTTTTTGAATTCTTAAATTTTTAATTACTCTCAGATTTCACAAGAAGTCGAGGTTCATCAAAACCTTCTATGCTTGAATGGAATATAATGGGATCTTCATAGTAGATTGATGCATGTCACTTGATTTAGACCTTTAAGAATCTGCTATGAAGACCCCATCTTATTCCATTGAAGCATAAGATCAATAAATCTTCAATTAAAACTGTCACTCTTTCTTCACCATCGGAAGACTTAATAATTCAAGCACCCATTGTTGATAAAGAAGGATTTATATTGAGTAAAAAAAACCAATGGTGCTTGGAAGATAAAAATTATATATTAGAGGCTGCCTTTTTAAACCCATTATTGATAAAGAAGGATTTATACTGAGTAAAAAAGACCAAAAATTATATATTAGAGGCTGCCTTTTTAAACCGATGAAACTAAACAAAAAAACAAGTATAGTGAACACGACAGCTTGCCAAATCGACCTTGAGAGGCTCTAGATCAATGTTTGTTAGTGATTCCATCTTGAATGTGTTGATGATGGTGTAGCTTTGGGCAAACATTCCCCCTAATTAGGACTAAGTGGAGAATGGCCCATGCCCAGCCTGAGTATGGCTGAAGAGATTTGTAGAGTCCTATGTGTGCATCCATCTGTGAAGCCTATGTGGCTATGGACATCGTGCTTATGTATTGAGTGGACATGCCTTGGAGTGTTGTAGGATCGAAGACAACCTTTCTTGTAGAAGAATTTAAAACGTTCGAGAAACCAGTGTATGCCCATTGAACAAGGAAAGAAGACCCTGATGATATATGCCATGTGGGCATATGATATATCCTGTGTGGGTATATGGTGGAATAGGATATACACTTTGTGAGTACATGATGGACATATGATATATCCTATGTAGTTATATGTTGAGCATATGATATGTACTATGTGGGTACATGTTGGTTATATGATGTATATTATGATGGCCCTATGTGGGGACTTAATGTAAACCATGTGGGTACATGATGTTATGTTCATGTGGGGTACCTTTTATGTATATGTCATGTCAACTTGGTCCAAAATGTAAATGTATTGTTATGTTATTGTGGAAAGTGGCCCCATGTAAATTAGGAGAGTCTTGCATAAATAGAGTCACTCCTCTTTGTTTTCGACTCTTATGCACCTAGGGTTAACGCAATGCAAATATTCAAGTTGCTCGGTGCGTCCTTGGGGGTTAAGTCTCGAGTCAGGTGTTGTCACCTAATCGTGACTCCTTTGTTTAGGCCACTCCCAACGGAGCCAAGGGGGGTAGTCCCTGTGAAAGAGTTACTATGACTCTTACTTTTATTAGTTATGGATGAATTGTTTTGTTAGGAGTTTGAAATGGTTTACTGACAAGATATTGCAGAGTAGAAATTAGATCAACACAATGAAGATACAACATTCATACATCGTGATGAATTTAAGCAAAAGATAGTAGTATAAATTGTGCCAGTGCCAAATGTAGTCATCACATATTGAATTGCTGTTGAAAAGGTAAAATGTTTTGCAGTGTCTTGGTCAGTTTTAATTATTAAAATGATGAGGTGATTAATGGGGAAAGGAGATTCCTGATATACCAAATGGCTCTGGGAATGTGTCTAGAATTTGGAAAAAGTGACTCCACATGGGAAAATGTGGGCTAGATGGAGTCGTGGGAGGGTGTTCAACACTGCACCAACATGTAGCCTAACGGGACCCCACGACCAATTTCTAGTTGTTCCCGCTTTCCTTGAAGAATTTTCCCACTATTTCTCAAATTTGTTATGCCGGATTTTTGTAATATTTTGGGTTGTTACTTTTATTAAAATGAGTTGGTTAATTAGATGTGAAAAAATTAATAGGTGCACAATTACGCTTTTGAGATCCTTAAGTCTCAGACAAGGCTATGGGCAATAGAGCATACATAGAATAGCCAAATGTTTATTCCAATTTATGAAAGCAAAGTACAAAAAGATACATCCCTTTTAAGATGGATTGTGTGTTTGTATAAATAGAAAATCAAAGAAATTTGTGAGACTAATTACTACGACAATGAAATGTTGGGTTAATATTTGATTACTTTAAAGGAAATTGTAAACATGAAATAAACTTGATTGGTCTAGAATTATTATAGTTGTCAATTCTAATCTAAAAAAACCTTCCCCCAAAATAGGGGAAGGAGGGTGTGGGAGCCGTAATTCCACTTGCTCTTTTATTAAATTATTACAATGCTGACAATTTAATAAGGGGCTACCTTTTGACCTTATAAATTGATAAAAAAGGCTTACAATAGCTTGCTGAAAGAATGGGGATCTAGAAGGCCTGATGAGGAGATGCTTTTAGAGGCTAAAAACTTCAAAAGTTTGTTAGCACTTTCGCTTGTCCTGTCAGTAAAGTGCAAAAACCTGCAAGCTCTATGTTTGGAAATTAGTAGATTAGTGTAAAAATACAATAAAAAAATACAACTTAATACTTGCAAAAAATATAGATATTTATGCCACTTTAAGGACTAAGAACATAAACTAGATCTAAGCTTAAGATTGCAAATTTAAAGCGTTTTTAGATCTAGTAAGATAAACAAGCTAAAATTTTTATGATAAACTCTTTTTAAAAGAAATCTAAGCTTGCTTGTTAAAAGTAACCAAAGAGAGATTAGTTTTTTGAAGAGAAGAAGAGAGGTTCTCAAGTTCTGGCTTGAATTTCTGTGAGGATGTAGAGATGCTTGAAATTGCAAGAAGCATTAGATCCAAATAAAAGTGTGTTGCCGCCTAATTCACACTTTAAAATGCAGGAAAGTCACAACCTGCTATGTGTGTCCTTGGGGGCAAGTGAGAGCTGGGGACCACTGTCACCTCAGTCCGCAACTCCTCCGTTTAGGCAAGATCCCAACAGAGCCAAGGGGGGTAGTCCCTATGAGAAAACTAAGTTCCAGGTTTATTAAGTAATCACTGATTAATTAATGGGATCGTTTAAAAGGAAAGAGGCTAAGACCTTATATAAACAAGATCAGTGCCTATTACAATCGGAGTCTAAAGATGTATTATGTCTTTATGAAAAATGAAATGTTAATCTGCGATTAAACTATAGCTTCAGTGTTTAATAAAGAAATATATGAACAAACAATATGATTATAAACAGTAATGAAACAAAACAAATGTATGGACAAATGAAACAAATTTACGAAATAGCAGAAAATTGTTATGAATACAGATTACTAAACCAGCAACAAATTAAAAGTATGGAAAGAACTCAAGCAGTTAAACATTTACCACTTGACCATTTACAAGATTGAAAATAAATATAACTGAAATGTAAAGTGTTGGAAGTAAAAATTTGTAGTGCAATATTGTAGTAAAAGAGTGCTTGAAATAAATGTGTTGTAGAACCGATTTTGAAATGCTTCTTGGTTTATTTTAGTTAATTTTATTAAAGTTGTTCTTCTTGGATTAAGTTTTAGAATCGGTGGTGTGACTACCCCGATCTAGAACTTCTCCAGTCAAAGAAGGAATGCTGTTGCGCTCAACAAAGTGGGAACAAAGCCCACCCGTAACTCATAGGTCAATCCCCAATGCCCCGGTGCTCAACAAGGAGGACGTCGAAGCGCCTAGAGACCACCCACGGTCTACTACCCCTTCTAGCTTCCTGAGGTCACTGTTTTTAGTTGACAGAAAAAAGGGCTAGATGGATGCCTATTAGACTAAGACTTCCCTTTCCCCTGGTCGTATCTCGGAGTACCCCGGAGGGTGATAACCAAGTAGAGGAGCAGGATGTTGGAAGTTGTTGTTGGTAAGTTTTAAGAGTAAATTTTAATCTTGATGGTTAAGATGCAGTGTTTATTTTAAAGCGATTAACCAATGACTTGGGAAATAAAATATTTGATTGTAGATTGTAGTACAAGAAAAGGAGAGTTAGTCTAATTACCTAAGCCCCCACTTCCCCTGCTTTTCATATCCGGCTTGAAGTCCCTAAAGGGAGATGACAAGCGGATAGAGGATACACAGGTTTGATAGGTTGTATGATTACTTTTAAACAGAAAATCAAAGTAGCATAAACTTGAAAGAAATACACAACTAACTACAGCAAACTCACCTCACAACAATCTTTGTGACAGGGATGATAATCTGTCACAAAGATAGGTGGGTAGCTGGAAATAGAACTAGTTATCTACCTTACTTCCTAATCTACTTACTTACAAATTACAAATGCCTTACAAGACTTTACAGAATACCCCAAGAGACTCTCTTTGGGGTTTACAATAAACTGGAAAAATATGAAAGATAGGGTTGAGGGTTTGAACCCCTTTTGAAGCGGTGGAAGTTTGAAGAGATCTTGGGCCTATTTGGGCATCAAATCTCCTTCAAAATGTGCATAACCTGTCATAAACCAGCGAGCTATTCTTCGCTGGAAATCATAGAAAAAACACTAAAACTGTTATTAAAATATTAGCACAAGATTTACAAATTTACATAAAAAATATGACAGACAAATATTTTTTACAACTCTGAGCGCTTCGCGTTCTGATCTCAATTGCTTGAGGTCAGACGAGGGATACCACGATTAAGCTCAAAGTGTAAATAAATATAAGCTGGTAATTATACAAATGCAATATTCAGAATAACTGTAAGAATCGAAGAAATATAAAAAAAAACATAGCTAAACAATGTTTAAACAGCAGAAATGTAAGCCCTAACTAATATATAAGATGTTAGGGTCCTAAAACAAAGGTTACATTCACTATACAGTGAAATAAACCCCCCTTTAGGAAGGCTGAAAGTAGATGGCCGAATTTAAAACTTTGCCGGAATGGTATTTGGAGAGATCTCCTTGCTTGGACAACCTGCAAATAAATCTATGCCTGCAAAACTTGTGATCCTAGTGATGAATACCTAACACTTCCTGCAAAACACTTTGTAAGAAATGTCAAATCATTCATAAGAAAGAATAAAAACACTTTTATTCTTTAATCTCTCCACAAAACACTTTGTGGAGAGCTAACTAGAAAAATACAATAAATGCAAACAAGACAAATACAAGGTTACCTTACAAAGATTCGGATCATGAAAGAGCTTGCAGCATAGTATCTCTCCAAAGAAATTTTTATTTAATGGCCCAACTTGGGCAAATTTTCAATACAAAGTATAGCAAGAGAATATGAGAGCAAGAAATTCCGGCAGCATAACAATAGCATGAATGATCATGATTAATGAGGGAGTGAGACCCTCATTAAATAGTTGAGACAATCCCCAACTCTTTGAAAATAAATGGTTGAGATTAAATCTAGATCTAGGGTTTAATCCACACCACTAGATCTAGGTATTTGGATTTCTATTCTTCTCAATTAATCTCCACCTTTAGATTAATTTTCAATCAAAGGCCATAAGCTTAATCCATGTCCAAGTATTATTTACCTTTAGATCTAGGTTTTGATTTAAAACTCACCCTTAGATGAGCTTTTATGTAAATGGAAAAATCATGGGCCCCAAGGTGGGCGCCCTTCTCTAAATTTGGTGGAATCTCCAAAAATGGTGGTCTTCTAATCATGTGGTAGCGCCCTCTTTAGATATGGAGCGCTCCTCTATTTTATGGCTGGCGTCCTCTACACTTAGCGCCCCACCTTATTTGTGGTAGCGCCCTCTTTAGTCTTAAGCGTGGGCCCTTTCAATGGTGACGCCTCCAAATCTAGCGCCTTCTCCATCTTCAATAGCGCCCCTCTTCATAATGAATAGCGCCCACCTCCATTTTGGCCAAAACGTGGGCCCTTCCTTTATAGCGTGGGTCCCTTTCCATTGTATGATGTCTCTTCATAACATTAGCGCCCCACTATAATGTATTGCCTTCATTTAAATGATGACGTCTCCTCTAGAATTTATGGTAGCGCGTCCTCTAGTTGCATGCGCCTCCCTTTTAATATAATGTCTACTATTTGATAGTAGCGCTTCCTCTAACCAAGCTCATGCCCCATTTATGGTAGACGCCCTATAGTGGAGATTTCTTATGCTTGCGCCCTCCTTATTTGATGAGGGTTTTGAACTTGGATGTGGATTAGACTTGGCCATTTGCTCCAAAATAAAATTTTAGCCTTTAGACTTAGGCTAAAATAATTTTCCTTAGATTTAATTTTTAAAATTTTTCCACTTTGACTTAGGAAAATTTAAAAAATAAACTTGAAAAATTAATATCTAGGCCATGGGGGGGTGAAAAACTTTGAAATAAGTTTTCTTAGGCTTAGGAATCCCCAAACCCTCTTACCATGGCATTTCTTGATTTTTTACTTCAAAATAAAAAAATGTAAATTTTGACTTAGGGAAATTAATTAATTCCCTAGTAAAAATAGACCTTGCTTAGACAAAAATGGTCTATCTCCTCAACCACTCATTAGAATGACATGGGACTCGAAGCAGTGGCTTTAGGGGGTTTCATAGCAATTAACTTTGCATTCATAGCCCCTATTACAAAATGCCATGCTTTAGCGATTACATTATTACATCAACGACTGAGTTAATTAATCACCAAGGGGTGAAATTAATTAACTAGAAAAAATAATTAAAATACAACAATACAACGAAACTCCGCAAGACTCTATACAAATGCCTAGCATGGTCATGAATCACACTTTGAGGCCTTAGCCACCTCATGGAATTGACTGGTAGAACGCCCGTCACCACTTTGGAGGATTTTGAGTGAAAACCAAACCGATTAAACTCGTTTGTTCAACAAGGTAAATTGGAAAGGGAAAAACACTCGATGAGGGGACTTCCCTAACAACCCGTTCCATGGTGTGGCATCCATATCATATGACCCACACTAGCACATAAAATTACATTAATTTTCCCACGCAGGGGAGCGGACATTTCGTTTTACAAAGGGGCAATAGCCCTGCAGAAGTGAAAAATCCTCAGATTTTTCTAAGGTACAAATATGTACAACTTCGTGTACGTGGAGTTGCCACCTAGTCGAAATAGGTGGGCACCAAAGTGTGAAGAGAAAAGGGATGCAACCGAGCTCCCACTTCTCTTTCACCTGAGATGATCTACAAGCTACAAATCCTTAACACAAGTGAGATCAAAATCTACTATGTTTTACTAAAAGAAATTAAAAGAGCATACCGACTACAATCTACTACTCCTAGATCTGTAAAAATAAAAGCATAAACAAGCAACTTGAAGCTACAAATGCTTGATCTATGGCCAACAATGACCTTCTAAGCTAGATAGATCGACAAAATTGAAAGAAAGGAAAGCAATAAGTAACTAAATATCACCTCGATTTAGCATGACATTCACATTCATGAAACTCTTGCACAGTTCATACCTTCGAAGTCTCAACTTTATTCAAAATATAGAGCAACAATACATTACAGGAGCAAAGGTTCCTTGCTTCATCCTCAAAATAATGGAGGATGGGGGGAGTGGGGCGCACACCTTTCCAAAAGAGAGCAATTTGCTTGAGTTGGCATGAGATGGATATGGGTTGGCTAAAGGATGGAAAAGACAAAAAATATGCCAACTTCCAATTCATAACTCAACACTTGCTATTATCCTCACAAGTTTCCATCTTTTTCTTGAGAGATGCACTTGATTTAACAAAATCAACTTGTATTTATTTGCGAGAAAAACACTCCAAAGTGTTTTAGAAACCTTAAGAATGTTTCCACTTTACATTTCCAACACATAGAATTCACTTTTGGCATGTTTCCTTTATTTTATAAGTTGCTGACTTTTTCACTTTATTATTATTTTTTGTCTTTTTTTACCATTTTCGAGTAATATTCAAATCTTTCGACTGCTAATTTGAAATCCACCTAAGTGCAACTTAGTGGATAACACTCTCATTTGTATGACCTCACATCTTGTCTTACCTCTCTTGTAGTGCATGAAGGAGGACAGTTGGAATTAGGGTTTCCTGATGAGTTATGTTTTAGGGTTTTGCTCAGGAGGAAAGCTCTTGATGTTCATGTATGCCTAACGCAACACCTTGGAGATCATCTTCATGGAGATAAGTTTTCTATGTCCTCTTTGTCATGAGTAGGGTTTTTTCATGTGTTGTTGCTCTTGTATGGTAGAGCATGTTCATGGGATGGCTGTACTTGGCTTGAACATTATTCTTCAAAGAAAGGTTGCTAGGTTTTCTTCTCCATGAGGGTTTCCCAGGATAAATGCTCTCTTGTCTATTGTTATTCTTGACTAGATCCTACATGTTAAATGCTTTATGGAAATGTTTAATGGTTGTATCTATGCATAAAAATATGATTATAACAATAAGAAAGCATTTATCTATACAAAATTATAAAAATTCAACATAATGAAAAGGGCATAACATTATGCAATGGATTCGCTTGATTCTGTGGAGAGAAATGGGTGTGCAGAGGTTCAATGCATACAACAGTACAATCGCAAGACTTACAGGCAATGCGAAGAGTTTCCACTCTGAAATTCAAACACTACTGGTCAGTCTCTGTATTTCCAAATCATTCACTGCTCCCTATGAAATTCTTGCATATTTTCTTTTTCATTTTTGAAACCGTTTTTTAGAATCCTTTCATGTACTTTTCAAGAACGTCAAGTCATTCAATTGGGATAGCCTTAATTGTGTAATAGAGTCTCATAGTAAACTATGTTCTTCATCCTCCATCATATTTTGAAGTCTGAATTGCAACATGCAAGATGGGTCCATTTGAGTTGATGCAAATTATTTCACTTGAATACAGCCTAGTTTTATGTTTAAGGGCTAGGTAGCAGTTTCAATTCATGTTTTTCCAGTATATCAGTATATAACTTAAAATTGCTAGCTTTGTTTTTCTCTACTTCAATATTTTTCCATTAGAAACACTCGCCCTTTTCATGAATTCCGAAGAGAGCACTTTGCTTGAGTTGGCATGAGATGGATATGGGTTGGCTAAAGGATGGAAAAGGCAAAAAATATGCCAACTTCCAATTCATAACTCAACACTTGTTATTATCTTCACAAATTTCCATCTTTTTCTTGAGAGATGCGTCCCACTTGATTTAGCAAAATCGACTTGCCTTTATTTGCAAGAAAAACACTCCAAAGTGTTTTTAGAAACCTTAGGAATGTTTACACTTTACTTTTCCAACACAGAAAATTTACTTTTGGCATGTTTCCTTCATTTTATAAGTTGCCGAATTTTTCACTTTATCAATTTTTCTTGTCATTTTTTACATTTTGGAGTAATATTCAATTTTGGAGATAAATAATTACTCGAAAATTTAGGAAAATGGGTTTAGGGGTTAAGTGGGTGCTTTGAGATAGAAAACGAGCACCCCCGTGCCTAATTCTTTCTCCTAACCACACTTTTATGCCTCAGTGAATATTTCTAATTAAAACATACATGTTTTTTACGAGAAAATTAAAATTTTCCGAAATAGAGAGCACTTTGCTTGAGTTGGCATGAGATGGATATGGGTTGGCTAAAGGATGGAAAAGGCAAAAACTATGCCAACTTCCAATTTATAACTCAACACTTGCTATTATCCTCACAAATTTCCATCTTTTTCTTGTGAGATGCACCCCACTTGATTTAGAAAAATCAACTTGCCTTTATTGGCGAGAAAAACACTCCAAAGTGTTTTTAGAAACCTTAGGAATGTTTCGAATTCACTTTTCCAACATAGAAAATTCACTTTTGGCATGTTTCATTTATTTTATAAGTTGCCAGATTTTTCACTTTATCAATTTTTTTGGCATGGGGGGTGGGGGGGCGCACCTTCCCAAGAGAGAGCACTTTGCTTGAGTTAGCATGAGATGGATATGGGTTGGATAAAGGATGGAAAAAGAAAAAATATGCCAACTTCCAATTGATAGCTCAACACTTGCTATTATACTCACAAATTTTCATGATTTTCTTGAGAAATGTGCCCCACTTGATTTGGCAAAATCGACTTGCCTTTATTTGCGAGAAAAACACTCCAAAGTGTTTTTAGAAACCTTTGGAATGTTTCCACTTTACTTTGCCAACACAAAAAATTCACTTTTGGCATGTTTCCTTTATTTTATAAGTTGTGGAATTTTTCACTCTATCACTTTTTTGTCTTTTTTTACCATTTTCGAGTAATATTCGATTTTGGAGATAAATAATTACTCGAAAACTTTGGAAAATGGATTTAAGGGTTAAGTGGGTGCTTTGAGTTAGAAAACGAGCACCCCGTGCCTAATTCTTTCTCCTAACCACACTTTTATGCCTCAATGAATATTTCTAATAAAATTCCAAACACCTAGGGGGGACTTAGTACATGTTCATATGAATTTAAAATAATGAGTAACATGGTAATATACATTGACACCTAGGTTTTAACAACCTCCTAAGGCCTAACCACCAAGACATCTTACTCTAGGTTTGGAGGAGCAGGTGGAAAACTCGAAAATTATAAGTCATTAAAAAATGACATATAATTCTCAAAGAAAAAACACCCTAGAGCAAAGTATTGTTGGAGTCATTTAACCAACATGCACACTTATTTGGTCAATTTTGGCCTATTTACCCACTATCCTAAGTTTATTTGACTTACTTGGCATTAGATGAACATACCATGACATCAATATGAGCACACCCACGCCCTCCTTCAGTCAAGGAGGCTAACTAAGCCTTCTCCTTCATTCGGGGAGGCTAATTGGGATTCCTCCTTCAAACAGGGAGCAATTCTGGGTTCATTTGAGTGTCATAAGTGCACCTAATTGTTGTTTCACCTAACAATCAGTTAAGCTGAGTTGTAAAGGTGCCTCCATTTATTATTTGCCTATTTTTGGTCAATATTTATGAACAGGAGACAACTAGGGTGCCTCCAACCACTTCTGATGACAAGTGGCACTTTAGTTAACTCCATCGGAGCTACTTGGAGTTATGGATGCACTACCTCCTTGAGTTGGACATGCAGCGACATGTGTTGAGTCGCATCCAGTTAGACTCAGTCAACTATTGCACTTTGATTCAGTTAGGACTTAGTGTGAGATTTAGTTATTGATTAGTTTAGTGGTTAACTAAGTGTGTCGAGTGTGTCTGTGTAACGAACATAAATAAGAAAATAATTAAATCATTAAATAGTTATAAGTTAGGTTAGTATGAAAGGAGGCGTCTCCTCATCATGAATGTCCAAGCCATATTTAAGGCCAAGACATCTTTGTAAATATATCATCATCTAATATATTATAAGATTTATCATTCAAAATGATTGTCGGATTCGATTACTAACGGACCAACTGGATTCGGTTGCTCCATTTGGTATCAGAGCGGATTCGCTCCTGCACTCTGAGCTCGGACTCGGCTCATCAATTCCTACTTTGAGCTTGGACTCGGCTCATTAATTCCTGCTTTTTTCCGCTGCTTACTCCTCCATCCAATCCTTCCCCACATCAACAGTCCCCCTCTTGCTGAACATCTGCTCCATTTTACCATCGTCCTTCTCACCACGTTGCTTCCCAACTGCACCCTCTTGCCTCCGTGAACTTCCACCTCAGCGTCGATTCTCTCCTTTCCTAGCTCACACACCTCCCTCCTCCAACGCTCTGCTCCTCACCTTTCTCGGCACTCTCCACCTTGCTTACTTCTCCCCACGTTGCTTCCTTCTCGCCTGCACTTCTCTACCTCCCTACACACTACTTCTTGCCCTCGTTATCACTAGATCTCACCCATAATCCTTGCTCCATGTCCATCGACCTCCCTCTACCCCGTGTGTGTGCGCTTCACCACTGCACTTGCCACGCCACTCCTCCTCCGCCACTTTTGCACTCACACCACGTTGCCCCACCAGCCGCGCTGTCCTCCACCCTGCATCCACCAGCCCATCCCTAAGCTCCGTCTCCTCCTCTGCACGTTCACCCTCTGCGCATCCTCCCACCCGCCTCCACCTCCACGCACCACCTCCTTGTTGATGTAATTGTAACTTCGGAATGTATTCACTTGTATATCTTATGTATTGTACCCTGATGTTTATTCCAGGAAGTGTTTGAGTCATGTCATGCCTCGATGTTCCGATAGGGAGTTTCTATAATGTGAACAAGTCATGTCAAGTCATTGTGGGTAACCCTCCTATTAATCAAGGGTTGAAGTCCCCGCAGTTGTGGGGCCCTAGGGTTATTAGACTCTCCTAGTGAAGTCGGCCCTAGTGAGTTATTGTCAAGTGATGAATTAGTATAAATAGAGAGTGAGCCTCTCTATTTATCACACACTCACTCACACTCAGTTGTAATGCATAGCTGAGGGAGAAGAAGTTATTGGGGCTAGAAAGAAAGAGACTATTGCTATTGGGAGATCATCTTACTATTTTGGGGTTTTACTTTTGGTGTTGATTCTATCTCTGAGGAAGTTGCGGGGTTTTCTCCATTTATGGTTTCCCCGAGGAAAAACATTGTGTTCATTGTCTCTTGTGTTTGATTGTTGTGCTTGTTATTCTCTCAGTTAAAGATCCTAATATAATGCTAGCTTGAAAGATAAAAATCTAACATGGTATCAGGGCTAACCTGAGAAGAAGACACTATGCAGCTGCGAAAACTAGGGCTTCCTACTTTTTGGATCTCTCTCCATAGATTTTCAGCAAAAAAAGGTTGGGCCGACTATCCTCACTAGGGCGCATCTTTCTGTCGAAGCAGAATCTGATTCTGAGTATTTTCAGTTTTTGACCCAACACTACTGCCGAAAATTAGGGCTTTCTATAGAGGTGGAATTTTTGAGTGAGCCCATGCCTGGATTGTTCTCCTCCTCAAAATCGAAGTTTAGAGATTAAGATCAAAGCTTTTGGTTGGACAGAACTCCGGGAAAGTCAAACCCTAATCTGCTCCTGAACCAGCACTGCAGAATTTCAGCTCCAAATCCAGATCCGACATCTTAACCTGGTGAGATTGAAATCTTTTGTATTTCCATTTGAGGTTCTCAGTTAAGATGTCTCATCATACCAAGCTTGATGAAAATCTTGAGGGAGCTGATAACTTCCGAGCCTGGAAGTATAGGATCTCCCTGGTCCTAGAAGAAAATGAGTTGGACTCCTATATCAATGAGGAGGTTCTAGTTTTAGAAGGAGATGAGGCTAAGGCCTTACACAAGAAGAAATTGGTCATGGCTAAGAGGATTATTGCTGATTCAATTAAGGATCACCTCATACCACAGGTGTCCTCCCCAAAGACACCTAAAGCTATGTTTGATGCCTTGACCAAATTGTTTGAAGGGAAGAACATAAATCAGAAGATGACTCTGAGAAACCAATTGAAGAATGTAAAGATCCAGAATGCGGAAACCATTCAATCTTACTTTACAAGAGTCTCTCGAGTCTCAGATCAAAGAACAACTTGAAGCAGTGGATGAAGAAGTGGAGAATGCAGAGATTGTGATGACCACCTTGAATGGTCTCTCTAGGACATGGGACTCTTTCATTCAAGGGATCTGTGCCAGAAAGAAGCTAGTCAAGTTCAACAGACTTTGGGAAGAATGCTCTCAAGCAGAAGCTCGGATAGTAGCTCAAGAAGAAAAGATAAGAAATGAAGATCAAGCTCTCACAGTTCACTCCAAGAAAAGCAGAAGAAGCTCTCATCACTCCAAAGTAAAGAACTTCCAGCAGAAAGATAACACTAGAAAATATTTATCTAAATTAAGATGCTATACATGTGATGAAAGAGGACACTTTGTCAAAGACTGTCTTAGAAACAAGATTAACTCTCATAAAAAGAAAGGAAACAAGAGAAGACATCATGCTCATGCTACAGAGGATGATGAACCTTCCACAAAGAGAATCAGACAAGAAAGTGATGATTCTTCAAGTGATGAAGAATATGTGCTGATCTTCGTTCTCATGGGAACTATCTCACATGGAAGCAATGATTGGCTTATAGACAGTGGTGCTTTCAAACATATGACGGGATTCAAAGAATCCTTTGTGAAACTATCTGAACATGACTGACCTCACAAGATGAAACTTGGGGATGACTACCAGTATCCAATAAAAGGTAGTGGGGATTCCTCCTATAAGCTAGACTCTGGAAAGTCTCTGAAGATGCAAGATGTATTGTTTGTACCAGAACTAAAGAAGAACCTCCTCTCCATACCTGCATTAGATGCAAAAGGCATGAGGGTTGCATTCGTAGATGGCCAAGTTCTCGTGTGGCCAAAGGGAAAGACTTTTGATGATGCAGTAGTGATTGGGAAACAAGAGGGAGGTCTATACAAATTGAAGGGACATCTAGAACAAGCTTTAGTCCATGACACAATAGAGCCAAATGAACTTTGGCATAGAAGGCTTGCACATGTGCACTACAGAGCACTACCACTTGCAAGCAAAGCTGTTGAAGGTCTTCAAGAAATTCAAGAAAAACATGAGGGATTCTGCAAAGGATGTGCGAAAGGAAAGAACACAAAGAAGACATTTCCAAGTAGCGAGAGCAAGGCAAAAGGAATCTTGGAAATCATTCACTCCGATGTTTGCGGTCCAATGTTATCAAGTTCATTAAGCGGGTATGTATACTATGTTTCTTTTATTGGTGATTTTTCTAGGAAGACATGGATATACTTCATGAAGAACAAAGATGAAGTATTCAACAAGTTCAAGGGATTCAAAGCCTTGATCGAGAACCACACAGAAAAGAAGATTAAGACCTTTCGATCAGATAATGGTGGAGAATTCACTTCAAATGAATTCAAAGCATTATGCAAAGATTCAGGGATTAAGAGGGATTTAACTACTCCATATAATCCATAACAGAATTGGGTTGCAGAAAGGAAGAATAGAACGATCATGGAAGCTGCAAGGGCTATGCTTCATGATCAAGATCTTCCCATGCATCTATGGGTAGAAGCTGCTAGAGCAATGGTGTATGTACAGAACCGTACTCCACATAGAGTACTCGAGAACAAGACACTTGAAGAAGTCTTTTCCAGTAAGAAACCAGAAGTCAGCCATCTCAGAATATTCGGTTGTCCAGTGTACATACACATTTTGAAAGAAAAGAGGACAAAGTTAGATCCTTCAGGAAAGAAGGGCATATTTGTGGGATACTCTGAAAGCTCGAAGGCTTACAGAATATACTTCCCAGGATTCAAGAAGATCGATATCAGCAGGGACGTAACATTTGACGAAGACTCAGCGTACAACAAATCCATAAAAGAAACCTGCAGAAGATCCTGAAGAAACAGAAGCACCCAGAATTCATGACACAACCATGAACGAAGAATATCAAGAAGAAGATCAAGAAATAGAAGAACCTCAAGAACCTGTAGATCCACCTTAGGAGAAGATTCTTCATAAGAGGAACCCTACTTGGGTACGAGAAGCTATCCAAGGTGTAGAAAGATATGGGGCTCCAGAAGAAAATCACAGAGAAAGGAAAAGAATCAGATCCTGTTTTGGTTATCTAGCCCTACTATGTGACATTATGGATAAGAACCTTCCAACTATGAAGAAGCAGCAAAGAAGAAAGAATGGAAGAATGCTATGATCGAAGAGTATGAATCGATCATAAAGAATGATGTTTGGGATGTTGTTCCAATACCAAAAGGGAAGTCTATTGCAACTTCCAAATGGATCTACAAGATCAAGCATGCTGCAGACAGCAGCATAGAAAAATATAAAGCAAGATTTGTGGCTCGTGGCTTCTCCCAGAAGCAAGGAATAGATTATGAAAAAACCTTTGCCCCTGTAGCTAGATACACTTCCATCAGATCAGTACTTGCTCTGGCTGCAGTGATGAAATGGAAGATACACTAGATGGTTGTTAAGACTGCTTTCTTGAATGGTGTAGTAGAAGAGGAAGTGTATGTGGAGCAGCCACTCGGTTTTGAGACACATGACAGAGAGACTCATGTGTGTAAATTGAAGAAATCCCTGTACGGTTTGAAACAGGCACCCATGACATGGTACGACAGATTTGATGGCTTTCTATTTAGTTTGGGCTTTACCAAAAGTAAAGCAGATTCCAACCTTTACTACAAGGTTGAAGAAGGTAACCCAGTGATACTCCTACTGTATGCAGATGATCTGTTTGTAATAGGTATGGATGGGTTGATTGCTGATATGAAGAGAAAGCTTGCTACTGAGTTCGAAATGAAGGACTTGGGTATGATGCACTATTTTCTAGGCATGGAGGTGTGGTAGAATGCGGATGGAATCTTCCTCGGACAAGGGAAGTATGCAGTAGAGATCCTGAAGAGATTTGGGATGATGGACTACAAGGCCATAACCACACCTATGGCATCGAACCTGAAGCTATTGAGTGATGCTTCATCAGAAGCGGTTGATGCTACGATGTATCGTCAGATGATTGGGTCCTTGATGTACCTGACGAACATGAGACTAGATATTTGCTTTGCTGTGAACACCTTGAGCCAGTTCCTGACAGATCCGAGACATGTTCACTTGATTGCTGCAAAGCATATTCTGAGGTACCTAAAGGGTACAGTTGATTATGGGCTCAAGTATGAGGCGAATCAAAAGATTAACCTGGAAGGTTATGCTGATTCAGATTGGGCAGGCAGTGCCATCGATAGGAAGAGCACTTCAGGGTGTTGCTTCAGTATCGGATCAAGTGTGATCTCTTGGTTTAGCAGGAAGCAATCCTGTGTGGCATTGAGTACAGCTGAAGCAGAGTATGTTGCAACCTGTTCAGCTAGTTGTGAGGCAGTATGGCCAAGGAAGCTACTGTCTGATTTATTAGATCTCCAGTTGGATGCTACTTGTATATATTGCAACAACTAGAGTTGTGTGAAGTTTTCGGAGAACCTGGTGTTCCATGACAAGTCAAAGCATATTGAGATCAAATATCACTATATTAGGGATATGGTGCAGAGAGGAGCAGTAAAGCACCAGTATGTTGTGATGAACGAACATATAGTTGATGTGTTGACGAAGCCATTAGCTAGAGTGAAGTTTGAGTACTTCAGGGAGAAGCTTGGTGTTCTCTAGATCGAGGTTCCTTCCAAGGGGAAGTGATGAGTCCATGAGCCATTCTGACATGGTGAGAGTATTGGTTCCTTCCATGGTCAGATGTAAGGGCTGAGACATTCTGTCATGGTGAGAGGATTGGTTCCTTCCATGTCAGATGTGAGTGCTGAGCCATTTTGATGTGATTGTAGGATTGGTTCCTACATGATTAGATATAAGTGTTGAATGCCATTCTCTGAATGGAGGCACTTGGTCAGTTACCAGGAATACTCAGTCTAGGGCTGAGGGCCATTCTGATGTGATTGAGGGATGTGTTCCCACATGGTCAGATATAAGTGTAGGGCCATTCTGATGTGATTGAGGGATGTGTTCCCACTTGATCAGATATAAGGGCTGATGCCATTCTCTGGGAGAATGGAGCCACCTGGTCAGTTACCAGGAATCCTCAACCTGGGGTTGAGAGCCCTTCTAGCATGGTTGCAGGATGTGTTCCCGCATGGCTAGATGTAAGTGCAGGGCCCTTCTAGAATGGTTGCAGGATGTGTTCCCGCATGGCCAGATGTAAGTGCAGAACCCTTCTAGCATGGTTGCAGGATGTGTTTCTGCATGGCTAGATGTAAGTGCAGAGCCCTTCTAGCATGGTTGCAAGATGTGTTCCCGCATGGCTAGTTGCAGGATGCGTTCCCGCATGGCTAGATGTAAGTGCAGAGCCCTTCTAGCATGGTTGCAGGATGTGTTCCCGCATGGCTAGATATAAGTGCTGAGCCTTTTCAATAGGGTTCTGGGATGTGTTCCCGCATGACCGGATGTGAGTGTTGAGCCTTTTTGACAGGGTTGTGGGATGTGTTCCCGCATGGTCAGATGTGAGTGTTGGGCGTGCCTTTCTGACATGGTGTTGGATGTGTTCCTCTCATGGTCAAATGTAAGTGCTGGGCAGGCCATTCTGACTTAGGGTCAGATATAAGCACTGAAGAAGACCTACATGGAGGCTAGGCCTACAACCAGCATGAAAAAGGGCTGGCTCTGTAGAACTTCCTGTGGCAAGAAGAATCATGAGATAGCACCTAGTGATGATTCAGATAGAGTGATGATCCAGATCCAGTGATGTTGATCCAGCAATGATGATCTAGATCGAGTGATGATCCAGATCTAGTGATGTTGATCTAGATCAAGTGATGATCCAGATCAAGTGATGATCCAGATCCAGTGATGTTGATCCAGCATAGTCATGATCCAGATCAAGTGATGATCTAGATCCAGTGATGATGATCCAGATCCAGTGATGATCCAGATCCAGATGAAGATGACTTGAAGATGAAGATGACGAGGACTTGATGATGATCCAGATGATACAGAGAAGAAGACTTGTGCTGATAATTTGTGTCAAGAGAATACCTTCCTAGTTAAGAGGGAGTGTTGATGTAATTCTAACTTCGGAATGTATTCACTTGTATATCTTATGTATTGTACCCCGATGTTTATTCCAGGAAGTGTTTGAGTCATGTCATGCCCCGATGTTCCGATCGGGAGTTTCTAGAATGTGAACAAGTCATGTCAAGTCATTGTGGGTAACCCTCCTATTGATTAAGGGTTAATGTATGTTGAGCATGTTCATATTCCATCATCATATCGAAAGGACAAGGTATAGTAAATCTTGAACATGGCTCCTTTTTCAATGTTCTGTGTGTACCCTCTCTTGCCTCCAACCTCCTGAGTGTCTATCAAATGACTCATACTGGAGTGCTCAAGAGAGTAACCTTCAGCCCCGATGATGTGGAAATCAATGAGATTGCATTTGGGAAACTTGTTGCAAAAAGCTTTGCAAACCATCATGCTTTAAGCCTATGAGTTTTCCCATTTTCTGGTGGATGCAAAGCCCACCGCTCTTTTGACTCATGGAAATGAGGTTAGTAGACTCTGGCATGAGAGGTTTGGTCACCTAAATTTTAAATACTTGTAGCAATTACAGAAAAATTCCATGGTTGAAGACCTCCCGACAATCAGAACTACCAAAGGAATTTGCAAGGGCTATGTTGGGGGAAAACACCCTAAGCATAAGTTTGATCGGGGGAAGGCTTGTCGTGCATCAAGTATCTTGGGGCTGCTGCATTCTGATATCAGCGGACCAATGCCCAACACATCCATGAATGGATCTCGGTATGTTTTCACAATCATAGATGACTTTTCTAGATATACCTGGGTGTTTTTCATTAAGAAAAAGTCAGAAGTTTTAGAAAAATTCAGAGAATTGAAAGCACTGTTTGAGAATGCCTCTACACAAAAGATCAAATTTCTGAGATCTGATAATGGCGGGGAATATATCAGTACTGAGTTGCTGAATATATGTTCCGACAGTGGGATCAAGATCGAACATTCCACTCCCTACACCCCTCATCAATATAGTGTAGCCGAGAGGAAATACCGCTTTCTAAAGGAGATGACCACATGCTTGCTAGAAGTAAAAGGATTGGCTGCAAATTTGTGGGCTAAAGCCATGAATGTTGCAGCACACATTCAGAACAGAGTACCTCACTCCTTCGTGAAGGGTAAGACACCCTTCGAAGCCTTTTTTGGACACAAACCGGATGTGTCAAACTTCAGGGTGTTTGGGTCCACTGCATGGGCCTAGATTTCGTCTGGCAAAAGGAAATCTTTACAACCGCAAAGTGTTGAATGTCTGTTTATTGGATATTCAGAATAATCCAAGGGATTCAAGCTGCTAAATATCATAACAAAGCAAATTTTCATCGAAATAAGTGTTAAGTTTGATGAGCCTCTCCAAGAGGTAGAGCTAGTTGAAGAAAATTCTGCTGATCTTCCTTCTAGTTCTGTTGACAATTTGGGTGATAAAAACGGGGGTGATGACTCTGATTTTGTAGAACTGATATCTGATATCAGTGAGCAAGAAACATCATATTCAGAATGAGATTCTGAAGTGCAAACAGATCTCCCAACTTGGGCCAAGAAGACACTTTCTTCCGTCGGGGAAAACATCAGAAATCCTGCTGATCCGAGAAACACCTGGTTTGAATTTCAAAGAGCACGTATTGCGCTCTCTTGCCATGATGATTTACTGTCCGAAACCTGTTATTTAATGATAGGTTTAGATCCAAAGTCTTACTACCATGCTTAGAAAGATCCGAGATGGAAAGCTTCCATGGACGAAGAGTTTAACTCTCTTCGAAAGAATGCTACTTGGGAGCTAGTTTCCCTTCCACCTGAAAGGAAATTAGTTCAATGCAAGTGGGTGTTTCAGACAAAGGTTGCTGTTGATGGCACAACCTGGAAGTATAAGGCAACGCTGGTTGCAAAGGGTTCTCCCAGGTCCAAGGAGTGGACTACCATGAGACCTTTGCACCAGTGGCAAAGATGGACTCCATCCGCCTAGTTTTGGCAATTTCAACATCTAAGCACTAGGAGGTGCATCATATGGATATTAAGAGTGCCTTTCTACATGGAGATCTTCATGAGGAGATATACATGAAGCAGGCTGAGGGCTACATTTCAGATCCTACTTTGGTTTGCAAATTGCAGAAGTCTTTATACGGGTTGAAACAGGCCCCAAGATCATGGTATGCCAAGATGGATTCCTTCTTGCTTTCACAAAACTTCCAAAGGTGTAAGTCTGATCCGAATGTTTATCTACAGCAGTATGATGGTCATTTACTTATCATTGTTTTATATGTTGATGATCTCTTGATTACTGGTAGCACACTTGCTTCCATTTCATTCATAAAAACTGCCCTCCATGATGCATTTGAGATGAGCGATTTGGGCTTGCTGAAACAATTTTGGGGGCTCGAAATTGCACAAAATTTTGATGGGATAATGATAACTCAGTCTAAATACATTTCAGACCTTTTAGTGAAGTTTAACATGGCTGAATGTAACGCTGCTCCATACCCTTAACTCTGAAGAGTCAGCCTTAAAGAGGGAAAAAACACTCCACCCATGGATTGCACTATCTACCGCCAGCTAATTGATAGCTTGCTTTACTTGACTCATTCACGGCCTGATATATGTTATGTTGTGAATGTTGTATCAAGATACATGCAGCAGCCTCATGACCTGCATTGGAAGGCAGCCAAGAGGATCCTTCAGTATATTCAGGGCACAAGATCCTACGGCATCTACAATACTGTAGATTCATAGTTGATTGGGCAGTAGATTCTATTGATCGGAAGTCTACTTCCGGATATGTCTTTATGTTTGGTGGTGGCCCCATTTGTTGGTCTAGCATAAAGCAGGATGCCATTGCTTTGTCTTCAGCAGAGACCAAGTACATGGGAGCAGTGAATGCTTGCATCCAAGCTGTTTGGTTGCAAGGCATTCTTTCAGAGTTTGATTTTGGTAGTGCTTTGTCCACTGTCATATTTTGTGACAATCAAAGTACTATTAAGATCTCCACAGATCCAGTTACCAGGCAGAGGACCAAACACATAGAGATTCACATGCACTACATCAGGGAGTTGGTGC
Source organism: Pseudotsuga menziesii (assembly GCA_001517045.1). NCBI lineage: Eukaryota > Viridiplantae > Streptophyta > Pinopsida > Pinales > Pinaceae > Pseudotsuga > Pseudotsuga menziesii. The sequence continues at coordinate 211,065 of LPNX010505232.1, forward strand.
ATGACAGGACCATAGTTCTGCAATACTGCCCTACAGATGAGCAGATTGCAAATATCTTCACCAAGAGCTCTGCAGACAAAAAGTTCATTTACCTCCATTCACTGTTGGGGGTAAGTTCATCAGGGTGATCAAATTTTTTTCTTCATTGTTCAGCTTGAGGGGGGGTTTTGTTCCTACTAGGTTTTCCCTCTTTCCTCACTTAGATTTATATTTGAGCATTATTAGAGTTACATCTTTGTACAAGGTGGCCTATGGCCATTGTTATCAGGGCCCTAGCTTTTCATGCATTTTATTTTTACTCCTCCTGAGTATAGCTTAAGGGGGGGTGTTGGAGTCATTTACCCAACATGCGCACTTATTTGGTCAATTTTGGCCTATTTACCCACTATCCTAAGTTTATTTGACTTACTTGGCATCAGATGAGCACACAATGACATCAACATGAGCACACCCATGCCCTCCTTCAGTCAAGGGGGCCAACTAAGCCTTCTCCTTCATTCGGAGAGGCTAACTGGGCTTTCTCCTTCAAGCAGGGAGCAATTCTGGGTTGATCTGAGTGTCATAAGTGCACCTAATTGCTAACTGATTGTTGTTTAGCTGAGTTGTAAAGGCGCCTCCATTTATTATTTGCCTATTTTTTGTTAATATTTATGAACCGCAGACAACTAGGGCGCTTCCAACCACTTCTGATTACAAGTGACACTTCAGTTAACTCCATCGAAGCTACTTGGAGTTATGGATGCGCTACCTCCTTGAGTTGGACATGCAATGACATGTGTTGAGTCACATTCAGTTAGACTCAGTCAACTATTGCACTCCGATTCAGTTAGGACTTAGTGTGAGGGTCATTTATTGATTAGTTTAGTGGTTAACTAAGTGTGCCAAGTGTGTCTAACATTCAGTTAAGCAACACTCATCCATGTAATTCTAATGAACTCCTTGAGTATTCTAATTAGCTTGGCATTCATGCATTCTACATGAGACTGTATTGTAATTATTCATTCTTTACTGATAATACAAAACTGCAACCTCCTATTGCAGTATCGTTGCATCATTTTCATGTGTAATCTGTCAATTGAATCGCTTGTGAGTTTATACTTTGTCCAAGATTGTTGTGATAGAATTAATAATATCGATGACCAAGTCCTAGGAAATCCAAACATTTTACATAATTTCATCATGCTAAGTCATTTATTACAATTCCCCATAGGGTATGAACATGTAAAAAATAAAAAAGAAAGGGGCATTGATTGGCTTGATGGATCTCAAAACACATGTGATGAACCATTGATTTGTTCAAGTCTTTTGACTGCTCACTGGAAATCCACCTAAGTGCAACTTAGTGGATAACACTCTCATTTGTATAACCTCACATCTTGTCTTATCTCTCTTATAGTGCATGGAGGAGGAGGGTCGAAATTAGGGTTTCCTTATGAGTTATGCTTTAGGGTTTTTCTCATGAGGAAAGCTCTTGATGTTCATGTATGCCTAGCACAACACCTTGGAGGTCATCTTCATGGAGATAAGTTTTCTATGTCCTCTTTTTCATGATTAGGGTTTTTTCATGTGTTGTTGCTCTTGTATGGTAGAGCATGTTCATGGGATGACTGTACTTGGCTGTAACATTATTCTTCTAAGAAAGGTTGTTAGGTTCTCTTCTTCATGAGGGTTTCCTAGGATAAATTGCTCTCTTGTCTATTGCTATTCTTGACTAGATCCTACATGGAAATGTTTTATTGTTGTATCTATGCATAAAAATCTGATTATAACAGTAAGAAAGAATTGATCTATACACAATTATAAAAATTTAATAGAATGAAAAGGACGTAACATTATGCAATGGATCCGCTTGATTCCATGGAGAGAAATGGGTGTGCAGAGGTTCAATGAAACAAAGAAACTTTGTTTCTTATAGAAATAACCTGTGTAGATCACGGGGGCGTCACCTAGGGACCAATATGATATCACGTCCGTTCATATTGGGGGGTTAAAATTAAAAAAATTAAAAATCAATATATTGGGGGTATATTAGGGGTAACTAGGGTTTTTTTTTACTATTTAAATATCCAATATGCTGGGGTATGTTTTATTCAACATTTTTGCCCATGCCGTTCACCAGTCCTCCAAGCCTGCTAGGTTCCTGCGAGTTGCTTCTGCTTGTGGTCTGAGTGCACCTGCACAAGCCGACGTGCCTGGGAGCTGGGTTTGCTTGTGGTCTGAGTGCACCTGCATGTGTTGCGTAGATTTTTCGAGTGGTTTTCTCCATCGTTTTGCTGGGTTTTCTGGATAACAAGGGCGTGTTGCTCCTTAGGTTTTCTGTGGGTTTTCTCCACGTTTTCTTGCTCCTTGGGTTTTCTCCACGTTTTCTCCATCATGTGGCTGGATAACAGGGTGGTTTTTCAAATCGGAGCAGTGGTAGCAATGTTTTCTGGAAAACGAGGGCGTGTTGCTTCTTGGGTTTTCTCCACGTTTTCTCCATCGTGTGGCTGGATAACAGGGCGTTTTTTCAAATCAGAGCAGCGATAGCTGTGTTTTCTGGAAAACGAGGGCGTTTTGCTCCTTGGGTTTTCTCCACGTTTTCTCCATCGTGTTTTCTGGCTGGATAACAGGGCGTTTTTTCAGCAACATTGCAGTGGTAGTAGTGTTTTCTGGAAAACGAGGGCGTTTATTCATTGTTTTCTGGTCGTGGGTTTGTGGTGGGTTTCTCTGGTGCTAGAGGAGGCACATTGGAGAGCCATTGCATAGCATTCTTGGAGGTAAGCTGTAGTGTGTTTAATCTTTGATGAAAAATGCCTATGGTCAGGGGCCGTTTAGTGGACTTGATCTTTCAATTCATACTTCACTTGCCCTCCCTACAGGTTCCAGTATTTGCATGTAAGTTAAGCCCTAATGATTCTATTGTATTCAATGTGAGAAAAGGTTATGGTAATAGAGAAGTCAAATCCTGTTACCCTTATTCATTTTATTCCAATAGAACACTAGCTTAATGGGATTAGTAGTTCTAGTTTCAACAGGTGTACATAGTGATTACGAGTTCTACATGCTTACTCTGATTACTGCACATTACTGATGTCGATACGACAAAGGCTTCAGATATACGTTTGAAGAGGCAGGCTTTTTAGAGGCAATAAAAAAGATATGGTGCTTTGTCTTTATTCGTAGGTGATGTGAGCAAACCCGCAACTAGTGAACAGGCTATAAACGCGGCGTCAGGTAGGTAGGGATTATCCCCCCTGTTGTTACAGAGCTTATTAAATGAAATAGGCACCCATATAATAGCCCTATAAATAATAGGCGAAGGGAAAGGCAGGTAGTACCAAGAGCGGTTGAACCAGCTTAATTCCTGGCATTTGAATAATCAGCGATCATATATATTAGGTAAACTCACCATTCTTATTAGGTGAACTCACTTAGTTGGAGCTTCAGACAAGAATATGTTACCCTACTAATGTCAGATGCTGTTTAAGCTTCGGAGAGTAATTTGTACCTACATTCATTATTTCTTTTGATCTGTGCGAAGACCTTTTTAAGCTCTTTGGGTAACACGATTGATGTTATCATTGCCTTCCCTACAGGTTCCAGTATTTACATGTAAGTTAAGCCCTAATGATTCTATCGTATTCAATATGAGAAAAGCTTATGGTAATAGAGAAGTCAAATCATTGTTACCCTTATCCATTTTATTCCAATAGAACACTAGCTTAATGGGATTAGTAGTTCTAGTTTCAACTTTCAACAGGTGGACATAGTGATTACGAGTTCTACATGCTTACTCTGATTACTGATGCCGAGTAACACGATTGATGTTATCATTGCCCTCCCTGACCTGGTTTATAGGGGCACTCTTTAGTACATATTGAGCTTGGATCAAACAGAAACATAATAGCAGTTGCTTTGGAAAATCTGAAAGTAAGTCCATGTGTACATGTATTTGCTCAATGGATGGTCTGAAATGTGGATCGCTTTTAGGCTTTTTGCATAAAATCCAATTTTATGTTTGTCTGAATTACATGTTTTTTAAAGGCATCAAGTCTGGCGGCAATGTAAATTGATTTTGCTTTAGCTTATATGTAACTTTAGAATCTAGTTAAAAGGCTTGATATACTTAATTTTTTAATAAGGTTATGGATGAAGGCAAAAGAGACAATGTGAAGAGTGATCAAAGAATTTATGCTACACCATTACATATTATATCAAAGCTGGACGTTGTTAATCACAACTTTCCATTAGAGCTGCAGAAATATTTTTGTAGCTGTTGGTGGCAATGAATCAAGGAACTGTCTTTCCTAGATGGCAGCCAATGATTGCTTTGGGCTTAGTCGTGGAAATCATTTGTGTGCATTCATTTTTTTATCTGAATTTATACAACAAATTGACTGGTTGGTGCATGGTCACATTGGTGTTTACCCAAATTTATACAGTACATTGATTGTCTAGAGCATCGGTGTGTCTGTCTTGCTTAGAGTCTCTCTTAATATCAGTGACTTGCATAGCTTTAATATCATATATAGGTCAACATAACTAGAGATTTTGTTTATCTCCACATTTATTGAATAATTAAAAACATAAAAACAATATAGCATGGATGAATGAGGTTGATTTGGAGAATGCAAACAAAATAACAGGAGCTATTATATATAAGCATGCATTCCAGGACCTTGGACTATTGAGCTATTATATATGAGCAAAGGGAAGAATATATATTCCTAAGAATATATTTTTTCACATTTCAAGTTGACTCAGTGGAGAAGTTGGATCCATTGATGTAAGCATGCAGTGACCTTGGAGTAGCTACTAAACAAAAAAATATTTATGAAGTAGGCATTATTCCTTTGTTTTCTTGGTACCATCAGGTATTGTGTTGTTTCCACAGGAAATCTGCCACAGGAAATGCCAACAGTTTTGAAAATCATACAAGTATAACCATAGGTCTGTTCAAAACCAAACAGATCTACTAGGACAAGTTTGCAGTCAGATTTAGTGCTCTTCTTGCCCATATTTACTGCTGAAAAAAATCCTTGTTTTGTTGCCAATCTGCTACTAGTTTACAGACCTCCAGAAATGTAAGAATTCATGCTGTAGATGGGTATTTGTAGGCTTTGAGTCTTCCATAAATCCAAGGAATAACACACTTATAGACATGTTTGAAAAGGCATCATTAGTCTGCTCTGTCACTGCTATTTTGTCCAAAATTTTCTGGAGCAAAACCTAAAAACATCCTTGTAGTTGTTGCCCTTAATGTCCTCTCTACAATGTGCCACATTTAGTATTTCCTGCCCAGACTACTATCTTCAAACCGACACTCAACTCTATTCTGCTAGTATGAGTGATGAATTAGGGTTCCAGAATACATACTCGAGTTACATCCTAAACTCTAGAAAGAGGCTTACAATGCCATCATATCCACATAAGTTAGCCAAATGCTCAGGGACAAGGATGCCGTCCAAATCATCCCTCAAACATCAGGTATTGTGTTGTTTCCATGTTTTTCAATGTTAAGTTTCCATACCACACCATGTTTTTCTCTCCTTGGAATGTTTAGTTTCAGATAGTCTTGATTTCTTATTTCATCCTCTAGAGTCTAGGTTGATATTGGCCATGTAGATTGTTACTTCCTCTTAGGGTTTCTTTTCTGTAGCACTTTTGTAAGTGGATTTTCAGCTCCTTCCTATCCATGGGGCAACTTACTTCCACTATATTCCAGCTGTCAAACCACATCTTACATCGCAGTTCCTTAGTGTTTTTTTTTCTGCCTTCTTGATGAATCTTGTTAGATATCCTTTTGCCTACCATGCCTACCACATTTTGTTTGTATAATTATTAATATTAGTTTCTTTATTGCTTTGATTCCTATTGGGTATAAATCCATTTATGCTAGAAGTATCTCATATAGAGTGCTTACCTTTATTCTAAGGAAGGCTGTTGCCAATTGTTTCCAGTATCTGCATCCTTTCAATTCATTCCATGTGTTTTTAGTTATGCTTGGACCCCATATCTTGCACTCATATAGTAGCATCGGTGTTATGGGTGCTTGGAAGAGGAAGTCTAATGTTTGCCAATCCCTCTGCTTTTTAAATTTTTGCAGGTAATATATATTGAAGAAAATCCCTGGGCACTTCCCCTAATTTTGAGAATAGTACTGGGAAGAGGAAGTCTAATGTTTGCCAATCCATAATACACACATACACACATATTTCTAGGTAATATATCCTGGGGAAAATCTCTGAGCACTTGCCCTCATTCTGAGGATGGTACCCAAGGTAAACACTGCATTCTTTAGGGCATAAAGCCATGTCAACAACATGGCTTGGAGCTATTACAACAATATAATCATTATGAGCTCAACATGTCACTTGCGGGAATAGAATCTATGTTGGGAGACCTAATTGACCTTGCTAATCCCAGTTCTATGTTGTCTTGTATATGTTTTGAAGTAAGAAGTATTGGAATTTCTTTATAGGAAAATTAATGCAAATTTAGAAATTCCACCTCAACCTTGAGGTTTCTTGGATGAATTTGAAATGTTAAATTACATCAGCATATACTTCACTTCTTTTTAACCAAATACACTAGGCAACCCAAGAAAGGAAATACTGAGCAAGAGTACCTCAATGGAAAAAAATTCCCGCCTTTAGGGCACACTTTCTAAGATAATAGATCTAAAGGTAACTTATAACAACATATTTATCACAATAGTAAATCTTCCCCTTTAGCTTATATATTTTTTAACTCACTCAACAAAATCTATTCAATGTTAAGTCAAATCAGCAAGCATAACCAGCACTAGTAACTATTCAATTTTCAAGATAAAAAATGCTGAAAACCAGATCTTTATGTACACAAAGTTGGACAGCTGGAACACTATATATAGGACTTCAAAATTTTTGGTTGAAGCAACCTTGCAAGTACATTTCTTTGGCACATCATCATCTTCAATCCCCTCATTAATCCTCGTGCAAACTAAAGGGTAACAGTAACACTCCCCAACTCATCCAAAAGCCATAGATGAAGAACTATAACATGTAGTTTTGAGAATGTGTGCCTCACCATGATTGTCTGATAGTTATTCAGATCTGAGTTAGCCCATGATATGAAAATCGAGTGAATAATGTGTCAAGACCATGCCTAGGGAAGTCAAAGAAGACAACATGGTTAAACAGATCAACAACATTCTAATAAGGAGTTTGACTGGTTTTGAAACGACTGTTTTATTAATTTGGTCTGTTGGATGTTATTACAAAATCTATCTCTGATATTGTGCTCAGCATGGTACTTTTTGAACTGTGTCATCTGTTGGACCTTATTATGAGATCTATCTTAGAATAGTGTTCAGCATGGTACTTTTTGAACTGTGTCATCTGTTCTGGGGCATTGCAGTTAACAATTTGTTAATTTGGTTATGTGATAGACTTCTTCATGTTTAAAGGCTTTGCAACATCCATTATAGTATTCCATTCTGTACTGATAACCAAATCTTTGTTTCACTGGAAAGTTCTGTCATTCATTCTCTATTTTTTATCTCTTTTTAATCTTGAGAGTGAAATCTATTTTACATCTGTTTTGTTCAGGCATCATTTGTATTCCAGTTAAGCAAAGTGAACTCTACAACATTCTGGGACAACTTTTATTTCTCTGCAACTCAAGGATACTTGTAATGGAATCTCCAGAACTGATGAGTAGTCTTGAATGTATGTTATTAGCAAACTTTTTCCACATTCCAGGTCTCTTTTCCCATTTTGTTTACTTTGTTGTCTTATTTTTGCCGGTGAGCAAGGAATTATCCTTTATTTGTGGGTGATGGAACCAGTAGGAAGGATATGCTTTGTGGATGGCAATGGAATAATTCTAGTCCAGCTCAATATAGTGGTGATTGTGTAATAATCATGGAAATCCATAGAAATTCCAGAAAGTCACAACTAGAACATTCAGCTTCTTTTTTCTTTACTACAGTCTACAATAGTGCAGCATATAATCAAAATAAAGTCATAACCTGCTGGCACTGTTTTGGACTAGTCAGGTTAGACTGTTTTTGGAGGATTTCTGGTCTAGATTGGTCCTCCAAACCAGTTTTTGGACTTTTTTTATAACTGAAGCAGCCAATTTGCATATGAACTGGTCCAACTGGATCCTAACCAGCCAATTTGGCACTAGTTTGAAAAGAAAGAACACAAAAAATGTGCAAATTCAGGTTTCTAAACCTCGATCCTATGTTATTTAAAGATTCCCATCCCCTCTCTTTGCTTCACACTCTTCTCATTGAGCGTTTGTGAGCATTTGGAGACAGAGCTATTGCAAAGAGACTTTATTCAGAGCTAGATTGGAGCTTTCTGTGGGCCGATTTGTAAATGTATTCATCTTCTATTTGTGTTTAATGCATCAATTAAAGAGTTAAATGTAAGTGAAAACTGATTCAGATAATGGTGATTTTAATTTGTGTTGTAAAATGATGGTAATTGGTCAGTTGTCAAACAAAAGTTTATGAAGGCTGGCATTAATGGAATTTGACAATGCATGTAGGATCAAGGGCATCACATTTTTTAACCTATTGATATGCGAAATTGAATCCTAAAATCCGACATGTAACCTTCTCCATGACAAGAATGTAGGTCGTTACCTACAATTCGATGGCCTGATATATATCTATATATATATATATATATATATGAGATAACATACCTGAAGGAGAGTCTTAGAAACAATGAGCATATCAGGAGTTTTGATAGTCTTAGAAACAATGGGCTTAGCTAGGATGCTCGGAAACCCTTCGTAGGGTGCTCGGGGCCCTGCTAGGGCTTTCTGCTATTTAGCACAACTTTTACATTAAATTGTATATACTATTGGTGCATTATCCTACAATATTCCAACACCCCTTCTTAATGCTACAATAACAACAAAAACATAAAACTAAAATTTCTTTGTAAGTAACTTCACTTTCCAATTCCATAGTTCAAAATCAATAAGGCACTCCATCTAGCTGTCTCATCACCCTCACGAGGGTAGTATTCCGGAATTTCTGAACACCTCTAATTCCCTAACTCCCAAGTCAGTGCAACTCTTTGAATTCCTGAGTTCCTAATTCCAAAACTCCCAAATCTAGTTCTGAATTTGTGAATTACTTGGAGAACAATCCATGCTTTGTTAAATCTTCTCTGATTCTGCTGTGTTCTTCTGCTCGTAGGCACAATGAAAATTAGTATGTTGCAGTTGAGTTATATTTGTCTAAGAACAATTGCATTCTCAAATCAAATGTTCTTGCTTGTCTCTGAATCACTATATAGGTTGTGTAGGGTTGTGGCCCTTTCTCTTCTTTCCTTCCACCTTGGTTTGGATACTTTGTTATTGTGTTCAAGTCCTATTGAAACATGCCCATAAATAATTTTGTTCCTCAAAAGAATCTGTTATGTTTAACAATCTGTGAGAAATGATGTTGTAACTTGTTCTTCATGTGCATTAACACTTGCTACTCAAAATGTGTTCTTGTTTGCATAGGGCTTCCATTCTCCTACCAATGGCATTGCATATGACAATCAGTTTGTTGTAGTTACCCCTTATTGTGTCTTGCATGCTTTGGTCTTCATGTTACCCGACTCTCTCCATGCTGTCTGCACAGGGTTTCTGCAGACATCTCTTTGTCTATAAAATCATGGCATTTAGGGTTATTGTATACAAGTCTTCATGCTGCATTTAGCTCAGGGTCTCTGCCTTCATCAATGATTGTCGGACTTTGAGTTAATTCCAATTGTATGCAAGATTGGAAACATGATTCTTTCTTACTACACAGGTTGCCTAGATTGCTCATTTATTTGTGTTTTATGGTTTTTTATTGCTATTTAATGCACAATACATACCCATAACTAAAATTAGGGCCTTCATACTTCCCATTCCATACTCAGAATCGTTGATTATGGTTGTTTTGATGTTGAGCTGTGTAGGTTGCTCACAAATTAACCCAGATTTGAGATTAAGGGTCTAAACATCCCTAGGAGATGCCTAAGGGTGTCATTCACGACTCTAAATTGAGGGTAAATGCCTCAATAAACCTCCCAAAAATGTACCAGAAAATCCATGATATAGAAAACAACCTAGTAAAACTACCATGTTCAATCAATGCATCAATGACGCCATCTCTATTGCCAAAATTGTGAAAATATTCAACACCCGTGCAAAATGTGGGTAACAGAGTCAATGGTTAATGGGTCATGGATGTGCATGTAAATGTGGAAACTAAAGGTTTTATCATTGTTTATTTACCAATAAGATATCCCATAAGTGGAAACATGATTCTTGCTTACTGCATGGGTTTCCCATATTACCCATTTATTTATGTTTTATGGTTATTTATAGTTATTTAATGCTCAAGACACACCCATAACTGAAAGAAGGGCCTCCTTGATGCCCATTCGATGCCCAGAATCATTGATTATGGTTGTTTTGACGTTGAGATATGTTGATAGTGTTAAGAAATTAATCCAAATTTGAGATTAGAGGTCTAAAAATGCTTGGCATCTGCCTGGGGGTGTCTTCTTTCCTTCCACCTTGGTTTGAATACTTTGTTATTGTGTTCAAGTCCTATTGAAACATTCCCATAAATAATTTTGTTCCTCAAAAGAATTTGTTATGTTTAACAATCTGTGAGAAATGATGTTGTAACTTGTTCTTCATGTGCATTAACACTTGCTACTCAAAATGTGTTCTTGTTTGCATAGGGCTTCCATTCTCCTACCAATGACATTGCATATGACAATCAGTTTGCTGTAGTTACCCCTTATTGTGTCTGGCATGCTTTGGTTTTCATGTTACCCGACTCTCTCCATGCTGTCTACACAGGGTTTTTGCAGACATCTCTTTGTCTATAAAATCATGGCATTTAGGGTTACTGTATACAAGTCTTCATGCTGCATTTAGCTCAGGGTCTCTGCCTTCATCAATGATTGTCGGACTTTGAGTTAATTCCAATTGTATGCAAGATTTCTCTATTGTGCATAGATTGTAAGATGCTTCTTTGATGACTGTTGTGGGCATTTCCTCTCCATCATTGCGTTGAACGAATGGCTTTGATCTTTTCCTATTTTAATTTTCAATACAGGCTTACTAATGGCTTTGAATTCTATTTTTATTGAAAAATGCAATTTGAAGTTTAGGAAATTTGCAGTTGACATTTACAAGACTTTTAAATCTCCCCCTCTTTGAATTCTCATAATAATATTAAACTTTGAACTTTTAGTTATTGCTGAACAGATGGATCTTTATTGACATGAAACACAAAATTAAAAATGAAAATTTTGTCAAGGACACTCACAAGGTCCTCTTTGGGTCTTTTGAGGTGCCATATCCTGTTTTTTAATATCTTGAAAATCACAGAAAATGTATATTCTTAATATATAGGAATACACAGCAATAAAGGCCTCCAATATTTGGTATTTTGGTTCCCAAGCAGTTTTTATAGGAATTGGTGAAACTTTAGCCTTAAATATTTGAAACACTTCCAACCACTTTGCTGGATTTCATTGGGAAGCATATTTATTTTGAACTTGCAACTTTCCAAGGGCTCCAGAATTACAGATGCTGATATAAATATCCTGTATGCAATATGTGAAGCCCAAGGTTTACACACTGAACTATGGAATGGCCTTTGGCCTGGCAATAAAGCTTCTGTCACTTGGAGCCAAGGGAAATCGTTTTCTTATGCCTAGCTCAACAAGTAAGTGTACTATGTGAGTCTCTACTTCATTCAGTCTTATGTAGTTTCTCAATAAGTTCAAGGTCACACTCATAGCTTGTTGCAATATGGTCTACTGGAACTTGAAAGTAAGATATCCTATCAAAATCCAAGGGTCATTCATACGCAAGTGTCAGAAACACAGTTTAAAATGTTAATAAGATTTGTGTTTTTCTTTGCTAATTTATGCAATCTTAGTAGGTTCATATATCTAGTCATTCTTTGTTAAAAAATATGCTGATGATCTGTCTTTTTTCTATCATAGCAAAACTGCACCTGCCAGTAGTGAATAAATCCAGTGGTTCATCCATCGATATGTATATCAAGGTAATACTTTTCCCTTTTTTTAAGATGTTACTTAAGAAATCTCGAAAGTCTTTTTTAAGTAACAGGTAAATGCTCACTTAGCTCCTTTTAGAGGAGTGCTTAATACTTATTATAGGCTAGCTGATGAAATTATGTCTTCTTCAGGCAAAAGAGTTGGAAGTAAATACACAGTATTACATTGAATTACTGGCAAAAGGAATTGGCAAAACACAAGAAGAGATTGCAAAGGATATTCAAAGATCAAGATACTTTTTCCCACAGGAAGCAATTGATTATGGTATTGCTGATTATGGTTTGGTCATGGAGAAAAGGGTAAGCATTAACCATTTTTAATTCATTTATACTAAATGTCTTGCCTTAAAATTTAACCTAGGTTTGCAGGATTGTTGCTGAACATATTCTACACTTCCTTCTCATTATGTTCTTTTCTTTGATTCTACATTGATAAATCTTTTCATTCTGTTTAATGACTTGCAGAACTATGATGAGATGCTTGCTCAATCAAAAGCTGAACGGATGAAATCTGGCAAGGCTGGTCCACTGGCTGGTCCAGCAGGCAGGCCCTAGGTATAGATAATTTATGAGTTACCTTTTTCAGTTAGCATGAGTTGTTCAGAGATTGCTATAGCTATCATTGTTGGAAGAATTTGTATAACCTGAAAGATGTATCTTAATACGACCCTTATCAATCTATGTTATTTTCTAGCATTAATACAGTGCTTTGTATATTGTCAAAATTGCATTGAGCTTCTGGACAGGTTGTAAACAAACATTCAAGGCAATAGGATTAAATGCCTAATGAAAGCAAGCACTCTAGAAAATGTAAATCATGTATTTCATGTAGACACTGAGAGGGGGGGGGTGAATCAGTGTAAAGCAATTTTTACAACTTTTATTGACCTGTCACACTTAACTACCAATTCATCATTGCATTATTCTACCAATCTCATAATCATTTCATAAACTTCATCATTCACATATCATAGCATTTAACTCATCAAGAACCATAACACAAAAGAACACCACACCATATAAATTTGTAATCTTTTTATATTAGTTTTGGTTCAGCTACAACCATTAGGAAAAATCAGCACCTACTGATACATAGAGCACCTACTCTGTATCCAGGACCCAGCCTGGTTTTCTTAGATCCTGCTAAGAAGGGTTTGAGGTATCCTAACCTCAAAAGCAAGACAGGCTTGCTTTTACATTAAGGCTTACTATCACATCAACTCATCAATCACTTGTCTCTTTAATTCTCCCTGCTGCTGGTCAATATTGCTGATCATCTGCTCATCACTCTGCCTTATGAATAATGCTGAGCATCAATCATCTTGTTCATCTGCTCATGTATTCAACACTGCTGGATATCTGCTCATCATCACTGCTGCTAGCCATCTACTGCTGATCAGTACTTCTTCTGCTAGTCAACACAACTCATTAGTCTTTGATCATCATTCCAAGTCATTAAGGAACATACAATGTTGCTCATGTCCTTTCATGCTAAGTCTTCAAGGATTTTGTTCATCTAGGTCTGCTCATGTCTTCAAAGGTTTGTTAAATGCTTCAAGATCATCAAAGGTCTTCTCACAAATCAGACTCCTGCCATTCTCCACTTATCATCATACTTACAAGGCTTCATCAGCATCAAGTACGTGTATCACATTTTCATGCTAAATCACACCATTGTATCAACATATTATCATAACACAGAACTTACCTTTACCTATGCAAAATACCTGTGTATGTAACACCTCAAGAGTGTGTAGATTTGTTGCTGCACAAGTGGATCAAAGCCAACTCTGTGGTGTCCTCTGTCAGACTCAGTGAACCCCTTTTTGTCTTCAATTCTGGGCTCCACGAAGATGCCCATCTCACTTCACAGATGTTCCTTTTGCTGGTGTTTATCCCAAAGGATGAATTTGCTGCAATATTGTGACTGTCATGAAGTTTGCCACTTCTTGAATCAAATATCACTGTCTGCTGCTACGGATCTCAAACTGTCATTATTACACCTTGATCAAGTTGTCAAGAGGTCTCCCCAAGCCCCTACTGCTCATCTCTTCAAAAATCTGCTCATGCCTTCAGAGGTCTGCACCTGTCAAGTCTTGGCTGAGTAAAAACACAGTTCATCATCAAGGTCAATGTATTTGTGCACATCATTGTTTGCATACATCAAGATATTACTTTTGTCACACTGTTAAATCAACATTCTGCTCATATCGGTCATCTGCTCTGTTCATTTATCGTGCATTTCTGCTCATCAATATGTCACTGTGTTATCTCTGCTCAAAAACATGTTACTGCATGTTAATCGGTTCACTGTGTAAACCAAGGACTGTGTAGGTGACTCAGTTATTAGCAATTCATTCTATCCACCAGCATTTGTCTTGCCCTTGTCAATCTGCCAACTATCAAGGTCTGAACATTAAAGGTTCCTCAAACCATCAAAGTCTGCTTATGAAGGTATGCACATATCTTTGTTCATATCTTCTAGTTAGATGAAGTTATCTCTGTTGCTGCTCAAACTTAGGACATCCACAAATTCAATTGAACATTGCTAGTCATCACCGAGGGACTGTCAAACATTTTCTCAAACTCCCTGATAAAGTGGCTATGGTCCTCTGTCAAACACTTCTCTTTCAAACTGTTGTGGCTTACTGGGAATGAAATCTGACTTACTGTGTACTGAGTCACTGACAGGTAGGTCTAGTTGTGGTATTTCATCAAACACTTTAAGTTCTTACTACTATAGCTTCTATCCAAGTTTTCTTAACAGAGAAACAAGTGCTGAATGCTTGGGTTCAGTTTTCACAAAAGTCTCATGCATCACCACGAAACATTTCAGCTATATGCAAGTCACAATAAACTGGACAGTCTTCAATAACCAAGAACAACAGCTTAAGAAAGGGCTGAATTAATACCAAAACACTAAAGGATGAATAGTGATGAATTACAAGGTTAGAGACGCCATGAAGAATGTCTCTAGAATGCAAGCAAGCTGTTAAACAGAAAAAAAATAAGTAGATATATCAATGCTGTAGCTGATTGACTGGTATATAATGGAGACCCTTTCTTCCTACCTATAGCAACTATCTTTAGGCCCAGACTATAGTGAACTGTCACTTGAGAAAGACAGATTACAATGCTCAATAGCAATGAAATACACTCCTTGCAAAACAAGCTCGTGACTGTGTGATTCACTGAGGTCTCATCAAACTACAGTCTGCTGATATGTAATTACTGTGAAAATTCAGAACTGTTTGAACACACACTGTGGTATAACATTTCACAAACTTGGATCTGTATAGGCTGATAAACTTAGGACTGTTGGAATGTACATAAACCCCAAAAAAACTTTCAAAAGAAAAAAACTGTATACAGGAGTGAACCCAAGAGATTGAAGACCAAAAAAAAGGGTTACTATCTCTGTGAAAAATCAGGTCTGCAATAACCAGAACTGCTGCTATATTTGTGGCTGCCTTTACCCAAGAGTAACTCGATCCTTTTGTTAAGATTTTTAATCACTCAAAACAAGTTTGAAGGCTGCTGTAGATGACCACAACTTCCTTTGGCAGGATGCTACAGGTGTTCCCTTCATTTCATGCAAATTTCTCCTCTAATGGCTGTCACACACATGAATCCCCTTCACTTGGCAACTCTTCTTCAAGATGGTAAGTCGCTACACTAAGAGATGACCATAGATTTGATGCCCACGATTTGCTAACCAGCATAGAGTGTGCCCTCGTGTAAACCCAGGAAACTCGTCCTCTCTCTTCCTTGTCCACTAAGCTCGAGTCACAAGAAAAATGGATGATCTCTTTAAACCATTGCTCTCTCTCTGTTTTCCTATGAAATCTCTCTGCTTCACATACAGATCTGAAGATGAAAAAAAAGTGTAAAAAGAAAATAATCAACAGAATGCCTCCTTTAAAAAAAATCTCATTCAATAGCCCATGTGTTTCCCAAAAATTTCCTTTGCTGTTCTGCGGCTGCTTCAGAGCTCCACCAAAAATTTCCTTTGCTGTTCTGCGGCTGCCTCAAAGCTCCACTAAAATTTCTACGTCAAAAATGAGGATTTGATGGGGTATAAATACTAAATTTTCACCCATATTTTAGGGAGCCGACTTGCTAAAATATTTTAATTTTTAATGGGGCCGACATACAAAAAAATATTTTATTTTTTAATAAAACTTTGACTGAGCCGACTTAAAAAATATTTTATTTCTGGGCTGACATTCTATTTCTGGGCCAACATGCTATAAAAAAAAAAAATTCTTCAGTTAATGTCCATTTGTCCACAACTTGAGCAGCCATTTTGCAATTGTAGGCAGTGAATATCTTCCATGAATGAAGGAGACTGGAACACACAGCTTGATCTTGATAGGGCTTTTACATCACCCCTAAAAGAGTGGCCACTGCAAGTCCTTGTTGGCATCAATGACAATTTCATCAACATTTCATTGATCTTCTCTGCGTCTATGATCTGTTGTTTATATTGTCAGATTTTGCTTAATTACACATCTTGTTTGTGTGTTTTGGGTTTTACTGCATAAAATATTTTAAGCCCTACATTTTATGTGAACTCTTCACCCATCATAAGAGAAACCAACTGTAAGATAGAAAGCAGTGTTGAGTGGGCTTGTATAAGGTAGGAGGGAAAGTCAGGCTATATACAAGGTAGAAGGGAAAGGAGAGGAGGATACTGTCCTCCTCTCCTTTCCCTTCTACCTTATATATATTATATAGCCCATGAATTTCTGTCCTACCTTACACATAGCATATGACTTTCCTTCCTACCTTATATTAATAAATAGGTGCACTCCTCATTTGCAGCATTGCTTTCCAACTGATTGGTTTCCCTGATTATGAGTGAAGAGTTCATCTGAAACGTTGGGTTTAAAATCTCTTATGCAGTAAAATCCAATAATCACATAAGCAATATGTACACCTGCAGATATCTGCATTCTAATATAATTATAGCCTATTGCAAGCCATTTTCCCTTTTTGCCATGAATCTTTTAGTTTGGAAACAATGTTCGTTGCTTGTTTATTCAGCAATCCTAACTCTTGAATAGATAATCAATTTATTTGATGCAAAAAACTTTTTTCACTGAACTTGATACACTTGAAAACTTATGTACATTCATGGGTTTGGGTTTCCTTTTCAATTATTAATGCTATTGGCGTAGAAAAGATAAAACTTAGCATTGTCTTGGGTATTTAGATCCACCCGACTGTCATGAATGAAACAAGGTTGTAAGATTTAATTTTGTTTGATCCACTCATACACATTGGGCTTAATCAAACTTTGGTTTTGGATACGATTAACCATATCACAAGATAAACTCCTTTTCTTTCCAAGAAAATCCTCACAGGATTCTCCCCCTCTTCCCTGGAATATCTTGATGGAGGGCAGCTCAACAACTAGCTGCAATGGTGGTTGGTAACCCAGTCAAACTCAACAGGTCTTGAACTTCAGCCAGACTAGAACTGGAGACCTTACAGTGAACTCCACCTTGAAACAACCTATTTGAACTGATTGAGATAACCCATTGGGCTTCACAAGGTGAACCCTTTCCATATGGTCAAACCATATTGGTTGTCAGGGTCATTTACAAATTGAAAATGAAGCTGGTGAAGACGATTATGACTCTAATCCAACCACAAAAGTTTTAATGCCAAGTCTACAAGATAAATTTTGTACACTAGATTGGGTTATGTATCATAGTGCTTTTGAAAATATGTTGTTGGAGATATTTTTATGTAGTTTGGTTGGTTGCTTTGTTAGAGTCACACCTCCAGAATTTGCCTTGAATCTATGTTGAAGAAAATTTATCAGTTTGAAGACTAAATTTGAAATTGCTCAAAATGTTACTGGTGTTCAGTGATTTGGCTCATATTTTTTAGCTGACTTTGCTTCTTCGTCTTTTTGTTTATGTCTTCTGACCAACTTGCTTGTTTGTCACAACCCTCGATTTTTTTTCTTTTCCCCGTAGACGATAAAGAATTTGTTTGAGTAAAACTTAGCTAGGAACTTGGTGACGAGGTAGACATCTGAACTGGAAATACAATCTTCAACTGAAAGGTGGCCTATTTTGACATCATGAATTTATGCTTTAAATGCTCACAAGTTAATTGGATAAATGGATGCCAACTCGACTCGTCCATACCTCTTGTTAAATTCATATTGTTTTTAATCTAAAAAGATTAACAGTATGCATTGAAGATTCCAAATCAATTTTGTTTCTAAAGTTGTACAATCTCCTAGATACCAAAATGGCGCTTGGATAAAAAGTCCGTGATGGAAAGAAGCAGTTATAAATGGTGTAAGTTTCATTTTTGAACCCTTCTTGGGGAAAACACACTACTGTTTGAGATTGGTACAAATAAACCCTCTCTTATTTGTTTTGACATCATGTGATACATTTTAATTCCTAATAAAGTGATTTGCCTAAGGGCGCCTATCAAGTGTTGCCCTTTCTTGTGTTTAGTTTTTTTTTCCCTTAGGTTGAAATATAAAGGGGTATAAAAAATGTAAATGACAAAATGGATACATGCAATATATAGGGAAAGTAGGGGTTTTTTAAAATTGGCAAGGCATATTGGGAGGGGGTTAAAAAAATGATTTTGGGAGGTATTTTTCAATATTTTTTTAAAATAGGGTATTGCCATTCTTAAAAAATGTCGAATATTGGAATTCCATTTCACAATAAGGACACTTAGTCCAAAATTTAGATTTATAAATGGAATCCATCATTTTTTCAATATATTCCGAGACTTGATTTTTTCTCTTTTTAATATCTTCTTTGATTTTTGTCTTAACTTTGATTTCTATGACGATAGATAGTTGTCTTTTGACTTTGACTTCTTCGATTTTGTCTTCTTGCCTTTTGATTTTTGGAAGGAATCCTTCTTGACTTTGATTTTTTTCCCAATAGTTGTTATTAAAAATAATAATTGTTGATGAAATTGTCATTGATGCCAACATGGACTTGCAGTGGCCTCATAGGTTGTCATTGATGCTACCAATTCCCACTTGCAGCGCCTTGGACCCATTACAAAGTGGGTTTGTGCCTTGAAGCATCTTGTACCTATTTGAAAGGTCCCTGTACCTACAAGGTTGGATCGTGGAGCCACCGTATTGTTGGTGATGTTGAAGACCCTGGTGATGATGTTGAAGACCCTGGAGATGGTGCTGAAGCGCTTGCGGACAATGGAGAAGCCATAGATGGGTTGGAGAAACATTAATGATGCATTCTGTGGTCATTCATGCTCTGATGGTGTCATGGTACCCTAAGAGAAGTCCTAGCACCCACACATGTGATGTCATGATGGATCTTGGCCCTTGGAGGTCTCTTGTATGGTTTAGGTGGTTGAAGAAGCCTTTAAAGAAATCCTTGGACCCACACTTGGTGAATTAGTGGCCCTTATACCCTTGGAGCCTCTACTTTCTTGATGATGCCCTTGCCACTTGGAGAAAGCATTTGATGGTCATGGTTTATTGTAGGTTTATTGATGGAGCCCTTCTTGTTGCACTCATGGTGTCATTCTGACATGTTGATGAAACCTTGAAGAAGCCCTTACGCACATACGAATGAAGCTTTCTTGCATTTGATGATCATATGATGTATGATGGAGGAGCCTTTGGACATGCCCATGGAACCTTGCTTAGCCCTCAATCTTGATGAAGCCTTGGTTGTGTCCTCCTTGCCTTGTCAAGGAGTTCTTTGTGTCATGATAGAGCTCTTGGTTGGTGATGTAGCCCTTGGTGCCATAAAAGTACTTGAAGATATGTTCAAGATGAATTCAAGTCAAATCTGATGTCCCGCAGAAATTGAATAATTTAAGGGTGAAGGACCATGTTTTTGCAAATAAACCCATCATAGAATGTAGCCCTCGTCATGTTGTTTCCAATGGTAGGTGGCACATCACGTAACTCCTTACAGTAGAAAATATATGATTTTTTGAAGTTGGTGTACCCCACCTTTTTGGGGCAGCTGACCAAACAAAAGAGATTTTGTTTTAAATTAAAATTAAAAATTTTACACAGGTCGGCCCAGTAAAAACCCTACAAAATGTGTATAAATAACCAAGTCATGCCCTCATTTTGTTTGTGTGCAAAAAGTAATTTTGGATGAGCTCTGAAGTTCATGGACCGAGGCCAAATGACTGAGGTTGACTGAGGTCAAATTCGGGTGAGGAATTCATGGGAGCAGAAAATTGCAAACTTATACACAGACATATTTTTGGACACTTTTCATCTTGTTTGGAGCTTGATAGCAGCAAGAAAAAGTCCCGAATTTTCCACAGTTGGAGCAACAACCATAAATGAAGTGTGTGCCCTAACACGTGGCAACAGTAGAAGGAGGAACACCACGAATTTTTGCAGTAGTCAAAGTTCTTTTTACAGTCTGGTTTTTGAAGTAGTCAATGTTCTTTTTACAGTCTGATTTTTGTAGCAGATAAGCTTTTCTTTTGGGCCGAGTTTTGGTGGACTAAAGGTTCGGTGGCAGCAGCAGTAGGAAAACGTTGGATTGAGGAAGAAATTCGGTGGAGGATTCATGCACAATCCCTAGATCTTTTCTCTTTTTGGAGTACACAGAGTAAAGGATTTTTGCACAATCTTAAAGCATTAAAAACATTCCGAATTTATTGGCAACAACAGTGTATTGTGAGTGTCTGAGGCAGCCCTATATCTGAGTTTCGACAGAGACACATACTTTCAGTGTTGAGCAAACATTATGGTTTTTATCGTGGGTTCTCATCATATGCTGTCGCCTTCTTACCTTTCTATAGACTGAGGTTTGATTGATGCCATTCTCCACTGACATGTGATATTTTACCAGCAATAGTGATATGTGATATTTATTATATCTATTAAATAATAAATAGCAATAGTAAATAATATTAATAAATAAAGTAACTAAATAAATTAAATGAAGAGGCAACTTATGAAAGGTGGCGTCTCATCACCAAGGCAACCCTTGCATGGGGATTTATACTAATATCATTCTCATTGTTATATCAACTATTATTATTCATGAATTATTGTAAACTAGCTTATCTACGTTGGTTACTTCTGTAAGAAACAAAGTTTCTTTGCTTCAGGTGGTATCGGAGTTGTTCTTTTCGGCTGACCTATGGTTTATTTTGCTTATATTGGAAGCTCGTGGCCCAATGTTAATTACTTTGGGTTTGTGACCCAAAATATTTAAAAGAAAAATAAGAACAAAACAATCTCTAACTCACTCGTGGCCTAAAGGGGGAAAGTCAAAAAGAAAAGAAAAAAGAAAGAAAGAAAAAGTAAAAAACAAAAGAAAAAAGTAAAAGTAAAAAACCAAATAAAAGAAAGAAAAAGTAAAAAAGAAAAGAAAAAGGAAGTAAAAAAGAAAAGAAAAAGCCAAACCAAAACATGCTTTTATCAAAGCCAAACCAACACATGGTTTTGTTTTCCAACTTCATTAAAAAAATCTCTCCTATTTCCTAGCTCGACTTCCATTCTTATTCATCTCGATACTCCCATCTACCATCCCTTAGGTTCAAAAACCCTAATTTCACCCAATCCTAATAAAAAAAATATTATAGCAGTATTATTATTAATACTAATTATGACTATAATATTTAAATACCCTAATTTACATACCATTACTCTTCACCAAAATCTTAATTCTTATCAATTTTCTCAAATATATATATATATATATATATATATATGGTCTTTTTAAACTCAAGCTTATCCAAAATGAAGCCCACAAAAATTTGGTTTTTGTGGGAATGCCCATCTTGTGCAGATGAAAATAAATTGTATTTGGATGCTAAAAATGCAAAACAACCTTGCCCTAAGTACGCTAAGGTATTTACTCTAATAGAACAACCTGATGTCATGGAAATGCAGTCGCAGATTAAAGAACTAGAATATGAACTAGCAAAACAACGAGAAAAGTGTAGAGATCTCAAAGAAAAAGAAGTTGAAAATTTACGCTTAAAAATTCATGGCAAAATTATTATCACAAATCAAGAAATTAAAGGATATGAGGCAGGACATTCATATACTCCAACAGAAGAATCAAGAGCTCAATAAGAAATTATCAGAAAAAGGAGAGGAAGCTTCTACTCTAAAGGACGGACCTTAATCAGAAATTGTTAGAAGAAATCCATTAAAGAGAATTTGAGGTCAAAAATGGGCCTCAAAAGGACCAAAATGTACTATAAAAATCAACCAATTACATTCTAGTAGATGACATCATCCCCCATGGTTGAGGTGGCATTGCATGAGTTAAGAATGTTTATTTGTCACATTTTCTATGGTGGATGAAAACCCATAATTAACCAAGGTAGTGGTACAAGTACTTTTAAGTCATAAAGTGAAGTACTCATAATAAAAGTCATTTCACACTTTCTCATAAAATAATATTATTGTTATTTCCAAGTAAAGTACCCACAATTCACTTTCTCATAAAATAATATTATTGTCATTTTCAAGTAAAGTACTCATAATTCATAAAAATGTCTTTTCACATTTTTTTAATTTTAAATTATATAATCACTCAATTGTATTTAATATCATAATGTCAAACTAATATATATATATATATAATCTTGTACTTCTAAAATAAATTAAATTCATGAATGATATTTATATGAAAAAAATAGGTTAGTTATGCATATAAATTAAATTCATTTTTGTTTAATTTTATTTACAAGTTCAAGACAAATAAATGCTAAAGGACAATAATTTTTTTGGAATTTACAATGAATCTTAGTCACATCATTGTAGAGTTATTTTATTAATTTTATTTATAGTCAATTTAGAAAAGTAACTCAACCATGGTTATTTATATTGTGCATAAAAAGTAGTGTAGGAGGTGAGTTGTCATATATACCTACCCCATAAAACCCCTAACTCATAATATTTTAATATATCTTATATTTTTGTAGTACATCTCTTAGGAGGCCCATTTTTGACCTCAAATTCTCTCTAATGCAAAAGTTTAAATGAAGAAAAACTAAAGAATTCTTACTTACAAGTAAAGGATCAAGATTCAAGTTGTCAAAATGTTGTAGTTCATTATGATCAAGAATATCAAAAGAAGCAGGATCAGAAGAAAGATATCGACAAAATCTTGTTAAATAAAGACAAAGAGATTAACTGTTTAAAGAATTACAGTCAGATTTTGCTCACAAAAATAAAGAAACTAAAATGCAAGGATATACAAATATTTAAGTTCAATAAGGTGAACTTAACCGATCCAGTGGAATCGCTGAATTTCTTAGAGGTTGAATTTGAAGATAAAGGAACCTCAACAGAAGAACTCAAAACTCAAAATCAAAGTAATATTACAAAAGAAGTTTCATTAATGAATGAACATCTAGAAATCAAGTTGAAGCCACAATTATAAAAGTGACATGTTGACATCACCAGATCTAGTGAAGGTTGAGGTGACATATCTCACTACTAATATAGACTTGTTCACACCAATCAATACACACATGTCAAATTCCAAGATGTCGACTCAAGTACATGATGACAATTCTAAGCCAAAGCTTATGAAATATCAACGTATTAGTGCATCACATTGGCTCCTTGATTACAAGAAATGGAGCACAAAAAAATCAACATACACATTCCAACGATGTTCTCACATATCACAACATTCGAACAACTATACATTGCAAAAGCAACGTTAAAGAGGATCAAATCAATTATCTTTTCATCGGACAAATCCAAAGAGGATTCATTTAGGTAGGATGGATTGATCCTTATTCGATGCAACGATATTGTTCAAAGCTTAGAACAAGATATCGTTTCGTATATTCAACCTTATCACGTAAACAACAATTATAGAAGACACTTTGAGGACAAAGCGTTTCAAAAGGGGAAGACTTGTAATATACCTTTGTATATTACTAGTATTTAATAATTAATCAATTATATATTGTAATAAGTATCTGTGTAGTTCAATATCCTATATAACATTATAATGTAATTATCAATGGTTGCACCCTATTTCCAAAGGGATGTGACTTATCACTTTGTGTATTATATATACACCAAATGTTTATTAGGAAAGATATGAAATATAATATTATCAATATGAATATATAAGTATTTTACCTGTGTTATCGGATCTGCCAGCCTTCGGGCATGGATTCGTGGATCCCCGAATCAGATAAGGATTTAGATCTGGATCTGGATCCACGTAGGATCCGCTACTTAATAAGAGTGCAATTTTACAATGGTTTTTAATAGTTAAATGTGTTTCTAATGGTGTATACTTAGTGAAATTTACAGTGGTAAATTTACAATGGTTTTTAATAGTTAAATGCGTTTGTAATGGTGAATACTTAGCGAAATTTAAGTGTTGCTCAATCGAACACGGTTTTGGTCTCTCTCCGATGATTACTACATTAAATCTGTTGGATGTCGGGGCATCTCCATTGGGTAAAGCCTGTGATTGGTTGCACGTTCATGAACCCTCTTTTCATGGATCGATTTGTTCACTCCACTAATGGTTGTGACTCGTTGTAGGCATCTACATTGGGTAAAGCCCGCCATCGGTTGCGCGTTCATGAACCCTGCTTTCATAGATCAATTCGTTTACTCTACTAATGGTTATGACTCGTTGGGAGCCCTTCGCGTGGATGGATGGAATAGTCAATAAGTCGAGCCCTTCAAACTAAATTTTAGTTTAGTTTATAAAGTATAACTTAATGCCTTCCTAAATCATTGATTTAAAATATTATATAGTATACATTAAAGGTGAAAGTTATATATTTACAAATTTATATATTATATATTAAGTTTATTAAGTTTGTATTTAGTTACATGTTTGAAAGTTAAAGTTAAAAGTTTATATTAAATTTGTATAGTTATATATTTAAAACATTATATATTATACATTAAAGAGTTATATATTTAAAAGTTAAGAGTTATACTATCGTCTTCATAAATCATTGATTTAAAAAATTATATAGTATCTATTAAAGGTGAAAGTTATATATTTTAAAATTTATATATTATACATTAAGGTTGTAAAGTTATATGTTTGAACGTTGGTTAAAAGTTATATTAAATTTATATAGTTATATATTTGAAAATTTATATATTTTATATTAAAGAGTTATATATTTAAAAGTTAAAGTTAAGAATTATTAAAGTTTTTATAATCTTGGTATTATAATTTATATATTAAAACTATAAGTTATAAATTATTTATGTTTATATAATGTTTTTGTTATTAAAATCTAGTACATGAATTAATTTTTTGTTATGTTTAATTTCTTTAAAGCTTGAAAGTGGTGTAACTACACCTTAATAATCATCATTATATTTGAAAATTTATATCGATTTTAATTTTTAGATAAGTTCTAAATTTAGAAGTTTTAATAATCATATTTATATTATTTGTACCTGTCGTTTCCTTGCCGTATCTGGATCCTGGATTTTTTGAAATATAGCGGATCAGTTTCTGGATCTTCGTAACTTAGTATTTTACCATTATATGGATTTACTTGTTATCATGGATTTCATTGTGAAGTAACCCGTTCACTTCAGTCAATGCATACAACAATACAGTAGCAAGACTTGCAGACTAAGAGTTTCCACTCTAAAATTCAAACACTACTGGTCAGCCTCTGTATTTCCAAATCATTCACTACTCCCTATGAAATTCTTGCATAATTTTTTTTATTTCTGAAACTGTTTTTAGAATCCTTTCATGTACTTTTCAAGAACGTCAAGTCTTTCAATTGGGACAACCTTAATTGTGTAATTTAGTCTCATAGTAAACTATGTTCTTCATCCTCCATCATATTTTGAAGTCTAAATTGCAACATGCAAGATGGGTCAATTTGAGTTGATGCAAATTATTTCACTTGAATACACCCTAGTTTTATGTTCAAGGGTCAGGTGGTAGTTTCAATTCATGTTTTTCCAGTATATCAGTATATATCTTAAAATTGCTAGCTTTGAATTTCTCTGCTTCAGGATTTTTCCATTAGAAACACTAGCCCTTTTCATGAATTCTAGAGAGAACACTTTGCTTGAGTTGGCATGAGATGGATATGGGTTGGCTAAAGGATGGAAAAGAAAAAAAATATGTCAACTTCCAATTCATAACTCAACACTTGCTATTATCGTCACAAATTCCAGTCTTTTTCTTGAGAGATGCGCCCCACTTGATTTAGCAAAATCGACTTGCCTTTATTTGCGAGAAAAACAATCCAAAGTGTTTTTAGAAACCTTAGGAATGTTTCCACTTTACTTTGCCAACGCAGAATTACCAGAAGTACGGGGAAGTATATGAATCTATAATTACCCCAACATTATAAAACCTGACATAATAGGGAGATCAAAACAGTGATATCAGCATAACAGACTTTTGTACATATACAACTGTTTTGGATGCTTCTGCTTACAAGAACATAGGTAGACTTTGGTCATTTATCATGGCTTTGGCTTCCTCCACAATTGTTCTGTTCTTTCTTTCAGCAACCCCGTTTTGCTGGGGGTTGTAGGGAGCTGTGAGCTCCCACTTAATTCCTGCTTCTTTGGAGAAATCATTGAATTATGTGGAGGTGTATTCTCCACCATTATCTAATCTCAGGATCTTGATCCTCTTTCCTAACAAATTCTCGACTTGTGCTTTATATACTTTGAATTTACAGAGTATTTCCTTGGATTCCATGGTCTTGAGAAAGTATATCCAAGTCTTCCATGAGTAGTCATTGACGAATGTTACATAGTAATGATATCCTCCCAATGAAGTAGCTATCATTGGATCTCACAAGTTAGAGTGCACTAGATCCAAAATTCCTTTGGATCTACTCTCACTATCTGGAAAGGATCTCTTTGCATTCTTACCAAGTGCACATCCTCTACATGTTCCATCATGGTCTACCTGACGCACTGGTATGCTTGTCACTATATTCTTTTCTGTTGGGACAGCTCTGTAATTTATATGAGCTAGTCTTCTATGCCATAGTTCACCCATACTTGTAGATTTATGGACTAGGGCTTGGACTGGTAGAGTGTTTAGTCGGTACATTCTCTCCTCTCTCATGCCAATTGTCTTGGTTGTATCCATGCTTGAGTTCTTGTGCCAAGAAAGTACTTTCCCATCTGAAAATGCTACTTTATATCCTTTGTCTTCTAAGGTTGAGATGGAAAAAAGATTTCTTTTCATACCAGGTACATAAAGCACATCACTCAAATGTAGAGTATCATTAGACTCTAGCTGAAGGGAGGTGGCCCCAGATCCCTTCACAGTGTAGTTAGCATCATCTCCAAGTACGACATGGAGATCGGAATCTTTCTCAACTACTTCTGAGAGATTTTCTTTATATCCTTTCATGTGTCTAGAAGCTCCACTATCTATGAGCCAAGTATCACTAGTGGTGGGAACAATACCTGATAGAGATGATATGAAGAAGAATTTTGTATGATCTTCATTCTTTTGTTTCTTGTGATGATGGTATTCTTCTACATCAGCAGTTGAAGCTTCATGCTTCCTTTTGTTTGAACTTCGACAGTTACTGGCATAATGACCATATTTCTTACACTTGTAGCATTGTATCTGAGATAAATCCTTCTTTTGTTTCTTCTAGTCTGGGGGTGGCCTTGATCTCCTATCTTGGTGCTTGTGATTGTACGACTTCCTTCCCCTTCCCTTGCCTTTCTTGGCATGATATACGAACGCTTGATTCTCCTCAAGTTGAGTGCCATGAAGTCTTTGACATGCTACTATTCTCATCTCTTCCCGATTGCATTCTGCCCATAGCTTATCAAATTTGGGCAACTTGGTTGGACCACTTATTGTTTGGATGAAGGACTCCCAAGATGGCGGGAGACCATTTAAGGTGGTCATGACAAGATCCTTTTCTTCAAGGTTGTCTCCACTGGACTTTAGCTTGTCCCGAAGCTCGGTGATCCTCATGAAATATGAGGCAATTTTTTGGACTTCGTCATCTTCATATTTGATAGTTTATTCATCAATATAAGAGTCACATTGATGTTACTGTGTTCAAATAGCTTCTTCAAGGCCTTGAACATCTTCCTAGTTGTCGTCTTTTCTGAGATTTGAGGAACCAAGTGGTCTCTAACTGAGTCCACCAAAATCTTTCTTACTTTGGCATCAGTTTTCCTCCAGCGAGGTTTGTCTTCTTTGGCTTCTGGTTCTGGGACTTTTGTATTTACAAACTATAATAGATCATTTTTCTTCTAGTAGAAGAAGAACCCTAGAATTCCAAGGAATGAAGTTGGAAGCCCCTTCTAGACAATCTTCAACTTCCATACCAATCATCTTGACTGCAACTCTGGATCTGAAACCCTAGCAGAGGCTAGGTCAAAAAATGAAAGTTGGAGTTTTGGAAAACTGACTACATAGGTGAATGCACCCTAGAAAGGCGAGTTGAGCCAAAACTGTGGAGGAAGTAGGTCAAAGAATGAAACCCTAATTTGTGCTGCGGCTATAGAATCAGGTCAAAAATTGAAAGTTCTCAGAATTGAGTTTTGCCTTCACCAAAAGATGCGACCTCCTTAAAGAGAAATTCCCAAGGCTCTTTTTCTTCCAAAAGGTTGAGTAAAGGCTTTGAAAGATGAAACCCTAATTCTGGCAGGGTTCTAACAATGTTTGGCAATGGCTTCTTCTAGTACTGCTCTGATACCATGTTAGATTTTCACAAGACTATAGCAGTATATCTTAATTGAAATTAATCAATAGGATCACTAGAAGAAGCTATATTGCGTGGGAGCGCCCCCCACCCCCTCGCTCTCGCTCCCAAAGCTTGCTTCCTTCAGAAGCACGGTCCCAAAACGCTCCCAAGGCGCTCCCAAGCCACTCCCAATGCGCTCCCTTCCTTTCGTATAATAAAAGCTCTTATACTAGGTTGATAATTTGATGACAATGTTATGGTACCTCCACTGTTTGCCAAGCTCCTATAAAAGTTTTTATGGTTGATTATTTGATGATAATGTTATAAGTTAAAACTACTAGATGATTGATGTTATATGGTTTAATCCATCTATTCGATAGCTAATTCAACATTCTACATGTTTTTTAGATATAAATCCATCAAAATATAATCAAATATATACCATACAAAAAATGCTCCCAAAACGGGAGCTTTTGAAAATTTCGCTTTTCGCTCTGCTCCCGCTCCCCACTTCCAACAACATAGAGAAGAAGAACAAAGCACAAAACAATAACACAAGTGTTTTTATCTTGGGAAACCTAAATGGGAGAAAACCCAGCAACCTTCGTATAAAGATGATAATCCTGAAA
Organism: Pseudotsuga menziesii; assembly: GCA_001517045.1. Classification (NCBI taxonomy): domain Eukaryota; kingdom Viridiplantae; phylum Streptophyta; class Pinopsida; order Pinales; family Pinaceae; genus Pseudotsuga; species Pseudotsuga menziesii. The sequence continues at coordinate 240,396 of LPNX010505232.1, forward strand.
ACAATGTACAAAGAAGAGAGAGAAAAAATGGAAATACTTTCCAAAGATAGAAATCCCAAAATAGTCTTCTCCTTTAGCAGGTGCGAACTTCTCTCTCCCACTGATACAAATTTCACTTGTGAATGTATGAGTGTATATAATGAGGTGAACTTTCCCTCTATTTATACAAGTGTTAAACTGACCATTTACCCAACAGGGCCGACTTCTCTTGGGGGACAATAAAATATATTTTAATAATTTATTTTTATCTTTTTCTTTTGCTTGCTTTTCACCCCAAGGTTTACATTATTCTTTATAGGGTTTACATGATTGATCACAATAAGTTCAACTCCCTTAGGAGGTACAATAAAGAATACAATAATAATATCTTTCGAAGTTGCACAAACTCCAACAGTCGGAGAAATGGGACGAGTACGTTTCCAGCTAGAGTTTGGAGATCTTTTGGAGGTATTAGGAGTGCTCTATGTTCTAGGGCTGGGAGATAGCAGACTCTTCATTACATCCTTGAAGGTACATGGTATGTAGTGGTGTTCAAGAGTGAACACATATTTATCTACCCATTGGGAGTGGATCCGGTTGAGCCTGTGTTGATTGGTCATCGAAGAGATGGTGAGTATGTAGTGTGTGGCCAGCCTACATTTGGTTCATTTGGGTGGATGATAGGATTAGATTATGAGATAGACAGAGAGTGTGAAGCTCCAAGTATTGATGTGGTGCTGAGTAGCCAGTCCTTAGTTTAGAGGGGAGAGCTAGATGCTCTGGAGATTGAAGTGGTATTGAGTATTCAGACTTTGATTCAAGGGAGTACGTGAGAGGCTACTTCTTCCAGTGCTGGAAGGAGGGTTAGCTGGTATGACTTGTCACTGATGGATGAGCAAGATAAGACTTCTCGACATGAGGTAGCAATGCAGAGTACAAGTTTTGTAGAGGGACAACTTCCAAAGATGGAGGGAGCTTGTACAGCAGATGGTGTGAGACTAGAGTGTGATTCTAGTGGAGGACAAGCTAGAAGGACTTCCCACGGGTAGCGGAAGTGGTGAGTGTTGCAGCTTAGGATGTCCTTCATGCCATGACGCCTAACATGAACGGACATTAAATTTGACCTTTCTAGAGAGGATTTTAGAAGGGGTGAGCATTCTTACATTGTGTGAGAAGCACATGAGTAGATTACCAATGTTGGTGGAGAAGCAACTTATCTTCTTCAGGGATAAGTTGGAAGTGAGGGAGAACACCTTCCTAGGTAAGAGGGAGTGTTGAATTTTTGTACCTAGGGAAGTGTTCCCCTAGTGACTTTGTGCCTTAGTCACCAAAAGGGGACAAAATACATGACCCTTGTATTAATTATTTGAGATGAGTAATTAGTTCACATTAGAGAATAAAGTGACTTTTTAAATAAATTTAAGTGGGGATTGAGAGATAATATTTACTGGAGAGCAAAGTGATTATTCTCATCCATTGATGAGAAAACACTAGATTAAAAGTGGGCGCTTGATCTAGTGTCCTTTCAGCTACCCCAAGAATAGGAAGTGAAAAGACACGGGAGAATAATAAAAAGGGAGTTCATTCATCATTTTATTGACTCAACCAAGAGAGTTGGAGAGGAGGTCGACTTCTTGAGAGGAGGAGCAGCAGAAAGAGAGAGAGCATTGTGGGCATGCATTACAATGCAACCGACAGCATTGTTCATAAGCATGAAAAACAAGACAACAGGCAGACATTCCAAGAAGGAGGATTGATCACATATCCTAGGTGACTGGCACATTTTTCGATAGTGTTTTCAGTATTTGCACCAGCCGTACTATTATTTTCTGAAGCAGTCCATACAGAGAGCAGTCGTTAGAGGGACACGAATTTCTAAGCATTGCATTGCACAGAATTCAAGGACAGAATTTAATAGTGGAGTGGCACGAATTTTCAGACTGTGATTTGCACTGAAACCGAGACAAACTGTAACCTGTCCTGGACAAAAATTGAGGAAGAGGCCGTACTACACTGTCCCAGGCAGTGGCATGAATTTCTATGCTGAAGATAGCATGGGTTACGAGATAAGTTTGTCATTAAATGTTGTTTAAGACTGCTGTACATTTCATTGTGAAGAAGAAATAATAAAAACTCCCTCAAAAAGGTTTTCCCCTTGTGGGTTTTTCCTGGCGAAATTGGCAAAGATTGTTGAATCTGAAATTTTTATGTGTGGCTGTCATTTTAATTCTGCTCAGTGTTTTTGGTAGAATTCTCTTGTGCTTCTAAGTTCAGATATGTTTATGAGTTAGTTTTATTTGCAGCTGAATGTTGAATGAGATTGTGCATTAAACATAGATAATCTGAGTATAACTTGAAGCCAGACCAAGGCTCAATATGTTGGTGAGTTTAAATCCATGTTGCCTCTTGAGCTGTTAAACATCTAACGTAAATCATTTTGTTGTGAATTTCAATGGGGAACGACTAGTTATTGATATCATACCTGTCTACATACAGGACATTTTGCAGTCTTGATATCTTCATATATGACGACAGAAGCAGCAGCATAAGCACAACTATCGCCTAAAAGATGCCCACATCCTAGAGATACATGATAAAAAACAGTGTCCTGCAATAGCAAACTTAGAGCAGAGTAAAAAAATAGATTCCAATAACACTGTGATCAAACAACAACTTATATGATAAAAGACTCAACGACTTTGTCAGTGTTTTACATATTGGAAGCAGAATTTAGAGAAAGAAATGATTGGATACTTGAAACTCACCAGACAATTTGGACATTATAGTTGAACTCCGCCTTCAGAGTTTCAGACATCTTACATGAAATAGTATGTTTGCCACTGTTGAAATCAGAAAAACATTCACAAAGATCTTCACAGGAAACCTCATACTTTGAGTCTTTTGTGTTAATCTGAAAAGCACTCAATTCAATTAGCCATGGTGACTGCAACAGCTCAAGTTGTTTAGCCTGCAGCATTCTCCGAAAGTTCTGGCCATTCACTAGGCAGTGCACCTGCAATATTGGATTTCAAATCAAATCCAATATACTTACAATTCAGTACAAGAAGTCTTCATGAGTTTCCATTATTAAAAAGAAAAGATTGATAGTAATAAAATAGTGTAATGGCAAGTTTTGATCCTAACTTTGTCATATTCCTTCAAAATTTTGCCAATAGCAATGGAATTCATGGCAACATATTTTATTAGGTTCTGGCCTTCTTGGATCATTGCCAAATAATCATCAATGAAGCAGTGTCTCAGACACCATAAGTATCTGTGAAGACCAGATTCAAGATGAATATGCAAAAAATGTTTGGCACGAGAACTGAAGCAGTCAACTATAGCTGATATTTCAGTTGTGAGTTCAGAAAAAAAGTTCTGGTCACAAACTGCCCACAGACAGTACATTCTTGAATCTTAAGACCAATCTTTGTGAAACTGATCAAACTACATACATCATACATGGATATATTAACTTAAACAACTAAATTTTCTGAAGATGAAACTTATTAGCTAGTAAACAGGTACTTCAAAAATGAGAAGACCAACTAGAGCCACCTAAAGAAGATAGTACTGCAAATCAGCTTAAGCCCTATTGAACAGGCTAAGCCACTGAAACTGTAAATTAATAGAGCATTACAACCAAGTGAAACTTGCGTTGAAGTATCGATTCATCGAAAGGAAAAAGATGCTGAAGTACAGATGTAACTAAAGTTCCAAGCATTCTCAGCAGCTAGTTTCAAATGGAAAGCGACTATTTGAATGGTAGGAAGCACTTAAGTTAGTGATGGCATGATAGCTTCAAAAAATACTTCAATTTCACCAGCAACGCTAAATAAGAACTCTTCTCATCTTTCATGAGAGGCAGATTTAATATTACTTGAAGCTACAGCAATGGACAGGCATGTAGCTATAAACTAAACAGGTAAGAATCAAAGAATAAGCAGCACCTACCATCAACAGCAATAAATATTTCTGAAATGTCATGCAGAATGGCTTAAATTTGAAGAATAATACAAATAAATTTTTTCTAAGAATTTTCTAGCCATACACATCAATAGACAGAGAAGGGGTATGTCTTACATTCAAAATAATGTAAAATGGTTGCAAGAAGCATGGTAAACATTTCTGAAATTTTTTGACAGAAGATATATATGGAATAGTTTCACAATCATGAAAAGGACTGGATATTTAAACTAATGTCATTTGTTTTGCTTGTAAAGTTGAAGTTTGATTAGTAGAACACGGATAGAATTTTAAGTAACTTATTTATGAATACAACATGAATCATGGGAGCAAAAAGGCATATGTAAGGCTTGGGTGTGGTAAGGGACAGGACCATTTATGGAGAGACAATAAAGAAGCTACAGATCGAACCATTTATGAAAATACACCAAAGAAGTGGTAGGGACCATGATTTTTTATATTCTTTTAAGTGAAGAAATCACTCTCTGATTGGATATTACAATATGTATTTGTAATATTGTAAAAAAACCAAAGAGAGATTTTTAAAATAGAAAAGAATTATGAAACTTTAAGAATAAAAAGGAGGAAAAGGGGAAAAAGTGCAGTCACTCTGAAGACATATCCAACTATTTGCAAACCAAGGACATTCCTCCCAGTAGTAGGCTCTATCAAGCCGTATCTTTATTTGATAGAGACACCCCTAAGCTAGGGCTACCAATCCACCAGGAGGTGTTGAGTTTCTTTCTACAACTACCCAATCCCCTATTCTCGGTGTGCCTCCAATCCATGGTTATGGTGATGATGGTATGACCGTTGGTGGTTCAGGTCTGACATACCATGATGGTTCATGCATGGGGGAATGATGGAGGAACGATAAGCGTAGTACGAGTGACGATGGTTCTGATCTAGGTAGTTAAGGTCTGGTATAAAAAATGATTGTATTAATGTTCCTTAGTGTTCTTGGTCCTTGCAATTTGGTATATTTTTTCGGCCATATCATCCAAAATGCACCAACATTTATCATCCATTGCCTTATTTTTCTTTCTAGGCTTGTCACATCTAAATGTACCTATGTCATTCATGAAGAAGAAGTATGCATGTTATAATCATTCTCGTGAAATAGTCATAATTTGTATAACAATTTTCCAACTCCAAAATGTAAGAACACATATATTTCATCAAATAAATAGGAAATCTCTATCCAATAATTATATGCGTGCACATTTCTTTTCTTTCACAAGGTTGCCACGAGAAAGAATTCAACTCACTAGTCCTCTTGACACACCCTCTACAACTGTTCCAATTCATAACACTCCTCCCCCAATGGTCTTGTACAACAAGGAATGGGGCTCCCTTCTCTGAGTTAGCAGTCCCCTAGATGGATCCCTTCTCTAAGTTAATAGTAACTCGATTTTGTTACCCCAATTCCCTTTTAGTGCTCCAACACAAGCCAAGAAGGGAATATCCATGCTATGGCTCTAGGGATCTCATGAATTTTGCATAGTTAATTCATTATAGTTGTCTCTTCTTTGCAGACACTCACCCTCAAAGTTTAGGAATTCCCTTCTTTGGGTTAACAGTCCCTCGGGTGATCCATCATTCACTAAGGTTTTACTGCATGAGAAGAGCACAACTTACACTAGGATTTTTTTGTCCTTGTAATGACCTTATTCCCAAATTTCTAACTATAGAATATCATCTATCGTTATAGGAAAGATCCATCGTCTCATTTTTATCATACACATACAGTTATCATGAGATGTCATCATAAAATTTCAATCATAATTTTTAAATCTGTTTCATACAGAAACCAAATTTCACAACTATAAGATTCCTTCTCATGTTGTTTATGTATTGTAGGCCATAACTCATGGTCTTCCTGCAATGTTTCCTCCTAACAAAATTCATAAACAACCAAATGGTCAATACATTAATATCCAAAATCAAATATGAATTTACAATTTTGTTTCCTTCAGAAATCAGATTTTTAATGAATTTGAGGTTTTTTATTATGTTCCTCGTGGTGTTTGTATCTTGTAAGTGGTAGCACTTTGTCCTTATTTATGATCTTATACTTGTTTCCATAGCTTGGACATCCACCTAAAACATGTCCTCCTGACTTCATTCTCAAACAATGAAATAATCATTATTGTTTTTAGCATCTAAGTTTCATTGCATTACCCACAACATTCATGAAATGATCTCAAAATTATAGCATCAATAACTCAATCATTTTTAGTTGCCAACATTTTACCATTAGAGAGAATTTGAGGTCAAAAATGGGCCTCAAAAGGACCAAAATGTACTATAAAAATCAACCAATTACATTCTAGTAGATGACATCATCCCNATATGTTTATGCATATAAATTAAATTCATTTTTGTTTAATTTTAGTTACAAGTTGAAGACAAATAAATGCTAAAGGACAATAAATTTTTGGGAATTTACAATGAATCTTAGTCACATCATTGTAGAGTTATTTTATTAATTTCATTTATAGTCAATTTAGAAAAGTAATTGAACCATGGTTATTTATATTGTGCATAAAAAGTAGTGTAGGAGGTGAGTTGTCATATATACCTACCCCATAAAACCTCTAACTCGTAATATTTTAATATATCTTATATTTTTGTAGTACATCTCTTAGGAGGCCCATTTTTTACCTCAAATTCTCTCTAATGATGAAACAAAATATCATTCATTATATAATATTTAACAACATGTCAAGCATTCAAACAATGTAATCAACACTTGTTCCAACATGCACATTGACATAATCTACATATGCATATTTACTCAGTGCATCCGTGCATTGATTCAAGAATTCTATAATTCCAACTCACGTGATCTTCCATGATAAGTTAAAGGACTCAAACAACACCTCGGCACATCACCCATCCAGCTCAATAATTATTGTTTTGTCATCTAGATTCCCTCCTTTTCAACTCAAACTCAACACTAAGAGTAAACTTCTTTAGTGCTCTTTAATGTTGGAAAATTGGTTGTAGTCCAAGACATTGATCACAAGTAAGGATACTTTTGGAATACTTATGTAGCACTACAACTTTCCAAATTCAACTATGCATTCCCTCACACATGGTTATCTCACATGGCATCTATTTCCCAAGAATGAGTATAATACTCATTTGCAATGGTTATTAACTCATAACCATTTCAGTCATGTCACACTAACTCATGAATGCATCAAAATATACTAATATCCTTTCATACCTGATGCTTTATTCCCTTATCTCAATTGTGTATCAATCATGTACATGTATTCAACTGTCATTGTGAACATATCAATAAAGATATCACGTGATTTGAAGGATTTTTTACCCAAATCCCTTCAACACTCATGCCATATAAGCATGATCATTTGAACCATACATGTATGGTTTGCATCCACACCTTGGATGTTGCCTAATCAACTGATGTTTCCATGGGAACTCACATCATTCCCTCCATGTTTCCTTTTTCTCTTTCAATGTGATATTTATTTCCAAATGCAGATGCATCATCAACATTTTCAACCAAGTTCTCAACCTTTCCTAGTTATGAAACACATTAGAAACCATACTCATTTATCATGACATACTCATTGCATATAGCATGTTATCACTCTTATCCCATATGCAATGTCATTGAAATGTGTTCAAGCATATTCCCATGTACTGACATATTATTTCTCAACATTCCTACTAGTGCATATGCATTTCATTTATGTTACACTCTTTCCTTCTTATGCCATAAAGCTATCTATACAAGCTACTTTCTTAAATAGAGAAACATAAACAATGCAAAAGGAGAGTCAAGGAATTTCTCCCTCTCTATTCCTCTTCATAGAATGGGACTTCACAGTTTAACTAATCGCTTTCATGACTTCTCTACCAATTACATAAAAATTCATTAGCTGCAATACTCCCACCCAAGTAGCAATAATTAATTAATACTTAAGTTGTAGTTTCTACTTCAAAAATATACAATTCTAGTTTAGAAACAAAAATAGAGATTTATGGTGAGGAAATATTCCTCGTTCATATTTCTTCCTTGTTTCCCACATGTGCCCTTTACTATTGCACCCAATCTTTTGCATCCTTGCAATTTCTTCGATGCTTTGGGTCATCCATGCATTATACCCATTTCCAAGGTCTACTGCCCCAAATTTCTCTTAATCAATCCTATCTAAGCCCAACTTGACATCTTCATATCCAGAGCTGCTTCTAACCTTATCTAATTATAGAAATTTTCTCGGCATTCCTTTGAAATTTTCTTGTCCAAGTCTACGATGCCACAAACTTTGTCTCATAAGCCAATTCTACACAATGGAGTGCCTTACTCCCTTAATAGTTATTTCTAGGTGAAGTTAAGTCAATCATTCACTTCACATTCTCCACATATAAGTTTTTGGTTCATACCTTGCAACTCTATCTATCATGCATAAATATTATCTGTTATGGTGGCTCACCCATCTCATCCATGGGGTACATGCACTCTTCATCCCGGTATATTCCCTCTACCATCCAAGCCTTTTTAATGGTCATTTTTCTTGTGAATACATTGTGCCTCTCATTCTTTGCAACCTTTATTACAAGGTTTTCTTTCTCTATCCCAAGGGTTATGATTTGCACCCTTCTTTTATGCATAGAAATAACATTTTCTACAAACTAGTACTTCTCATACCTTTGTTATTTTTTATATTATTGTATCAAATAAAAACTGTACCAACCAATAAATCCACATCTCTTCTCTTCAATTTTTTTCATGCAATTTAAATTGCATAAGGTTATAATGTGTGCATTATATGCATTCTCTGACAATGAAATGACATCCTTAATCACTTAGTAACTCATCCTTCACATGGGATATATAATCCTTTTTAGTCTTATTTATGCCTTATTTTAAGTGTTTCCATCACACTACAATCCTATGATTCATATCACTTTAGCTTCAATAACCAAGAACTCTTATGTCTCTTCTTGCACTTCCTTTTTGCACATTTTGAATATGATAAATGCATTCCATACACTTTAATTGAGGTACCATCAATACCTTATTAATTCCTCATGGTTATCAATAAGTGATGTACCACTTGCATCATTTAGTATCTCTGTAGGTCAATAGTACCATCAAAGTACCCAATACTCAACCCTCCTTGGATTAATATGTTGACTTGCTTGTTGGAAAGCACTTTTACCATGCATTGCTTCTTCAATTAAACCTTTTCATAACTATGCAAGAGTCATTTTTATGCTTCTACAAACATCCAAGTCAATCTTACATTTAGCATGCTTCTATACCACCATAGAACTATTTTATTAGGTTTAAGAGGCTTTGGAAATCATCCACATTGATATTCAACGCGCAACCAAAACATACTTGACTCATTCCATTGCACCTCCATACCATTGTGAAAGTGCACTTGTGATGTTCATACAATCATACTAAGTCCATTTTACCTTTGTCGTACTCCCTTATCATCATAACCTATTTTCCCAAGTTAGCACGATTTCTCGACACTACTTCATTTTGAATCACAAAATACCCATTCTTCAAACCTGTACATGATATCTGCAACATGATCTTGCAACCAATATGTTAGGTAAACCATTTTTATTTCCATTTCTAAATTCAAAGGTAAAAGTTATAACTCTCCATAATCATTTATGTTATCCAATTTTACATTGTTCCTGTAGTTGCACTTATTCTAAAGGACCATTTTCTAAGACATGTAGAAGAAAATATGTAGAGAACTGTATTTTTTTTATAACGGGCATTGATAGCCCTTATTATGGTGATTTCCTAGACACTTCCATTATTCAAATACAATGATCTCGTCAAATTTTATGAAATTCCAGAATTAATATTTTTAAATTTTTGCACTTTTTCTAGACTTGCAATTTTCATTGAAAACTACTATCTCCCAAACTAAGCATTTATGGAAAGTTTTCCTCTAAGAAAATTTGTTCATCTCTATGAGTAGACAAAATTTGAAAAAAATGGTTGAGTTTTTGGGCCATTTTGTCTCCTTCAAGTTTTCAAAAATCGACCTTCTGCACGCCCAAATAGTGGATTTTGGCCTTTTTTCATCTCTTGGATTCACATTTTTTTTTTAATTTGGACTCAAGGATCTAGATATATCTATGATTTTGTATCAATACTGCACCATAGCAATTTGGGCCTCAACCAGATATCCATCTATCCTTGGGTTGGCACACCTTTAAAACCCATTAAACTAATTGTTTTGCAAAATCTAAGAAGAATGGGTCCATGTCCCTCACTGGTAATCCTATAGCCTCCATTAATAGGGTAAAAATTACATAAGTCTCATCAATTTCTTTTTTAATCTTCTCCTATTATGGACAAAACAAGATTTAAGCTCCATATTTTTTTTATAATTTTTCAAAGGTATGCTTATGTGGCATTGTGTTGGTGTTGCATGATGGTAATGAGGTAGGGTGCTGGTGTGGAAGGACTACTGTCCCTTTAGGTTTCAAACAAACCAATGTTTCACCCTGTTATGTATCCATGTCACCCTCTTGTTGCTAAATGGATTCCAACTTAGAGGAGTGGCTTAGCAAAACAACTTTTTCAAGCTTGAACTCATGCAATGATGTGGTGTGTCTCTAGTGGTTTCCTTTCAAGATGGTGCTTATTAAAATGAAGTTCGAGAACCTTCACAAGCCTCAACACTTAAGGATATTCGATCTTCCACCCCTAGATCTAATGCCACATTGGTCATCATGATCATTTTACAAGGATATGTCACTTCTTTTTGTCCCATCATGTCATAATATTGAACCATATGTTCCCTCCAAGGTGTTTAATTTAGCAAAGATTCAGGATAAGTTAGGCTGGATTGAACCTCATTATGAATGAATATTGAAGGAGTAAGAATAAATCCAATGTACAATGATCAAACAATCATGGTGAAATTAAACAGACAAGAGGAAAACAATTGATAGCATAACATTACTCTCATAATCATTAATCTGTATGTAATACAATCATGATACAATAAAGGAAATTCAAATTCTCTAGGAGTGATCTGAATCCCATGAATTGGAATGACTCCAGATATCAGTAACTGTGGGAAAATAACCATTGGAGACTCATTAGTGCAACTCCAGACAACTGAATCAATTCACAATCAGTTAACTAACCAAGGTAGGTGAGCGAAGGTACCTAACTCCCTTAATCATGCAAATGTGGTGCTAGGTTAACTAAAGATGAAATAACAAATGCTCATCAGAGCATAACTCAACACAGACTAGGGTGAACTGATGGTGGGACTCCCATGACTCAGTGTGGATTCCTAAAATATATGGATTGGTCTCTGGAGCTCTCAAACTCATGCAAATTGGTGCATCATGTAGTAGGTGGGCCCCATATGAATTACCCATGGCACTAATGAAGTGGAAACATACTCCTAAGCTAGAAAATGACATTTAGAGTATGGTGGTCAATGGAGGATTATAATTAATCCTAACACAAGGTTGATTGAACAAATTGGATGTAATTTAAAACTTGACACTTGATAGGAAATTTGGTGGTTCCAGGATCAACAGAGAAGTAGTATGGACAAATAGATTTTGAGAGACTGAGTGATTTCGGTGACGACATGTATCCTGAGTGGTTTTCTTTCAGGATCGTGATTATCAAGATAAAGTTCAAGCATATTCATGAGCCTGAAAGGATATGAGTCATTGATTTGATCAAATATGATCTGGACCGTTAAGCTTCCACTGTTTGTCATTTAACAGAACATGCAACTCTTGCTTCAGTACTGATGCATAATTTCACCCAAAATTGACTAAAATTCACAGTTTTCACTATGGATTCCTTTTGAACTAAACCATGGAAGATTAAACATATTTTCCCTAGTATTTTATCCAAATAATTTTGTCATACACTTCATGTTCAACCTATAAATATGCCTGTAGAATTCGAATATGGCCCATGCAACCCCAGTTCTGTAACCTGGGGCTCTGACACCAATCTATCACATACCTGGTGACCTCACAGGTACTTTGGGGACACGATGACCTCATGTATGCAATTTTGTTTTTCTATTTATTTCCATTAAACATATATAGAAAAAATAATTATGGTATAATCACTCATAAGACATATATAACAACTCTACATGTTATTTCCTTAAGAAAGCATTCACCATTACCACTAAATATGTTCACTTAATTCATACGATAGTAGGAACTAATACAATCAGAAATAAATACCATTCATTTAAACACAAATGGAACTTATCTAAAAACATAGCCAATTAACTGCAAACCAAGGACATTCCTCCCAATTGCAGGCTCTATCAACCCATATCTTTCTTTGACATATCCACCCCCAAGCTGGGGCTACCGATACACAAGGTGGTATTGAGTTTCCTGCTACGACAACTCAATATCATATTCCGGGTATGGCTCCAATCCATGGTTATGGTGATGATGGTACGACCATTGGTGGTTTAGGATGACAGGGCATGATGGTTCAAGAACGGGGGAATGATGGTGGTATGTTGAGGGTATTATGAGGGAAAGTGGTTATGATCCAAGTAGTTAAGGTATGACAACAAAAATGATTGTGTCAATTAGAAAGGAATGATGGTAGAATGGGATAACTCTCTCTATTTATAGGCATGGTTGAGACTAGTGTAGAGTCCCTATTTGGACTATTTTTAGAATGCCTAAAGAACTTATTTTTACCTTTATTCCTGCATAATCACCATGTTTATCAACATAGTGAGCTTAAAATACCATATTTTGATCTATAATGTCATCTCATACTTGAAAAATATAAATCAAGTTCATATCTGTGTTTTTCCATTTATTTTGAATAATTGATTATTGAATTGTTGTGATTTATGAAGTTACAAGATTAATATTCAGCTCCTACAACAATTGTCATGATCTTGCAGCAACATAGTTGTAGCACCATCATTGTTTCTCACATGATGGATGGATGTATTCAGTTGGTCACATGTTCATTAGATCATTCCTAGCTCACACGTGTGAACCTTCAAGCATTTGGTCAATGAATGGTTTAAATTTGTAATAATTTTCAACCAACCAACTTGTGGCATGATTTTCTACGTGATTAAGATGAATCTAGGAAAAATAAAACATGGGTTTATTCACAGTACACCAAATTGAGTAAGATGTTGGTCGTTTTCCAAGATTCAATAAGGTTTGGGATATCTTTGTGGATCTTAAAACGGATTTTCATGATTTTCCCCTAAATTCATGTAGGTGCATTTTTGAGAATTCGCTTATGACTTGGAAATATTTCGCCCCCATCTTTTGACCACAACTCCAAGGAGAAAATATGGGCACATGAGTGATTTTTAGGAATATTATTATTATTTCATGATCATCAAATAACCTCCTCTTTCTCAACTGAACTAAGTTCAAATTTTGATTATAGAATCCATTCGTGGAAGATTCCACCTCATCTTGTGTAACCTATTTTCCTTTTGTGAAAGAGGAGGTGCATGTATAAATGGAGGGGGGATTGGAGACTAGAGGGGGGTAGATAGGAAACAATTGATCATAGATCAGATAAATTGGACTTAGATAAGAATTGTATCTCTTTCATCATGGAATTAAAATGTTGTTTTTAATGTATTTGTAATTTGTGCAATACATAGTTATGTAGGGTTGATGGCATGCTTCTAAGTGGAGGAAACCCCCCTCCTCATCTCAAAAACACTTCCCCGGTGTGTATTTATTTGTATCATTTGTGTGGTGTGTTTTATTATTGAGTTATGTGAGAACATTTTAGAGTGTAGATTTACTCCACGCAACATCCATTTCATTTATAGTATTTTGAAATTCATGTAGCAACTTAGATAATATCGTAGAAAATTAAGAGATCACAAATTAATCATTTGGAAGACAACATGCTTTTAATTTACACGACTGGAATGTTGTGGTTTGATTTAGAAAGTTATTTTAATTGTTACGATTTGTGAATTTAAATACCGACATTGCAAGTTTAGGTTTTTCTCTATGTAGTGACTTTCGTGATTTTGCAAAAATAAAAAGGCCTGAAATTTAATCATTAATAGATAGATAATTTCATATTGCATGCTTTGTGATGGTGTGATTTAATTTAATCATTTTGAACGTAATATCAACATATCAAAGGTTCACAGAGACTCCAACACTTTGCTTACATAACCATGGTGTATCGTAATATGTTCCAAAAGAGATCAATACTTGTTTGAATGGTTTTGTTTTATTAGATCCTTTTTGGAATTAACATCAACAATTCAAAGGTTCACAAAGGGTCTAGCACCCTCCTCATATAACCATGTGGAATAATGTTTGATTCGAAAAGGATGTGCTTGTTGTGTTGTGTGAAGGATTCGCTTGAGTTGTTAGTGATCTTTCTGAAGTATCATCACTACTACATATGGACAAAAAAATCCAATGATTGTTCATCGGATTATCGAGATAAATCCAACGGTTAACCAATGAAAAGAGCCTCCAACAATCATCAGCAAAATTTAACTGGTTATCCGAAACCAGATTTTTCGTCAAATATTCGACACCCATAACATCAAACAACCAACTAAACAACTGACACATGTGGGAACTCGAATCCCCAATGTTTCTTTCGACATTTTGTGTTAACCATCGGGTATCTGATGACCATCTGTCAATTACTCGATGAATTTTCATTGAATAACCCATGCTTTAGAGTTATTGACATGACGGCTTTTCGATGTTTTGTTGTCGGGTATCTGATGCTTTTCCATCGGTTATCCATGCAATACCTTCATCAAACTGTTGTATATCTGACGCTAGTTCATTGGATATTGATGGGATTACGTCGGGTACCTGATTCATGAGAATTGGCGACCGTCAACTACTCGATGGGATTACATCAGGCATCTGATGGTTCATAGTTGCTTATTTGATGATTTTGAGTTACTGATTGATGAAGAACCGATATATTATCGCCGGATATCCAATGAACAACCATAAATTATCCAACGGCGATGTTGTGATTTTGACGCTCAAGGATGTGCAGTGTTGTGATTCCGACTCTCAGTGATGTTGGATATCCGACGGATAATTGTCATGCAATTTTTAAAAAAAAACAGTGGAAGCATGGTATAGAAACCCCATGTTCATTAGGAAAGAACACCATGTGTGGCATGGGATTTATGTTCTATCTCTTTAAACCTATTGGGATTTACTCTTACTTTGGAATAAATGGGAAAGGAATTGACTACCATTCTTGTTAAGGGTGTGTGTAATGTGTGAAGTTTGCAAAATGAAAAAAAAAAGTGGGCAGAGTCTAGGTGTATGTATGAGTGAATAGGAAATGATGGGCCATTTTGGAAACAAATGGATGGCATCCAAACGATCACTTTGATTCATAAAGAGCTCAGTCAGAAAATGGGTCGTCCCTTCTTTCAAGCGTACAAATATCTGTACAATATGATAGAACACACTGCACCCCAATGTTTCTATCACCAACAAAAACAACCTTAAGCATCTCCAAACACTTTCCATAAGTACCATTCAACTGAAAGGCCTTGTTTGTAAGCATACCACTCAAAGACAAACATTGCAAAATTTTACAATAATGAACAATAGCTTCAAACCCTTCATACAAGGGTTTCTTTTCACATGATATATTTTTTAGGAATCCATCATACATAAGCATAATTGAGTGAGAAGTGAGCATTTTTGTTTCTTACAATAGTGACCAATGTTGCATTTGTTGTTTTACAAAAGAAATCATGGTATAGAGGTGATCTTAGGACAACACCTTGAAGTAGTATTATGGTATTCCTTAGTTACAATGCCTCGATCATTAGGTTTGATGGAAAAACATGCAGTTCAAATTCTTTCAAGTTGAGGCAACCATTTCAAGCTCGTTATCTTCATTTTACTCCAATACATGCAATTGATAACAATTATAAGTCTAATGTGTAGTCAAGATAGAACTATAATTTGAGATACAACTAGTGATCTTCTAAATAGCCTAGCAGTATATCTTGAGTGGATGACTACTTTAAGATTCATGTAGGATGTATTAGGTTCAATCCTTGTGCTTGCTACCTTTTTTGTATTGGAAAATTTTCTTTGGAAATTGAACCTCAAGAATGTCATACATAATTCTATAATTGAAATGACTAAATATGTGTGTGTGGGGAAGATAAAGAGACTGAGAGAGCACCCAAAATTAGGTATCTAGATTATTTAACTATATTATTTTTAAGGCATAAAATAATATTGCATTATTACAAACAACACTATGTTAATGCATCATTATAAAAAAGGATCATTTCAACAATAGATTGTGAAAAGTCAAGACATCAACCATAACTATAGTATTTTTTTACTATGGCTAAGGAGCTTAATAAGTTTTGAAAAAAAAAGTAGACTAAGGGAAGATAAATAGGTGAGACATCTAAAACAAATAAGCTTTGAAGTCATTGGCAATTACCAAAGGCAAGAGACTTTAGCTTAGGGTATTATTCAATGCATGGCTCTTATAGGTGTGCACCTATACCCAAATCCTCTAGCTATGGGACATGAATCAAAAGTTGAGGGAGTAGCTCTAGTGGCACTAAATGATTGAAACTCAAACTCTAGGGGGTAGTACAATCTTTCTTATAATATCTCAAGAGATTCAAAGTTCACCTTGCTATCCAGACATGCAAATTTTAAGGAAACAAATGATATGCATGAATTTGGAAAATGACATAGTCAATGGATACCATGATTTTGAGCGCCATTCTTTTGTAAATTTAGCATTGTGATATGATTGAATAGGTCAAAGAGAACACATAATTATATGTCAAATGTAAGTGACAAACACATCATATTTTAGATCAAATATTTTGGCAACTAGTCAACTTTTTACCTTTAAACTTACCACTACTAGTTGCAGGTACTAGTCATTCGTCACTTACATAAAAGGTAACTTTACACATGTTTCTAACACATGATCATATGTCAAGAAGGGGTAATAGCTTGATTCATAGAAAATCAAGAAAGCATAAATGAAGACAAATCATTATTTCAAATAGTGTGGTGAGGTAAAAGGAAGTAGTAACAATAGAGTGAAATAAAGTGGAAATAAATGAGACACAAATATAATAAGTGTGTAGATAACATAATGGACACATGAAGATTTGAATGGCATAGTATTCAAGACAAGATTTGAAAAAAAATTATAATTATAAAGGGACTCGATCTCCAATTAATTTTCATCTCTTTCAACTTTAACACTCCAAAGAGGTCCTTGTGTTAAAGTTGAAACATACAATAACAATAACATGTAAATGACAACAATAGTAGAATGGCTATTTACACAAAATTATAAGAACAGTAATATATATATCTAACAATACAAAAGAACAAGTATTATTACTTAACAAATCAAATAACAAAATAACTATGGTGTATAGTATAGTGGCCTTCATAACCAACACTCAAATGTATCCCTCAAGTAGTCAAAGATAGTCAATGCAGCAAAATCACAGAACAAACATGACAAAATCACATCTAATGAATTACATGATGGGAATAACCTTCCTGAATGTACTCAGATTTTAACTTTCAGATCAAATATTGTCTCTCAAAGGCAAGTCAGTAGCTAGAACGAACTGGCCCTTAGTCAACGGCATAAACATACTTGAGAGAGAGAGACCACAAATGTTGATAAAAAGGACATACAAGTACAACAGAAGAACTAGCCACTCAAAGAGGTACAAAACAATCAAGATCTCTCCCTAAAAATCAACCATGAAAACAAGTATCCCTCAATACAGTCAAATACATTCAACACGACAAAAAAAGCATCCACAACAAGCAGCAGTATGGATTCGCACACGTGAAGGAGTGAGAACCAAATCGCTATAGAAACCCTCATAAAGGGCAGTGCTAAGTAAGGACAGTTTGAGTGTTGCTTGTAGACCCAAAAAACAAATAACGCTCAAGTAGAGACCTGCTAGAATGTCCTTCTAAGTGACATTAGGTATTCTCTTACAATTAGCCTAGGCTTGACATCAATTTATAAGTCAAATCAAAGTGGCAAGTAACCAAATTAAGGAGGGAACATAGATAAATGAAGGGTCAAAAAAAATCTAACTGTAAGAGTGCTAACCACAAGTCAACACACAAACATGGCTAACCACAAACATAATAGAGCAAGTGGGCGAACCACAAAGTCAACATAACAAAATTCAACATAACATAACAATTTGGGTAACCATAAACATAAAATAACAAGTGGGATAACCACAAAGTTAACTTAACAAAAGTCAACATAACATAACAAGACTCTCTCTCAAAGATATGTGGTCCATATATGTGCCATACAACAGCTAAAATTTTATCATGACTGTACAAGAAGGGTTCAACCAGGAAGATGTGATCCTCTAATCCTTATTATGGTTATTCTGAAATCTAACTTCGAAAACACCCAACCAAGGGGAAACCAAACATGGAATCCTAGGCATAATCAAGAACAAAAAATTCCCAATACACTTGCACCAACAAACTTGGTGAACCAAGATAGCACAATTGTAACATTAAAACATAAATTTCATCTCTTTCAACTACTATAGTAAAACATAACTTTTGTCTCTTTCAACTTTAACACTCCCAAGAAGTCCCTATGTTAAAGTTGAAACATACGGTAACAATAGCATGTAAATGACAGTAGCACTAGTATGACTATTTACACAAAATTATAAGAGCAGTCATAGATCTATGTAACAATACAAAAGAACAAGTCTTATTACATAACATATCAAATAACAAAATAGCAAATCTATAGAAGGAGAAAGAATAACAAACAAACCTTACTCCTATATATCAACAAAACTCCCAACCAAGGTGAAACCAAACATGGAAGCCTAGGCCTAATTAAGAACAAAAAAGTATGCATACACCTACACCAACAAACTTATTAAAGCCAAGATAGCACAAGTGTAACATTAAAACATAATTTTCATCTCTTTCAACTACTCCATTAGAACACAATGTTCATCTCTTTCAACCATAATACTCCTCAGGACCAAGAGGTCCTTGTGTTAAAGTTGAAAGAGATGAAAGTTATGTTTTGAAATGGAGAACCCATGAATGAAGTGTTGTACATTGATGAAGAGCGTGGGAACCTTACTATTTATATATACAAATTCCTTAGCACTTGAAAAATTAGAAACCAACAACAAGGAATCATACTACCACCTACCAAGACATACCATGTTGCAAGACTACCATTAAATCTTGTATGTGCCATTAAACAAAAAACAACACAACAAAACCGTAGAACAAACATGTCAAAAGAATATTTGATGACTTAACTGATGGAAAGAATCTTCCTTGTACTCATATTTTAACTTTTAGACCAAATCATTCCTCTCAGAGGCAAGTCAATAGCTGGAAAAAAATGGCCCTTAGTAAAGGGAATAAACATACTTGAGAGAGAGAGACACCATAAATGCTGATAAGAGGGACATACAAGTACAACAGAAGAACCAACCACTCAAAGAGGTGTGGCAAAGTCAATATCATCCCCCAAAAACAACCAGCACACCAAGTATCCCTCAAAACAATCAAAGACAGTCAACGCATAAAAAAACACAGCCACATCAAGAAGCATTATGGACTCACACAAATGAAGGAGGGAGAACCAAAACTATTGTAGAAACCCCCATATAAGGCAATGCCAAGTAAGGACAAGTTCAGTGTTGCAAGTATACCCAAGATTGATCAATGCCAAAACAGAGCTCAAAGTTCCATAAAGACATCGCTCTCAACAAAGGTTAAACTAGTTCTTATAGCCTCTCAAAGACCTCCTAGAAGGACCTTCTAAGTGATGTTAGGGCTTCCATTAAATTAGTCTAGGCATGGCATCATCACTTTATAAGTGAGATCAAAGTGGTAAGTAACCAACTTAACGAGGGCGCATAACTAAAAGATGGGTCAATGAAAAAGCTAACTGTAAGAGGGATAACCACAAGTCAACAGTGACATAACAAGTGGGGTAACCATAAACATAAAATTACAAGTGGCATAACCACAAAGTCAACATAACATAACAAGACTCTCTCTCAAAGATATGTCGTCCACATATGTGCCAGGCGATAACTAAAAGTTTATCATCACTGTATAGGAAGGGTTCAACCTGAAAGATGTGATCCTCTCATACTCATTTTGGTTCTCCCGAAATATTACTTTCAAAATACCCAACCAAGGGGAATCCAAACATGGAAGCACAAGCCTAATCAAGAACAAAAAAATCCCAATACACTTCACCAACAAACTTAGTGAATCAATATAGCACAACTGTAACATTAAAACATAATTTTCATCTCTTTCAACTTTAACACTCCCAAGAGGTCCCTGTCTTAAAGTTGAAACATACAGTAACAATAACAAGTAAATGACAACAATAGAATTATGGCTATTTGGAATAAATTATAACAATAGTAATAGATCTAAGTCACAATACAAAAGAACAAGTTTTATTACTTTACAAATCAAATAACAAGATAAAAAATCTAGAAAATGAGAAAGAACAACAAATTAACCTTACTCCTATATTTCAACAAAACACCTAACCAAGGGGAAACCAAACATGGAATCATAGGCCTAATCAAGAACAGAAAATTCCCATGAATGGAGAATCCATGAATGAAGTGTTGTACATTGATTAAGACTGTGGGAACCTTACTGTTTATATATACAAATTCCTTATCACCTGAAAAATTAGAAACCAACAACAAGGAATCATACTACCACCTACCAAGACATACCATGTTGCAAGACTACCATTAATTCTTGTATATGTGCCATTATACAACAAACAACGCATCAAAATCACACAAAAAAACATGTCAAAATTATATCTGATGACTTGCCTAATGTGAAGAACCTTCCTTGATCTCATATTTTAACTTTCATATAAAATCTTGCCTCTCAGAGGCAAGTCAGTCACTAAAACAAACTAGCAATTAGTCAAGAGCATAAAAATAACTGAGAGAGAGAGAGAGACCATAAATGTTGATAAAAAGGACATACATGTACAATAGAAGAACCAACAACTCAAAGAGGTACGGCATAGTCAAGATCAGCCCCCAAAAGTCAACCAACACATCAAGTATCCCTCAAAATATTCAAAGACAATTAATACAGCAAAAACGCAGCCACGTCAAGTAGCAGTATGGACTCGCATGTGTGTAGGAGGGAGAACCAAAATTGCTATAGAAACCCTCAAGAAGGACAGTTCTAAGTAAGGACGCATTGGGTGTTGCAAGTAGACCCAAAAACCAAAAAACGCCCAAGAAGAGGCAACCTTCAAACCCTTAATGGTGTAAACATGTGTGCCTAAAAACCCTAGATAAGTCGTGCCAAAACAGAGCTCAAATTTCCATGAAGACATCGCTCTCAGAAAAAACCATATTAGTTCGTATAGACTCTCAAAGACCTCCTAGAAGGTCCTTCTATGTGATGTCAGGGCTTCCATTAAAATTAGGCCAGGCATGACATCATCACTTTATAAGTGGAATCAAAGTGGTAAGTAACCAACTTAAATAGGGTGCATATCTAAAAGAAGGGTCAACAAAAAAGCTAACCGCCATAGGGCTAACCACAAGTCAACATAAAAACATGTCTAACCACAAACATAACATAGCAAGTGGCCTAAACTCAAATTCAACATAACAAAATTCAACATAAATTAACAAGTGGGTTATCCACAAACATAACACAACAAGTGGGCTAAACACAAATTCATCTATATAAAAGCAACTTAACTTAACAAGTTGGCTAACCACAAGTTCAACATAACACAACAAGAGTCTCTCTCAAAGATATGTGGTACACATTTGTGCCATGCGACAACTAAAAGTTTATCATCGTTTTATAGAAAGGGATCAACCTGGATCCTCTCATCCTCATTTAGGCTCTGCCGTAATTTCACTTAAGGGCTTAAACTTAGATTGTAGAATCGAAATGAAAGAAAACATACTCAGCAACTCAAGCAATGATTTAAAAAAAACAACAATTTCTTAATTCAATTTTCAATATCACTACAAAGCTCTCATGAGGTATAGACATTTAAATAAGAAAAATGTGTATGACATTGAAAAGAAAAAGGCCCAAAATGTTCCATAAGCCCAAGTACAATAATGTATTTTCTATATTTCTTTCTCTTTTGCATTATGTAATTCACAAGGATGTCAGATGTGCCTTCTTTCCCTTCAACTATTGTGGTCTCTGTATATTTCGTTAACGACCTGATGCTACATCAAGGTTGCTGCAAGGGGGGCGATGCAACAACTATATTGAGAAAGAAATGTTAAATTGGCATTTTTAGTTATTATTATTACCTAGTGTTCTATATAAACAATAAGTGCAGTATAGTGCTCTTTACTTGCTTCAGTAGTGGAGGTAAGCTAAGTAGTTTCAAATGTGGAAATATGTTCCTCATCTTGTCCATGCTCATCCACTACATCCTTTGCAATTGAAAGAAGAAAGGGTATAATTCATACACCATTCGCAATTAAATATTTTTAATTGTAATACATACTACATTTTTTTGGACACGTGAAATACCTCCAATACCAAGATGAGCACCACTTTCAAGTGGCACTCCACCGTCACTGTGCTCATTTGTTGATCCATTACTTGGTTCATTTATATTTAGATTGCTTGTTTGGTTAAATGAAACAAGCACATTAATTTATGGCAAAAAAAAAATTAATCAATATTAGATTGTGCAAATGATAAATTATAAATCCTCTTCGTTGCTTTTATTTACATGAGTGTCAGGTTGGGTGCCAAAAGGCTGTGTTTTCCCCAAGCTTCTCCTATGTTCAACCAAGGATTTATAGTTGTGGTAGTAGGAAATCTTGAGTTCTTCCTCCATTCAAACCTCTTTGAATTATGCACCCTGCAATTATTCATAAGGGCATGAATTTTGCTTCTTTTGTGATAATAAATTAAAATTGCTAACAATTTATAATTTGCATGCAAATTATTTTATTCTATACTTACAAATCATGCAACCACTTTTGAGAACCCGCATGGGCCAAGTTTATGCTTCCCATGCTTATCTATCCTAACCTTGGTGGCTTTGGATGTATTTGGGAGCCTATATTCAAAAGATTGAAATACTTAGTTAGTTCTCACAATGATGATAAAGAATCATAAATACATTATTAAAAGAGCCTCATAACTCCTTGGTCTAAGTGGTGTCTTGCCTTATTTTCAAAGCACATTTTCTTGTGAATCATGCATGAGGTCCTTCCACTCCATCTTTGGTATCGATGGAGGACACTCATATTTAGGGTTGTCTTTCAGATGAGCCCTATATTGGTCATGAATATATCTTAAATATAAGCTTGCCTTTGCATTAACTCCAACTTTGTTGAAGGTACCATCACTGAACATGCCAACTAACTTGTTCAAAAAATCATCATTTAATTTGGAACTTTGGGAATTCCACCTTGTTTGTATGGTGGACCCAAATATATCCAAGGCGAGATCATTAATGGCTCCATAAAATACATTGTGTCCTAGAAAACGATATTATCATTAGTTTGAAATAATACATAATTATATGTAAATTTTAATTGGTTTATACATAATATTGAAAATACATCTTAATTACTTGTAAGCTTATTGGTTTTCATGGGGATTTGGTTATCGTCTACCAAAAACAAAACCTTTAATTCTCCCGTGCTAGTAACACGGGTACCTCTAGGAAAGATTCTTTCACAATCTGGCATGGCATCAGGCTCTTCATTCACTACATCATGTGTAGATCCTGACATTTGTTGTGCAGGGTAAGGTGTACTACTAGTGGTATCAGAGATATGGAGTGTAGTGGTGGGAGTGATTGGTGTTCCTGTCCTAGGCGAAGCAACAATGCTGCTACCTGCGCCAACCCCACTAGTCCTTGCACCATAAGGATCATCCTGTGCCTCTAAAAACACCTAACAAAGAGTTTTGTTATGAAGCGATAGTATAATTATAATCATGAATAATCCAAAAAATAAATGGGATAATTGAAGATTTTTCTTACCCTAAGCTCATGAATATCACGCAGTAGGTATTCGTTTTATCTCTCATGTCTTGCGTCTTTGACTGAGTCAATAATAAAGAAGTGAATTCCCTATTTTTTTTATTAAAATCTTCTTTGTTGTGTGCATAAGGTCTGCTAACAAAAAATTTCATCTTCACTTGGCACTCCCTCAGTAGCATCTATGGACTTCTCTAATGCTAGTTCCTTCCCCCTGTCACCCTGTTTATCAACATGGAAGCATACATAATAATGCACATATTGCATCCACCATTCCACACAAATTGGTTATGACAATTTGAAATGATCAAGATTCTATGCATTTTGTCTATTTTACTTTTTCTCCTTATATTTATATAAAAAATAAAACAAAAACACATTATCCATATTAAGTCGAAATAAAAACAACTTTGGATCTATAATGAATGAAAGTTAAATCAACTATTTCTCAACTATAACAAAACTAGAGTTTTTCAAGAACCATGAATTATTCAAGAACCATGAACAAAACTAGATTTTTTCAAGAACCATGAACAAAACTAGAGTTTTTCAATAGTATGTACTTCCATATATATTTGATTCAAATTGTATTCAAGCAACAACTATTTTCCTCTAGCTATTGATTTTCTTGCACATACGAATACATGGTTTCTTTCATGCCCCTCAAATATGCAATTGATTTGCTTATTTGTTGTCGCGGGTCATGTACTATTTATAAACCCTGCAATATTCCCTGTTTTTTTTGGCCTTATGTTAATGTACCTTGATACACATGTGTTCTTTAGTTGTATATAATTTTCAGCTACGCCATATCTTTGCATACTTTTTGTATATTGGAATAGGCATATCCATTCTATGTAGTTGTAATAGGGTCATACATACTCCATAATTCAATTAATATGCCATCTTGGACCTTTATTCCAGCCATGGAAAATAGCTCCATGCAATGATGATGGAGAAATACGGTATTTCCTTCCATCGACACAAAAATCAATGTTGATTTGAGTAATATCCCTAGGTACCCATGGTATCACTAGACGTTTGTACCTCAGGGGAACCTCGATGTTTCCTATGCTCTCATCACCATAAGAACATGACCCCCCTTTAGCAAGAAAATATCTAAATCGTGCATTGAATTTTCTTCTAATCTTTTCAACTCTAATAGATCTCTTCTCGTTAGACACACTAGATGTCCCACTTTCCTCTATTCTACCTAAAATTCCCTCATTTGACAAAGATAGAATTGACAAGTACCTATTTGGATGCATGTCCTATATTAACATCACACTGAGTGATAGAAACGCGAGTGTCATAACATCGGTTGTGACAAAATATCTTTAGGAAAACACATTAACAAAATTCAAGAAATAAATGAAAATCATATTTAGAGGTTATTTCACCTCTAAATAACCTTTGAAGATTATGCATCATCTTTAGAGGTTTGTGCATCATCTTCAATGCAATTTGGCCAAACAAGGATCAGAATTCTCAAATTGCAAATAATTCTATAATTCCATGTGAATAATCTTTTCATAACCAACCCTAGAGTGGGAATTTGTTCAAAACCATCCCACTTTGTGATGTTTAAGTGATATGATTTTATACTTGTCATAAGGTTACCTCAATACATAGTTAGCCTCATCCCTCCTACCTACATAGCCATGATAATACCATGTTTAAAATTGGATAGGCTAAGTATTAGAGATAGGGCTACTCCTAAGCCAATGTGATTCTCTGATTCTATGCTACATATCCTTATTATTATATCCCTTAACCTTTGGTTGAAATAGTGTAAGGAACCCAATATCTATATTTCCATCCCAAGAATTGTGTAGGCTAGGAAGTGAAATAATAAACAACATCAAATGGGATTCTTCAAATTGAATTTAAACAACTTGCATTAACGTTTGTTCCTTTTTCTTAAGAGCTGATGCTAGGAAAATATTTTGGTTTGGTGCCTTTGTTGATGCATGTACTAAATATTGATTCCTCTAACTTCTTTATCAAATTGTTTTCCAATGTTTCCCAAATTATTTTATGCCTTCTCACAGCGCATGTTCAAAGGTATGTAAAAATGATCTTCGAGATAATATCATAACATCTCTTCACTATAAGATAAAAATTTGCAAGTTATAATTAAATTACATGCACATAATTACATAGTTGAAATAAAAAATCAAAGAGGTATAAACATATCCAATGTGTTTATGGTCATGATGCCAAGAATTCAACCAAAAAACACTTTAAATTTGAAATATTATTTTCCTCAGATGTTAAACCAAGGAAAATCAGGCATCAACTCTCCAACCATTCCCATCCAGACTTTTAATGGTCTGAATAATACTCTAAACATGGGAAATATGCCAACACTCTTCATTATACCATGCCCATAATTATATTGATGGAAATTCATTAGTCTATTGCTTAAGATCCATGCTTCAAGATGGTGACAACACAATTTTGATGGTTATTTGAAATGCCATGTTGATTTGAAATTATGCTCCCAAATACCCAGAAATGTAAGTAGAGTCCAGGAGTGAGAAAAAATCTCATAGATTGTTTGAAACCTCCCCTACTTTCAAGAAAACAACTTGATGCCAGACTCTGCTTTTAATGAGTTATTTGACTTGTCAGTGGGCCATAGTGGAAGGGGTGTGCAGAGGGTTGACCTTGTCAAACGGGGAGGTAAAATAAACTATTTCAGCAGAGCTCCACATAAGTACTTCATTCGCAAAAACAATTAATGTTTTATTAGATAATGTCAACTACTAGTTCACTAATGTCATTTTTTTTGTTTTAGTTATTTAAGTACTCTTCAGTTTTGTTTCTTGAGCTCATTATTGTTGCCATCTTTCTTGATAATTGTGTTTTTCAAGTATTTTGGCTTGGGTAATGAAAGTTTGAATTTTTATTTTCTTGACTCAATCATTCTTATCCGAAGGGTGTCATACTTGTTTAAACTACACCTAACGCACATTAGTTTTTAGAGTAAATGTCATTTTTTTTGTTTTAGTTATTGAACTACTCTTCAGTTTTGTTTCTTGAGCTCATTATTGTTGCCATCTTTCTTGATAATTGTGTTTTTCAAGTATTTTGGCTTGGGTAATGAAAGTTTGAATTT
>LPNX010505232.1:267658-387645 GCA_001517045.1 Pseudotsuga menziesii
TACTTATTTAAACTACACTTAACGCACATTAGTTTTTAGAGTAAATGATATTAAAAAGGGAATGATAATGTTCTCTGAATTATCCTATCTTTTAACTGATCCTTATCACAATGGCTTTCATTGCTAGGATTATTGAGATACTATTGCACTTTGGTGGTCACAATGACATCCCCTTATAATGATAACTTAAGACTCTAGTAATAGATCTCCTCTTTGAGATTAATCTGAGATTTTGTCACATTTATAATCCAGATAAGGGGGTACATGAATCAAGGAAGACATTGTACCAAATAGTATCCAGATACATCTAATGTCAATCCTCTCAGCCTTCCTACTAACCCGCCCACTTTACACTAGCTGTGTTGAAAATTTAGTTAGGTTAGGGTTTTAAGAGCAAATTTAAAATTTTTGTACTGTATTTTGGCTTGGGTAATGAAAGTTTGAATTTTTATTTTCTTGACTCAATCATTCTTATCCGAAGGGTGTCATACTTGTTTAAACTACACTTAACGCACATTAGTTTTTAGAGTAAATGATATTAAAAAGGGAATGATAATGTTCTCTGAATTATCCTATCTTTTAACTGATCCTTATCACAATGGCTTTCATTGCTAGGATTATTGAGATACTATTGCACTTTGGTGGTCACAATGACATCCCCTTATAATGATAACTTAAGACTCTAGTAATAGATCTCCTCTTTGAGATTAATCTGAGATTTTGTCACATTTATAATCCAGATAAGGGGGTACATGAATCAAGGAAGACATTGTACCAAATAGTATCCAGATACATCTAATGTCAATCCTCTCAGCCTTCCTACTAACCCGCCCACTTTACACTAGCTGTGTTGAAAATTTAGTTAGGTTAGGGTTTTAAGAGCAAATTTAAAATTTTTGTACTGTATTTTGGCTTGGGTAATGAAAGTTTGAATTTTTATTTTCTTGACTCAATCATTCTTATCCGAAGGGTGTCATACTTGTTTAAACTACACTTAACGCACATTAGTTTTTAGAGTAAATGATATTAAAAAAGGGAATGATAATGTTCTCTGAATTCAAGTATTTTGGCTTGGGTAATGAAAGTTTGAATTTTTATTTTCTTGACTCAATCATTCTTATCCGAAGGGTGTCATACTTGTTTAAACTACACTTAACGCACATTAGTTTTTAGAGTAAATGATATTAAAAAGGGAATGATAATGTTCTCTGAATTATCCTATCTTTTAACTGATCCTTATCACAATGGCTTTCATTGCTAGGATTATTGAGATACTATTGCACTTTGGTGGTCACAATGACATCCCCTTATAATGATAACTTAAGACTCTAGTAATAGATCTCCTCTTTGAGATTAATCTGAGATTTTGTCACATTTATAATCCAGATAAGGGGGTACATGAATCAAGGAAGACATTGTACCAAATAGTATCCAGATACATCTAATGTCAATCCCTTATAATGATAACTTAAGACTCTAGTAATAGATCTCCTCTTTGAGATTAATCTGAGATTTTGTCACATTTATAATCCAGATAAGGGGGTACATGAATCAAGGAAGACATTGTACCAAATAGTATCCAGATACATCTAATGTCAATCCTCTCAGCCTTCCTACTAACCCGCCCACTTTACACTAGCTGTGTTGAAAATTTAGTTAGGTTAGGGTTTTAAGAGCAAATTTAAAAATTTTGTACTGTAATGCATAAAAGAAATTCTAAATCAGTGCCAGTCATATAATATAATAGCTACAATCAAATTGAAGCATAATTTTCAACTTTTCAACTTTAACACTCCTCAATGGTCATGGTCATTGTGTTTAAATTTGGTCCTTGAGATGAATTTAACAATTGCAATGTAGAGGAAATAAAGCAGTAATAGTAGTATTAAAAAAACAAACTAATGAACAGTAAAATCATAATCATGAGCAGCAATATAATGTACAATTAGTATAAAATTAAAATATTATAATCTGTGACAATAGGGTTGGTTTGGACCTTAATTACACTCTGACATCCTTTTATATCTGATAGCAAGCCCAATCCCTCTTCAACTAAACTAAGGTCTCCACAATAGATTCCAATTCTTAAAGAATCAAATCTTTAAATCAATTCCTTCACAAACAATTATCCAGAATTCAATTGGTATGAACTCATAAAATGAAATAGCATTTGTTCCAAAACTCCTTACCAGTTTTCTACAAAGATTCAAATAAACATGGTCTCTCATCAAATACTTCAACACAACGTTCTTGTTCACTGCAATTAGACAACAATTTCAACTAATGATTTGCTCTCACATAGTCATGACCCACCTCTGGGTTTTATTTCCCTTTGTCAACACTTAACATAGATACCAAATTCAATGTCATGCTTCCTGCAGAAGTTCAAATAAATAAATCCCCAAATTTACAATAGTTGACCAACAATTTCAACGCTAGCTCAAAATCTCCCTCTACGCGATTTCAAAGCATGGATTGTCATCATAATTTCTCTCACTCTCGATTTAGTTTCATTTTTTTATTTTTTTACTAAATCAAGTTGCCATTCCCCAAGATTGGTTTCATTCCTAAATACAACACAGAGGTTAAAACTCGTTATATGAAGTTCATAGGAACTTCATTCTCCAGATCTTGTTCTCGATCTACAAGGTGGTCTCACACAGAAATCCTGGAATTCACACAATCACATAGCTCTCCCAATTCTTCTAACTCTTAATGACTTCTACATAAATTGGAACCTCTGAGGGTTCTACCCAATTTCTTTCAGAATACCCAGCCCACCCTTCTTCTTAATTGGAATTTCAAAAAGAAATTCTACCCAGTTCTTCCAACAAATCAAACAACTTGTCACTTCACTTAAATCCATTCATTCACACAGATATATAGAGTCATACATGTACTATATCCTTCTTTTATCAGGGCACGCACATTAAATACTAAATCGTGAAATCAATACACAACAAGTGACAAGAAAACTTGTCTTTTTCCATTTATCTCAAAAGCTCTGTACATACATGGATAACTCTTAATATACTCCACTTTGTGATGTAGGCTTAGCTTAACATTGCAAGCCATCCCCCTGAACCGACTCCCTTTTGGTTCGCCGAGATTACAACATATAACCAATAGATAATATTGACAGCACATTAAAAAAAAACTCCTACAAACTTGCAACCGATTCTAAACAGAACTTTCGATCCTATCTCAATCAAAGACTCGTTAAAACAGATTACTAAATTCCTGTATTTAAGCCTTAGATATTTTGATCTTCATCGAAGGTTACAATAAATCAAGGAATTAGTTACAATGACTCAACTTCTACTAACACCTCGCTGACTTGACTAAATGACTCATCATTCTTTAGGACAATCTAACCCTATACTTATGAACTTTGAATACTTTACAAATATGTTACAATAGAAAACCCCTTCTTGGGAAAACATCAAGGCCACGTGGTCTGATCAACCTTTAGAAATTTAGACGAGAGTTGATGCTCCTGCATCAGACTCCCAAGGTAGAAATTGTTCATGAACTCATGTTCATGTGTCTTTAGTTTCCATCTTCCTGGATCCCAAACTTTGTGTTGTAATGTTGCATTGTCCTTACCTTCACTATTCTTCACTTTCCAATCATCTTCATAGTAGACTTCTTGCTTCATTTTGTTGTGGATCTTCTTAGATACTTGCATTAACTTCCATAGTTCAACTATGGTTTCCTCCAATTCAGTCTATTGCTGCAAGCTAATCTGATCTTCATTACTCTGCCACAACACTTTATTACACTTTATCTTTCCTTCTGCAATCTCTCTTGATTCAATTTGTGTTTTTAATTTCAGAAATGCTTCAACCACTGCCCTAGATATTGCTCTAGATATTGCTATAGACACTGCTCTTGATACTGCTTCCACCCTTACTTCCTGTATGCTTTGATAAGCATCTCCCTCTACAATATCCTTCTCATGATCTCTGCTTGCAAATTCTCCTCCAAAAAGTTGTTTTCCCATTTTCTGATTGCAATAATATAATCAATCAGCCCTCGTTGTATACTAGTAAACTTAATCAACGTTAGAAAACTATTATATGCTCCTGTCTCTTCCATAACATGAGACATTTCTCCCTCATAAACTACAACTTCTTCCTCTTGTTCAAATACTTTCAGCCAGTACTTCAAACATTTATTCTCTACTTGATTCCCTTCAAGTATTTCATCAGTATGTTGCATTTCAGTGTCAGCAAAACTCTTCTCTGCCTCTATCTTGACAATCTTCAATAATTTCCATTCAATTCTTTGACTATCTCCATCAGTCAATTTAATTCTCCTCGGTCCCAAGATTGTTTCATTTTCAATTTGAGACACAATAGCATCATCTTCATTCTTATGATTTCCTTCTTCATGATCACTGAATAAAATTTCTTGAGACACTGTTTCATCTCTCTCTGTTAAGATAGAATTCTGATTCTCTGCTTCTGTGACAGTCCCAAAGGTCTGTCCATCATTTTTACTTTGGCCCTCTAAGTAAACCAAATCTTCTTTGTCCTCGTCAAGAACAAATTCTCTCATGTAAAACATGATTGTCTCACTCCCAATAAAATTGTTGCCCTCATTAATTAAGGATTTCACAAACCCCTTCTACTGCAATAACTTATCTTTTCCTTTATCATTGCTTGGAAACGCTCCCATCTGTTTATTTGAACTAACTGGGTCTTTCCCACTTTCATCTTTGCATATGCACTCCTCAAGGTACTTCATCTCTTCATCAAAACTATTAAAGCATAGCTTATTTACATGAGGTTTCCATTCACAATTTGACTCAGATTTCTCCAACAATAAAAATTCTCATTATGCCTCAGGTTCTCCAACAATAAAATTTCCCTGTCAGCTTCTGCAAGCACAGTATTTCCATGCTTGACATCTTCCTCTTCATTATGCCTTGCTAGACAAACTTCAGCTTTACTTGAGACAACCCCAAGAGATGGATTGTCTTCTATACAACCTACAAACACATTCAAATTGTCAGCAATAAACTCATAAGACCCAATGGTCTTATTTGATGACTCAATCACCAAATCTTTCTATGGTTGTTTCAGGTATTCTATAAGACCCAGAAAATACTCAATGGTATTCTTTTCAGCTTTCTCAAGCATAGCTCTTGAATGCTTGATATCCTCCTTTTCCTCTTTCAGTTATTGGCCATCATCATAAGCCAAGTCCTCCTTGCTTTCATCTTTCACAGTAGGTCGAAAACCATTACTATCACTCAGCTGTGCATGTGCATGTACATGAGATTCAGCTGTCCCATTTTTTCTAAAACAGAATTCAGTCTCTGTGACAATGTTATCAAGTCGTCTTTCATCATTCATTGTACTTGTAGACATACACAAAATATCAGTTTCAAAACATTGAGACCTCTTGGCCTCTCTTGAAGCTTCAGTCTTCAAGACTTCTCCCAGACGCCCACTTGTCTTGAGTACCTCTTCTTCACATTGAGCATTTATCAGTTGCTCTCTTCTCCTTTGTAGCTTATGCCACTTCAACTTTCTTTTCACAAGAAAACCACATCTCTGTTATTCCTCCCTCTTTAACAAATCCATCATTACTTCCAGATGAACTTCTATCTCATCCTTCTCCCTCTCATACTCTTCATCAGTCATTATTCTACATATGCCATTTTCCTTGGCATCTTCTATATTCCTTTTATGGCTTCCCTCTGAACCCATTATATGACCCTTATTAGTCATCTTTCTGAGTTTTCTTTCACTCTTCTATGAGTTGTACTAACCTCTGCAGTAACAACCCCCCCTGCTACACCTCACCTCACCAAACCTCCTCTGTGCTTGGTCTTATGGCAAGTATTGGTCCTCTTTCTATAACCCCCCTTGAGCATTTCTTATGCTCCTTCTAGGCTTACTCCCACAACTCATCTGCATGAGAACATAATTGTTCTCGTGTACTTCATCTTCACGTGAAATAATAGGTCCCTGGACACACTTTACTTTCTCTCAAAAACCTTCACTAGTTTCCTTCATCGATGTCCTCAATGACAGTGATATTCTTGCTGAGATGTTTCTCTGCTACTACCTCTTGCATGCAGTTTTTCCTCCCAAAGAAGATATCTCTGTCAGAGACCTCATTGCTCAGGATACAAGCCTCTTCTTCTCTTGCATGCAAAGCTCTTCCACTCATAAGTTCTCTTACAGACTTCTTGGTTGTCTTCTAACTTCACAGAACACTGTCGTGTATCCCTTTATATCTTTCCTCCACCAAAGTAAACTTATTCTCTTCCCGCTCCGATACCAAAAATGATAGCAATCCCAAGCCCTCTTCAACTAAACTAAGGTCTCCACAATAGATTCCAATTCTTAAAGAATCGAATCTTTAAATCAATGCCTTCACAAACAACTATCCAGAATTCAATTTGTATTAACTCATAAAATGAAATATCTTTTGTTCCAAAACTCCTTACCAATTTTCTACAAAGATTCAAATAAACAAAGTCTCCCATCAAATACTTCAACACAACGTTTTGGTTCACTGCAATTAGACAACGATTTCAACTAATGATTTTCTCTCACTTAGTCGCGATCCACCTCTGGGTTTTATTTCCCTTTGTCAACACTTAACATAGATACCAAATTCAACGTCCTGCTTCCTGCAGAACTTCAAATAAATAAATCCCCAAATTTACACTAGTTGACCAACAATTTCAACGCTAGCTCAAAATCTCCCTCTACACGATTTCAAAGCATGGATTATCATCATAATTGCTCTCTCTCGACTTGGTTTCATTTTTTATTTTTTTTACTGAATCAAGTTGCCATTCCCCAAGATTGGTTTCATTCCTAAAAACAACACAGAGGTTAAAACTCGTTATATGAAGTTCATAGGAACTTCATTCTCCAGATCTTGTTCTCGATCTACAAGGTGGTCTCACACAGAAATCCTAAAATTCACACAATCACATAGTTCTCCCAATTCTTCATCGAATTCTTCTAAGTCTTAATGACTTCTACATAAATTGGAACCTCTGATGTTTCTACCCAAATTTATTTCAGAATACCCTGTCCACCCTTCTTCTTAACTGGAATTTCAAGAAATTCTACCCATTTCTGCGAACAAATCAAACAACTCGTCACTTCACTTAAATCCATTCATTCACACAGATATATAGAGTCATAGATGTACTATATCCTTCTTTTATCAGGGCACACACATCAAATACTAACACATGAAATCAATACACAACAAGTGACAAGAAAACTTGCCTTTTTCCATTTATCTCAAAATCTATGTACATACATGAATAACTCTTAATCTACTCCACTGTGTGTTGTAGGATTAGCTTAACATTGCAAGCCATCCCCCTGAACTGACTCCATTTTGGTTCCCCGAGATTACAGCATATAACCAATAGATAATATTGCCAGCACATTAAAAAAAAAACCTACAAACTTGCAACCGATTCTAAACAGAACTTTCGATCCTATCTCAATCAATGACTCATTAAAGCATATTACTAAATTCCTATAGTTAAGCCTTAGATATGTTGATCTTCATCAAAAGTTACCATAAATCAAGGACTTAGTTACAATGACTCAACACACTACTAACACCTCACTAACTTGACTAAATGACCCATCATCCTTTAGAACATTCTAACCCTATACTTATGAACTTTGAATATTTTACAATAGAAAACCCCTTCTTGGGAAAACATACACTGTGTGTTGTAGGATTAGCTTAACATTGCAAGCCATCCCCCTGAACTGACTCCATTTTGGTTCCCCGAGATTACAGCATATAACCAATAGATAATATTGCCAGCACATTAAAAAAAACCCTACAAACTTGCAACCGATTCTAAACAGAACATTCGATCCTATCTCAATCAATGACTCATTAAAACATATTACTAAATTCCTATAGTTAAGCCTTAGATATGTTGATCTTCATCAAAAGTTACCATAAATCAAGGTCTTAGTTACAATGACTCAACACACTACTAACACCTCACTAACTTGACTAAATGACCCATCATCCTTTAGAACATTCTAACCCTATACTTATGAACTTTGAATATTTTACAATAGAAAACCCCTTCTTGGGAAAACATCAAGGCCACGTGGTCTGATCAACATTTAAAACTTTAGACTAGAGCTAATGCTCCTGCATCAATATCAGATCTTGTATTTTGAAGACAAGTCAATAGGGAACCAAGGACTTACCAAAGAGAGAGAAGTATTTCAGTAGGATAACGATAGATAAGAACAGATCATAGATTGTTAAGAAAAATAGTCCAAACAATTCAAACACTTTCATAAGATCAAGGACACCAAAAACTCAATCTAAATTATCCCACCAAGATCACAAGAAGTCAACATCTAAGTTTTATAGTCCATAAGGATCAAAACCGACTTTATCAGTCTAAGGTAGGGTCATGGACTGCCCAGAAAGGTGATGCTCAGCCTATACAAAAGCACAGTCTATCCAAGAAGGTAAAACCCAGCCAAAGGATATACCATAGTCCACGGCCTAGCAACAAGATGGATTAAACAAGTCATGGCCAGCCCTTAGAGCGCTCAACAAGTCACGGTACAGACCTAGGGGCTTTCAGTAGGTCACAATCCAACCTTAAAGGCTTTCAGCATTAACAGTTCAGCAAGGAAGAGAACCCACGCTCCACGGCCAAGCCCGAGAAGGCTTGTACATTCCACGACCTTCCCTTAGAGGGATTATACAGTCAGCTTCTAGCCATAAAGGGATTATACAGTCCACGACCCAGCCTAAGGAGATCATAAAATAAGTCTAGCAACCATAGAAGAGGGGACGCCCAAGATAACAGACCAAGAGAGGAATAAAGGAGGCCAAGGGTCAGTCAAGCAAACACCAGGTAGTCACGACCCACCCCATAAGTCACCAAACCAGCTCATTATTCATCAGGGATATGCATGCATTAAACATATAATAATGCACAAGCACAAGAAAATGCATGCATTAAACATATAATTCACAAACATAATAAGGACATCTCTGCCTTCTAGAGATCCTCTATGTCCGATTGAAATTGTTTAAATTTTGAAAATTGATAATGCAGAGCACCTCTCCTGATCGCACCTCTCTTGCTCTCCTCCAGCTCTTCGTTGCAAGTTTCATAGAGTTACAGAGCTCCTCCTGGTGTCTAATTGAAAGTGAAATGGGGGGTGTCGAATTGAAAGTGAAATGGGAATGTTAATTGTTTTTTTGTTGTATTATAATTTGTTGTTTGTTTTTTATTGTTTTTTTTATTATTTAATATTTTTTATTGTTTTATCTTATTATTTTTATTATGTATTGTTTTATAGTATTTTTTATTGTTTTATATTAAGTTTATTTATTATGTATTGATATAGAGAGGTGGCATTTTGGCACACTATATGGAGAAACAAGAAGTTAGAAAAACTTTTGGACCAAAGCACCACAATGGTTATTAATAAAATTAAAAAACAATTTTCATCTCATGAAGAGTCTTCAATCTGATAGGTGGCATGATCATGATGTAATCTCCCTCCGTCCTTCCAAACATTTGTGGTTTCTCACCACATTTGTCCTCAATAGTTACCACCAAAATACATATAAAAATTACATGTCTTTACGTACTCTTCTCTTTACATCCTCATCTCATATTGATAATTAAGGATTATTATGCACACTCATCCTCACCTTATAATATTAATTGAGCCAAGGCACAGAGACAACCATAAAATATCAAATGTGTCAATACGCAAAGAGTAAGAGACAATGATAAGTAAGTTTTATATTAAATTTACCATATAAGTCTTTAATTGACACTGTAAATTGGGATGTGACACGTTGGATTTTTGTGATCTTATGATTCCTTACCAATGTGATTGCAAGGCACTCTTTGAAGGTGAAATACATAATTTTACACTTTATTCCTCATTCTCATGCCTTTTGATAAGGAAATAAGGAAGTTAGTAGACTGCATTAGCATGGAAAATGATTTCAACATAGAGGTAGATACATTAATTGTTTTAGAGCTCCAAGATCTTAATTACTCACACCTAGGACATTCTCAAATCTAACCATTAACAAACTTATTTGGTGTTCTCGTTAAATTTCAAAGGCAGATTGTAAAAGGTCACTTCAATAGTTAAATGACAAATAAGGTGACTAACAATGTTGAATGATGAAACATGTGAATAGTGAGAGAGGACAACTATAATCAATGATAAATAGACTATGATCTGCAAATGCTACCAGTAGCATATCTGCAAATGTTATCGATATGTTATCCTCATTTTGAATTTACTCTGTTGGGTCTATCTCAACATATCTTGCATCATATGAAGTATGTAAAAGGTAAATTCAATAGTTAAATGAGAAATAAGGTGAATAACAATGTTGAGTGATGAAACATGTGAATAGTAAGAAAGTAATAGGATGTGTATAGTCAATGAGAAATAGATTATCTACAAATGCTATCGATAGCAAATATGCAAATGCTGCCGATATGTTGTCATCATTATGAATTTACTTTATTGGGGCTATATCAACCTTTCTTCTATCATTATCCTATATGAAAGTTTCATGTTCAACTTTGGCATAGATATCGGAATTTGTCATTCTTTGTTCTTGTTGTTAGTCAACTTCCATTTATTGTGATCATTTTTGGAAAAATGCTCTTTGTTTCTCATAATTTCTCTTTCTATCTTCCTTCTTTTGGTTAGGTGTCATTTGTTATGATTAAATTTTATCGTCATTCTCTTTGTTGTTCATTTTTTCCTTCTTCATTTTTCCTTGTGTTCATCAGTGATATTTGTTAACTTCTTTCTCTGTTGCCTTACAGGTTCTTGTGTCTATCTTCTTACCTCCTCAACATGCACATCATCCATATATTCATTATGGGAAGACATGATATCATGAATTACTATACCACAATCAAGCATCATAGTTAATTTTATTGAATAAGATAAAACTAAAATAAATGCATTGTACTCAATCAAGAAGCATAGTCAATTGTATTGAAGTGGATAACATTGAAATCAATGTAATGTACTCAATTAAGAGCCATAGTCTATTGAATTGAATCCGATGACACTAAAACCAATGCATTATACTCAATCAAGAGTCATAAGCAATTGAATTGAATCAAATAACACTGAAATCGTTGCATTGTACTCAATCAAGAACCATAGTCAATCAAATTTAATTGGATAACATTGAAATCAATGCATTGTACTTAGTCAAGATCCATAGTCAATTGAATGAATCAATTAAAACTGAAATCAATGCACTATACTCAATCAATAGGTATAGTCAATTGAAATGAATCGGATGACATTGAAATCAATGCACTATACTCAATCAAGAGCCATAGTCAATTGAAATGAATCGGATAACATTGAAATCAATGCACCGTACTCAATCAAGAACCATAATCAATTGAATTAAATCAAATAGTTCATTGAAATCAATGCAATGTATTTAATTAAGAACCATAACATTATTGTGGACCAATGCTAGTAACCATAATATTGGATACTCTTAAATTATTAACCCTATAACCTTAATATTATTAACCCTCTTACTACCAACTAATATTATTAACGCTAATATTATATAATTTTTAACGGTAACCATAATATTATTAACATTTTAACTCACTCATGTTACAATACATTCTTAACTCACTCCTATTGCAATCCATAACTAAATACATCATTAACTCATTCTTAACTCGCTCCTACTACAATCCCTAACTAAATAATTGTATTTCATTCTTAACTCACTCCTATTACCATCCATATTTTTTATAAACTAGCTTGTAACTCAATTGAAAAGAATCACCTTAAATAAATCATTTAAACTAGCTTGTAACTCAATTGAAAAGAATCACCTTAAATAAATCATTTTAGTGAGAATGTTCCTTTAAAGAAGCAATTACCCAATGAGAAGCACATGCTACTAAACAATTACCCACTCAATATGTATGAGAAGCACTTGTTATAAATCTTAATTTAGAAACTTTAAATCTATACAAACATTTTTTTTAAATGACTAAAATTAACTTAAGAAAATATTAAATTATCATATATTTGTAAAACTTTAAGATTTTTATTCATTTACGATATTAATAAATTAGAATTATTATTGCACATTGAAGAATTAAACTTTCTTTTTAAAGTACTACTTCTTGAAAAACAATATTACATTTGAAATGGTGCAAAAATTTTGTATATATTCTTTTTAAGTTGAGATCAATTTAATTACTCTTTTAATTTATTTTATCTATAATTTTTCTAAGATGAGATTAATTTAATTACTTTTTAAATTTATTTTATCCATATTTTTTCTATTTTTTTGTAATTATCGTTTAAATTAAGCAAAAAATAATATAAAAAGAAAATGTAAAAATAATACTTTTACAAAAATTAAGATCACATTAAATAAATCATTTTAGTAAGAATGCCCTTTTAAAGAAACACCTACCCAATCCAAGAAGCACATGCTACTAAATAGTTACTCTTGTTATAAATCTTAATTTAGCAACATAAGAATATATACAAACATTTTTTAAATGACTAAAATTAACTTGAGAAATGATTAAATTCTAAGTATTCAATTTGAAAAGTTTATTTCTTCAATCATCTATAGTCATATATTTGTAAAACTTTTACCAT
Organism: Pseudotsuga menziesii; assembly: GCA_001517045.1. NCBI lineage: Eukaryota > Viridiplantae > Streptophyta > Pinopsida > Pinales > Pinaceae > Pseudotsuga > Pseudotsuga menziesii. The sequence continues at coordinate 280,336 of LPNX010505232.1, forward strand.
ATTTATTTATTTATAATATGATATCATTTAATTACTCTTTTAATTTTATGTTAAGGTTTTTTTACAACAATTTTTTATTTACTTTTATTTTATGTTTACGTTTAGCTGACATGTTCATGTATGATGACATGTTCATGTATGTTGTGTATTACTGGAATTTTGATTTTTTATTTATTTTGATTTTATTTTTCTTTTGAGCTGACATGTTCATGCACGTTACGTGTTACGTGTTACGTTACGTGATACTGGGTTGTAAAGTGCCTCTCGGTGCAATGTAAAGACCTAGGTATCTTCATGGCTATGCAAGGAACTTCAACCACCTCACATCTATCTTCTCAAAGGATGAACCTATCACCAAGAGACATAATAACCAAAATGGTTGGAGCACTCAAGAAATATATTCGAAGGATCAAGGTTACAACATCCTTAATGTAGGAATAGAACAACCAAATAAATCTAAATAATGGAGTAAAATATGGCACACCATGGGCCCTCCTAAGATCAATTTCTTTTGCTAGACATTTGCACACGGAAAAATTCTCATGGGAGGGAACTTGAAAAGGAGAGGCTTTCAAGGACCATTCAGATGCATGTTGTGTAAAGAAGTAGAAGAAACCATGGAGCATCTATTCTTTCATTGCAAAAATGCAAAATAAGTCTCGAGACTAGTGATGGGATTGCTTGGCAAGGTAAATGTCCCTCTCTCTATAAAAAGCTTTTTTAAGAAATGGTCATTACATACTTAGACAAGTGTTTCAAATGAAAGTCATTTCTACGCCAAGCTTGCTTGATTCTTCCAAAATTTACTATCTAGAAATTTTGGTTGGACCGCAACCAACTCACTTTCCAAAACGACTTGAATTCCCCTTGAATCAAATCAAGTATCTTATGAAGGAATGTCTAGAACTATCCACACTCCAAATGGAATCTAATCTCACTCTGGGAGAAAAGGAATGGTTTGTTGGTTCGGTTCCCTCTCCTAAGCCTTCAAAGCAGTTCAACCAAAACTTATCTGAAAAACTTTGAATACAAAAGGAAGATTTGGAAAATTGGAAGCTAAATCAAGAACATCACATTTTCTAGTTGGATGGTGCCTAGAAAAAATTCTAGAAGAAGAAAGTGCTAAAGAGGTGTTGTATAACCCTGAAGGACAAACAGTGTTACAATACACTTTGGGAATTAGGGAAAAAAACAAAGCCCTACTGCAAGGGTGTAAAGTCTCTTGTAAAGGAGTATCATCCTCTTTATTCTCGACGATTCAGACCTAATTATAATACATTTTGTATTTAACTCTCAACCAAAACGATTATTTATCCAAAGAAAATTGACAAGAATTAAGCAATATCTTCAACATATGGAACAAATAAGGTGGTGGCATATTTTACGAGTGATAAATAATGTTGCTAACCCGGATATCAGCTGGGACCCAATCCCATAATCACCCACTAATCTGTGAAGTGACGTGTGGGTTAGGTGGATGTATAGACATCACGGGTCTGAAGTGAAGTAAACTCCAGACTACTTGTATTTGCCGGGACCTATTTGCCCGACATATGCACCGGCCGCGTCGGACGTGACCCGTCACGTGCATATCCTTGGTTCACTAGTGCCTTTGTATTTTTGTCGATGAAATTGAAATTGAAATTGAAATTGTTATTTTGACTGTTGAAATTATAATTTTGATTGAAAAATGGATTCAGTCTTTTCCTTAATCTTTGAGACAACTTAATTATATAATTTCAACAAATTGAAACTGTAATTTCAACAATTATTCTCTAATTTCTATCAAAATTTTCAAAAAAAATATACAAATAATAGTTTAGCTCAGTCTGTCTGATTTGCTTTGGTATGCAACCAGACGGAAATATAAGGGAACAATGCAGTCAAATGGGGGAGAGTCGTACAGCTGGTCCTTTAATCAAAGTGATCACACGATTGAGGATAATGCTGTAAAATCTATGGTACTACATCACGCAAGAGGAAATCGTGTCAATTTATGGTAAATTGTGTGTAGATGGTCGAAGGATGGATGTTTGTCTTCATTTCAGGCTGAGAGAAAAGGGTGGTGACATTTTACATCGTCCTCATTATCATGTCAAGAAAGGAAGATAGGAAATGTAGACGAGGGTCATGAATCCGTCACCACCTTCAGGATTTGGAGGAGCAGAATTGTGGCAAAAACAGAGACCTGCAAACGTTGGAAAGGCGTATTGGACGAGACTGGGACAATTTTGAAACAAGAATGGAACATGAAGAGGAGCAGTGAGAATAAGAGAGTGCTGAGACCTGCCAAAAGATCTCAGAACTGGAAAAAACCAAGATTGCTCACGTAGAGGATAATGTCAAATCGTTAGAAGCTTTAGTAGACAGGTTGCAAAATCGGGTGGAAAACTTGGAGGTGGGAGCTCTTCTTGAATCTGCAGGACTTCTCTGCTCCCGCCTTCTGCATGAAGCAAACCCCGGATATGTGCCACCAATATACATCCAGGAAAAGCAGGAATATATGGTTCACCAGGCCCTGTAATTCTGATTTATTGTTATGTTTTTAGTTTGTTTTGAAGTTGTCTTGCTAAGAGTCTGCATCGGCCTAAAAATGTTAAATATTTAGTACATTCTTTTTGTGAATACGACGTAGATAGTTTGTCATAAAGAGATTGTCTAGTGTGGGATGTCTCAGTTTAGGATTGGGATATGTCAGATTAGAATCTTTGTTATTTTGCTCAGTGGGTAGTATGCAAAAACATAACAATGTTATTATTAATTCATGGCCTTCGGGCACCTGTTGTATTCTCACTTACTAGGAAACCCCTCATCCTTTTTTTTTATACTAGAAGTTTTAATTGTGTTCATATAAAAGGAAAGATATTGGATATATTGAAGATACAAAGAAATAAGAGTTGAAGTATGTTAATGATTGATCCATGAGTATCTCTAAGATTGATCAAAATTAAAGTTTTCAAATTGGGAATAGAAGCTCGAGAGCTTCTATAAGGGTGACACTTGGAACTGATGTGGCATCCCAATTAGCACTCCAGGTGGCAGTACGATGCTAAGTTTTCAGCACATGTTGAAAGATGAGCTGGACCTATTGCAGGATGACACGTGGCAGGTCACAGACCAGTGGCAAATGTGGTGGCATCCAGTGGCAGTCCAGTGCTAAGGTGGTAGTCCAGTGGCAGTACGATGCTAAGTTTCAGCACATGTTGAAAGATGAGCTGGACCTATTACAGGATGACACGTGGCAGGTCACAGACCAGTGGCAAATGTGGTGGCATCCAATGGCAGTCCAGTGCTAAGATGGTAGTGCAATGGCAGTCCAGATGAATCCAAGTGGACCAACCAGAGCCTGCCACGTGGGAGTCTGGTTGGACACCTTATGGTTCAGTTTACCAAAAAAATTGTGTTGGGGGAGGATCAAACCACCAACCTCACCTCCATCAAAGCCTCCACAATATCTTCCTAGCCACACCCTCCGCCGATGTTTCTTAACCATATATGGTTCCGCATCTATTTAAAGTTGCAAATATTGTGTTTTTGAGAAGGGGGTGGGCTGAGTGCTTAGCCCTCGGGCCCATTTTTTATGTCACAATGTACCCCATATCTATGCCACTTGACCACCATCGTCGGACCAACAATAGAGCCACCACATAAACCTTTCAACACAAAATCGTGATTTGGGGAGAGCTCCGCAAGTTTGAACCCGTGACCTCCTCCCACATTACCAAACTCCTTAACTACTACAATAAGTGCACCACTTGTTAAGGGAGATGAAATTTATTTTATTTAAGTTGATTTGGATTAGACTTTAACCCAAAAAGGGACCTCTTCCCACATTGCCAAACTCCTTAACTACTACAATAAGTGCTCCACTTGTTAAGGGAGATGGAATTTATTTTATTTAAGTTGATTTGGATTAGACTTTAACCCCAAAAAGGGCGCAATTCATAAGGCCTAAATATAAATAGATTCATACTATTATATGGTTTTTTTAACCATATATGTTATATTTTTTTGAATTTGTTTATTGTTTTTAAACAAAAAAAAATGTATTTTAAGGAGATTTGCATATATTTTCTTCATTTTTAAAATTGATCTTTATCCCATTAAAGTGGGATTAAATATTTGTAAATTTCATTCAATTTGGGGATAAGTTAAGTACTTTTTTGCTATATAAACAATGTAAACTGGCGATGGAAAAGATGAAAGGATTGAATGTTTTTTGAGAGTGAATGGTATAATGCTATTATGCCTTTTTAAAGGCTTTTTGTAAGCTTTGTTCATTTTGTAAGAGGCGTTTTAGCCACTCTTGGGAGATTTTGGAGAGTGAGAGGAATTATTTTTTGAATCATAAGTCTCTTTGTAGTAGTGGTGAAGAAGGCATTTTGTACATATTCAAGCATTTTGAATACTAATAAGATCGGTCCTCATTGGAGATGGACTCGGAGACGTCATCCATCAAGGATGAACTATGTTATCATACAGTGTCCACATTCTTATGGTTTGTATTCTTTGCTCATTTATATTCTTCCAATTATTTGTGAGCCTTTGATAAGCTTGTTATTTCAAGTCTTTTTATAAGTTGACTGGTTTAAGAATTCACATGCAAAGTAAAGTGTTAGTAGATCATGTCATTTTCGGAATGATAACTATGCTGATTGCAATTTTACAACTAAATTACATAGGATTTTTCATCTTCGATAAACAAATAAATAAATATACTAACAATTGCCCCAAGAAGATGCGATAATACATCGAGAGGTTGTTGTTGGAGGGTAAAAAAGGCAGAAAAGAGGAAATAAAATTGAGTTGATGTTTTTTGGGGTGAAAAGCCAAAATAATAGGCAATTGAATAAAGTTTGCAAATGGTGTAGACCTAGCTCAAGTTTTGCAAGGAAGGGCATTGAAGGGACAACTATAAAAATGCCTTTCAAGATAACAGAAATAGGAAACTGAATATTTACATCACAAATAAACAGGCATTTTCTGAGGGAGTCCATTACTGGAAATAGGGATATACTAGTGTTTTTTTTCAATTCAAATAATTCAAATAAGTTACATATAAGTGTGAATAAATGTATCTTTGTATATGTATTTGTCAAGTATATACATTTCATTGAAAGAAAAGTTGTGATGTTAAAAGAACAAAAGCAAAAAAACAAAAATAACGGGAAAAATTTCTTGTATTTAAGGATTATACTATATTAAGTTGTATTTCAACATAAAGAAAGATTCCTTCATTTTAGAAGGCAATAAACATCTATTGTTCTATATTTTCTATTTTATGCTTGGAAAAGTGAGTTATATAATGAAAACAAGGTTAGTGATATTTTTGTGTATATATCTACAGATTAGGAAATATTTCCCTTGTCTTATGCTTGTGTTCTAATTAGTAGTGTTGTGTAAACATATATTTGCAAGTATCTTTTTACCTTTGGTTGCACTTTTATAATGCATTTTAATTAATTATATACTTTTGCACTTTTTGTTAAAATTTTAATATATATTATATTTAAAAATATTAGCTTACACTTTGCAAATTTATTTGAATGTCATTATCTGTATATTGAAAGCAAAGAAATTGCTCACCCACCTCCTACATGTGAATACGATAACCATTGTATTACTCACCTAAAGCAAAGAAATTACTCACCCACCTTCCTCGCGTGAAGACAATAACCCTCTTATTACTCGCCCCATGGGTAAAAAATAGGAAAATATAAAGCAATGGGATAGCTAAGATTATATTATACTTAAATCTCATCATTACTTTACAGCTAAAAAAATGCAACAATGACTGGTCATGGAAAGTTTGCAGGCTTTGCACCATTGACTGATTTTATTGTTAATTATAATAAGACAAAGACTTTAGTCTTTGAAAATATTAATAGAGGTTCGAATTACAAAAACAGTACATGTGATTAGATTAATTATTTGGAACAATGACGTATATACAAAGAAAAATATTAATGGACATCCCATTTAGGAACACAATACATGTGATCTGAATAAGTGAAATGAAAAAATTGTGTGCACAACAGTATACCTAACCATGACATCAATGTCCCCTCGCACTTTCATTAGGTATTACATAGATGAACCCCCAACGTAAACTTTAGTAGATTTTAACCCTGAAAGTTTTACCACCAATTTGATATGTGCTAAAATATCACATGAAAGAGTAGGTGCAGTTCTCTAACTTATACGTTCAACCCAATACACGCTTGAAACCTCCAATTAAAATTCCACTTATGCTAGAAGCTCGTGGTAGATTAATCTAGAGTCAACAATAGCAAAGAGAAAAAAATGATGTGCAAATAAATTAGGCTTTATGCAACATGATGATTCTAACAATGAGATCAATTTTCCCTAGTTGATTTCATTAGGCAATGTAGAGATAAACCCTAAGGAAAACTTTAGCAAACGTTAAAATTTGAATTTCTACCTTCAACTGAAGCAAACCCATTATACTCCACCAACAATAAGATTATATGTTTTGCATTTTTATTCATTTTTAAACAGGTAAACTTACCTTTCCCTTTTGAAGATTCAAAATAGAAAGTCCTAGAAAAACATTAATTAAATCTCATTTTAGACAACTTTACATCCACAATGTTCCACAGTTACTTGAATTCGCTTGGTCCTAATTATGAATTTCATACAAGTCTTCTAGCTTCTTTCTAGGAATTTTAAGTTGTGCAACTTGCAGCAGTATCACATCCCATCTTCCACTATTGATATATGCTACAAATGTTTCAAGGATATCCATAGTATTAAGAGAAACCTGGTATTCGTTTTGCAGTTTCTAAAATATTAAACATATAGATTTAACAACTAATATTCAATTTAAAAAACATGATATACAAATTACTATTCAATAATAATAAAAATATAATTTCTTATAAAAAATTTGGATGTTTTATCAATTTTATTTAGATTTTACTAGAATAAGTTGGCACCCATATTATCCGGTAAGCTCACAAACTTTAAAACATTGATTTTACAAAAGGAAAAATTAGAGAACCTAATTTGCGTCTACAAAACAGTATTTGCTTGCTTGAAAAATGTATTGTATTATAAGTAGCTACTAGCGCTTATAATTGTTTAACGTGATTTCTACCATGTTTATTTTCACTTTAGCCACCGCATTCTTATGGTGGTATCGCTTTCCTCTTCTTTGCATTTCAAATAAGAAATATATGTACTAACTTTTGATATAGCATGCATTGAAAGTAGGATTTACCAATTCTTTAAAAAAATGTAAAGCCAATGGACTTCTTACAATGGAGTATTCAATCGTCCACAAGGGTTCCATTCCCACCCCAAGGTCATCTAATAACGAATGAAACCAAATGCAACTGGTTGGGAACAGAGCAAGAACCCTCAGACCATGCATTTAAGAGGAAGGAAGTATGTCTTTATTAATGTATCCATCAATATGTGGTTGTACAAACACCGACAATATAAACTTAAAAACATAAACATAAATGTAAAACTTAAAAATATTAAAAACCTTCTATATGTATGTACCCAATGTTGACATTTAAATTGACATAGTGTGGAACATGAATTTGACATATTAAGCAGCTCTTATTTGAAACTCACAAATGGAAGAAATCACAAGTATCCCATCTTAAAAGGAAATAAGTAGTTATTCAACATATTAAAAGGCAATAAACCATTAACATAACGATGATGTTCAAGCTTACAAACAGCTTACAAACAGATTGTTGGAAACAATAAATTAATTGTGTATGTACAAAGACCAACAAACTGTGCACAAAAATGTTTAACAGGTGTGCAAAAAGACCAATACAATTTGGATGTTCCAACAAAGCAGCATGTCCTACATCTTGTAGAACCATCAATTGTTTCCTGTCACATCAATGTATTCATGAAAGCAAGGCTTAAAAGTTGTGTGACAACACTCAAATCCAAAGTATGGACACACAATAAAATATCAGCAATAGTTGTGAAGTGGAAGATATACCTTTTCAATCTATATCCAAATACAACAAGAAAATGCGGTCATGATCCCCTCCTATTATAATTGTCATGGTGGATCAAATTTCACTAATGGTATCGAAGTATGGTATCAAAATATCAGTTTGTGTGAAGGCTTGAAATTTGGCAGTTATAAATTCGTCAATGATAATGTTAGTGTCCTTATAAAAAGCATTAAAAAGTATTTGTAGTTTTTGGAGTAAAAATTGGTAGAATATAAATTTATGTTTTTTTGTTGTAATGAACTTAAATATAGATCAACTGAGAGCTACATTTATTCACAATTGATTTATAATACATGTAAATGTTAAATTTATTCAAATGATATCTTAGGTGCCCTACATTAAAATAAGTCAAAGGCTTACATGTTCACTTGTCGCCTCAAAGTTGCTTGCACTGAGCATATTTTCAATGTATTCAAAGCTTTATAGATCATAGTGGCTATGGAGGCTATCCCTAATGGAAGTTCCCAATTTATTCATTACATCCTCTATAATTCTGGAAAACGCTTAAGGAAAACTAAATGAGTTGCATTAATTGGAATTGTGTCTAATATATAGACTATCATCCTTTGTAGATGTGATATTGGATCAAGAAACACATGCTGCATAAATAACATATTACTTTAGGTGACTAGTGATCTATTTGTTGAATCAGTAGCAAGAATCAATATAGACTTAGAACTATTGTGTACAAAATATTAAAAAATATCAGTCCAAAGAACAATCTAAAGCTTCAACGTAAAAGTAAGTTGATATGTATCAATATCAACTATATTTTTCACGATAGTAGATTCAAGTGTGTTGTTAGACACAGGGACATATCATAAATTTGTGTAAGTTTACTAATAAAAGTTCCATGATATGTTTGTGGACATATTGGCTGAAATTTTCCACCTTTATTGGCCACGACAAGAATAGATATCATTATTGGTGTATATGCATGAGAGAGAATGACAGTGAAAACATCATTTATGGTGTATGTATGTAGCAAGATGTGGGTGTTAGAGTGGCAAGTCTTTTTAGACCATGCATAGTGTCCCTTTCATGCATATGTATAATGCATTGAATGAGGGATTTTAATTCTGACAGAAGCTTAATAGTTGGGCATATGTGATTCAACAGGAGAGTGGAAGTTGGTTAGAAGTGTGCTTCTATTTGTGGAAGTGATGCTTGTTGTTCCTTGATCTATCAACAGTAGTTGGCTAGGATGTTGAAATATTACATATCCATGTTTGTTGTGGAATGGATATAAGTGAAAAGAAAGTTATAAACTTTACATGTTCAAACCATAGATGAAATAAAAGAAATGGAAAATTTGTGTAATGGAATTTTTTTCGTGGTTCTATTGCATATGCAAGATAATGATGTAGCTTAAATGTAATGCTAGAATGCAATAAATCATACCAAGTTAATTAACATTTAGTGCAAGAACAAATGAAGGCATACTTTAAAGTGAAAGATATCCATGAGTACCGAAAAAAAGCTATCTTTGCTTTGGAAAAACAAAGAATAACAATATGCAAAGAAGTGTTTTTTTCTTTTTTAAACAAGTACAAAGCAATAGTATATGAATTTTATTTGTGTTTTTTACTTTTGTATTTAAACTATGAGAGTTAGGGAACATGAAACCAAAGAGTACACACGTGCTTTCCTACAAGTAGAAGGGGGAGTAGGAGAAGCAATGTTTGGGTGTAGGCATATGCAAGAAAAAACAAAGATTTTCTAATAGACCTGCGGTGCAACTAATCTCGAGGCAATTAAAATTTTCTCTTGCTTTCAACTTTGGATAAAAGAAATGTTATCACGAATCTTATAGTTGCCCTATGAGATTATCCTATTCAGGACGGCAGAGGAAAGGCAACCAAAGTCATGACCTACTATATCCAAGACTTTCGAAATGACTCAAATGTCACACCAGTCAAGGAGACCGACACTTTGGACTAGAGAGAACACAAGCCCAGGGGGCGTCCCTATGACCAAGAAACCCTAAAACAAGGAGAATGAATGAATAACTAGGGGAAACTTGGTTGAATCTCTTAGTAGGATGGTTAATTAGAGTTTTAAATGAAAACCAAGAGATTCGAAGCATCCAAGTGAAAAGCTTCAATTTTGCTCTAGGGTTTATGTAGAAAAATTGGGATCTAGGGAAAAACAGTGAAATTAAGTAAAATTGGATACTCGGATGGATTGTTGGATGCAATATTAGACGAATGGAATTGAAACCAACAATACCTAGTTTGTGGTTTTTAGAAATACCCACTTTACCCAAGGGGGGCGTTTTTCCCTAGTAGTCACCCAGTGCTTTGGATGGGAAAATGGAGTCTAATTAAGCCAAAAATTTAGATCTAGGGGTTTGATATTAATTCCAAAGTGGGTTTTAAATTTTAGAGCTCACCCCAAGATAGAACTTATGGATCTACAAAATGAGGGTTTTAATATGGAAAAATGATAAGCAATGCATGTACATAAAATAAAGAAGAGAAACTTACTTGCAAGATGTACCTGGAACTTGTAGAAGGACTGAAAAATCATGAATTATGCCACTTTCCTGTCAAAATGAAATTTCTTGAGTAATATCTTGTTGTTGTTGTGCCATAGTCAGTCACCCTAGTGCTTCCTTCAACCTGCCAGATCAAAAAAAAATCAACCGATCAGACAAACGAATGAGATCCGTGGAATACGGAATAGAAAAGGGAATAAAAAATCATTAAGAAGAATATATTCCCTAAGCCAAACACCCTAGATCAGAGACGAAGGTGATTTTCCCCACAAAAACGCCCTCTCTCTCCTAGCGCGCCTCCCTTTCCTACAGATGAGATGGGTAAATAAAAAATGTAAGATCTATCCCGAATGAAGCTCGGTATGGAAGAGTAGTAGTGTCAATCATCAGATCATCAAAATGTCCACAAGATACACAGAAGAATAATCCCAAGCAAAAATCTCTTTATTAAAATTCTAGTGCCAAAGCTTATGAATTACAATGGGGGGTCACCTCTCTTAAATAGTTTGAGAGAGACATAAACCCTAACTCACTTTATCATCCAACTGTTGAGATTAAATTATCATCAACGATGGAGATCATCAATACATCAATCAAGTGACTAAGTCAAAGAGGGGGTGCACTTTACTCAAGGACAACTCCCTAGAGTGAAAATGTCACAACATAACATAAGATATAACATGATACAACATAGGAGGGGTTATCTAGGGTCTTAATTCACCCTAGGCTCCTTTCAACTTCATAACATAAGATATAGCAATGAAATACATCAATAGCCAATTAGAGGGGGAACCCCTTGGGGGCTTTCCTCACTGGCTGAGCCATAGTAAAATAATCCGGACATCTGTTGACTGAAAACTGCTGGAGAACTATCCGAGATGCTAAGAAACATCATCTGCAAAAATTCCAAGCCATTTCCTTGACCCAGGAGGCCAAATCGACTTTTTTGGTGATTTTCTAGTTCATTTTTTGTTGGCACAATCTCTAGAAACTGATAAATCCATCATAACTCTCTCTAGGATGAAAACTAGTGTAAACTGACTGCTCTAAATAATCTGGAGACATAGAATAATGGTATAAGTGACTACTCATACCCCCTGGAACACTGTTATACTCTAGGAGAACCAATCATACTACCATCTAGAACAAAAAATGATAATTTGGCCAATAATTAAGTGATAATAATCACTTTTATGGAGAACCAGAGCCAAACTATCAAAATTGAAACTGCAATATTGGTCGTGGGCATGTCTAGAACAAATATAGACCATATGGTATTGTTGAGTCATTGCCTTGGGAAACGTGTTTGACTTAGTCAACTGGGTTGACCAAGTCAAAGTACTCAAAATCAAGGTGAGATAACATGCCAATATGATTCTGCAACCATCCAAGGTTAGAAATGCTCCAATGATGTATATCAAAACCCAACTTGAGTCAGTTATTCATAATCATGGTGACCAACAATGATAATAATAATAAAATATACCTTTGCTTCTGAAAATTCTTAGAGTCCTCTAAAAATCTACTTGTACATGCCATACTTACAAAGTGTAAAAGATGTGCTATAGATGGCTGAGGATGCAAAAACAAGGCTAGGTAAAGGGAAATGACTCTTGACTAACTTTGACTCAATGATCTATCTAAATGATAACTGATACACTCAACCAAGGTGACATATGCATGTTAGATGAACAATAGGGAATGGTGGTGTCTCGCGGATGGATGAGTTGATATGAAAAATGTCCATTCAACCTTGGCAATCATGTCTATGACCCAGATCCAAGCAAAGCACAAGCTCCGTGAGGATATTTTCTAGGACCCTTGCATTGAGTACACAAGAAATTGTAGTGAAAAGATACTAGGGGACACTTAGAATTAGTTGTCCCTTACTCCATCTCACATCAAAACCCTTAGGCTCCATGAGGAATTAATCATTACATTTCAATAATAGGCCACCAGTATTTAGATTTAACATTTGTTTATCCACTACTTTATTTTGGGTCTTTTACAATTTCATTTTATAGCCTTTCTGATTTATGTGTAAAGTTAGTTTGCAATTTCATTTGCAGGCTTGCATTTCATAATATATATATAGCATATAAGTCATAATGCATGTAATGATGGTAGACATACTGCTTCAGTTTTTAGCTGACAACTTCTTAGGAAACTAGGGGGAATATCCGCAGTCAAGACCACACATCGGGGGCAACTGACCAAAGAGATCAAGGCTTCAAAACCCAACTCACCTAAGCTTAGAAACCAACACCAACAGGTTCTCCTGGCACAAAAGGATCAAGGCTTCAGCAATTTCTTTTCACAACTCAGAGCTGAGACACAAAACAACATGGGATCCAACATGCATAGGGGTTAGAATGGGGAAAGGATATTCAATCTCACAAGTTTCCATCAATCTGAGTCATGGGATAAAAACAAAAATGAATGAATCCGAATGGACGGGCACATATGACATGGAACCAACCTAGCACTAAGGCTTACACTTTGTTTGAGCATGGCATGGGAAACAATCTTCACATTGAACTCTTCGATAAATCATAACACATGTTAGAGCAATACATAACATATAAGCACAGGTCGCCATAATCATCCTAACATGACAAACATAGGTTTTTAAGATACATCACAATGCAAAACTAAACCAAGGAAATATACCTGATCTCACCATATATACTTGTCTCCAACGGATAATCCCCTTTGTGACTATGTACCAACTCTTGATTTGTTGCTCTGCGCTAATGAACTAGATCATCACCAAAATCATCACAATGGACTCCTGAATCTTAGTCCTCGCAAGGAAAATATCAAGAACAAAGGCTTTGAAGTGAAGTGAAGTTGTAAAGATCCATGCTGATACCCCATGTAAAAGTAGCCCAAAGTAGAAAAAGAGACAAGTTTGCATGCTGCATCATGGAAGCCTAGCTGAAAATGTATATGTGATCACATTTGGCTCCAACTGGGACAAGTGTTGAAATATAAATTATAATCTACAAAATTTAAATGCAGAAGAAATAAAAATACCAACAATAGAAGGCGCATGCATCAATAAGACAGAAGGTAGACTCAAACTACTGCTCAAGGAGATTATTCAGTCCTACCTACCTAACTCTAACCAATTAGGCAAGTGCTAAGGAAAATGATAGATCCAATGTAACCACTTGCTAAAATGATCGATTGTTCTTTCTTTACAGTTAATGACCCAACAAGAGATAAATGGTTTAGAAGTAATGTAAATGAAAATTGAAACCATTATAACTTGTTGTTTGAAATCCAAAGAAAGATCTGGAATGAAATTATGCCAAGGATGAAGTTGATTTTTACAGACTTCATTCATCAAAGCATCGATGCGATCATAAAAATAATGTGAGTTCACCTTTGATGAAAAAAGACAACATGACTCATGATTCAGCTCCGCTAGGCGATTATTTGTTCTCTCTTCTACATGAGCAAGACACTCAATTCTGTTTACTCTAGGAAAAATGGAAAAACCAAATGGGGATAAATCGCAATGTAAAAAAACTAAGATTGTAACCCCTCTCGTTTTTCTCAAATGGAGAAAAGATGAAATTGATTTTTATACACCTTCTCCAGCCATCCATAAGACAGATTTACACATTGAAAAATATTATTCATTAAAGATGACTGAGAAGAGTAATGAAGTGTTTTTTCTCCAATTATGTGACAATGCTCAAACTCCTAACTAAAAATTTCAAAAGTAATAGCTTGATTAGAACACAAACCCATACGAGAAGACTCAAAAAGTTGGGATGGGAGGGTGGATTGAAAATTTTCTCCCATATGACTTGGAATAATTGATCTCGGAATTTGATTAGAGTAAAAAGTTTTCAATTGAATTTCAGGAATGATTGGAAGATTTGAGGCAAGGTCAGTATCCATACATTGAACCAACACATCCTGAATAAGGATTGGATAAGGAATTTTATCAATATTATTAGGAAAAAGATGTTCACTTACAATCATATCATAATTATCATGCGATTTATCTTCAAAAGAAGTCAGGTTATTCTCAACATTTTCTTCCTCTGTAAGGATATGATCAAAATCTGAATCAAATTTCGTATGACTTGAACAATGACCTAAATTATTATCAACCAGGCAATTATCATAGAGTTGTGCTCTAGAAGGATCTTCAATGGATTTACCTCTGAGTGAATCAACTATGGATGAATGATCATTTTGTTCTCCCTCTTTATCTGTTCCTTCTTGAGGAAATGATGAAAAGATTCTAAGAGGTTCCCCTTCTATATCAATATCAAAGTTATGGTCCTGAAGGGTCAACATTTGCTCATCATTATTCTGTTGCATTGAAGAGTCATTCAAAGGCATGTCCATTGTTGCATCGGGAGAAGAGGAATCAATTTCATAAAGAAAATAGTCAGTAAATTCACTATGGTTATCTTGATCATCTTCATCAAATTGATCCTCAACAAGACAAACATTATTTGGTTGCATGGATTCATTAATGCTTTTACCCCATTCTTCTCTTAATAACTTAGTGAACATGTCGTATCCAGCGATGGATCCCGGTGCTAATGTATACAACCAAAAATTGGCATTACCTCTTAAGGATTCACCTAGGGCTCGCATATAGACGTCTTCATGCTCTGCACCATATGCTTCCATATAATACCAAACAACATTTAAGTGTTTTTCAATTGATTCGATTGGATTTGCATAGAAATAAAGCAACCCTTCACTATATCCTTTTGGCATAGAATGAGGTGCCCCGGGAATCTCAGAGAAGTCAAATGGAGAAGGTTTAGCTTTTTTCCTAATAGCTCTGTTTATTTGACTCAAGTACCTAATAGGATTACAAGGATCATTCACTTGATGCTTACTCACTAGTAAACTTGGGATGGTTGGGAAATCTTTATTGTGTAGGTGAAGGGATTGGTGGGTATCATGAAGATTGTAATAACTAAATTCATACCCATAATCATGCTCAAGATCATCCTCATACCCATAGTCTGACCTCCATCTATCCCTTTCGTCATCTTGCTTTTTAATATTAATTACTATTTCAGTACACTTTTTAAGGGTTTGTAAAAATTCGAGGAGATTTGAATTCATTATGATTTATGTGTTGGGTTTGTCTCTCAATGGAGTCGTATTATGGAGTCACCAGGTGAACGAATTGTCATGTCCACCAATGGATAATATCGTAGGAGAGATACAGAAAACACAGTGATTGTGCATAATTAAATAATTGAAATACAACCACCAGATTTTGGAACCAGATGTGATATGAATGAATATAAAAGTAAATGCATTCACAGACACTGGAGAATGAATCAAGGTAAGCCTCTACCTCCTCAGCAACGGCGCAAAAAATGTTATCATGAATCTTGTAACTGCCCCATGAGATGGACCTATTCGAAACGGAAGAGGAAAGGCAACCAAAGTCATGACCTACGATATCCAAGTTACGAAAGAACTCGGATGTCACACCAGTTAAGGATACCGGCACTTTGGACTAGTGAGAACATAAGCCGAGGGGGCATCCCTATGACCAAGAAACCCTAAAACAAGGAGAATGAATGAATAATTGATGGAAACTTGGTGGAATCTCTTAGTAGGATGGTTAATTAAAGTTTTAAACAAAAACCAAGAGATTCGGAGCATCCAAGTGAAAAGCCCCAATTTTGCCCTAGGGTTTATGTAGAAAAATTGGGATCTAGGGAAAAACGATGAAATTAAGTAAAATTGGATACTCTGATGTATTGTTGGATGCAAGATTAGATGAATGGAATTGAAACCAACAATACCCAGTTTATGATTTTTGGAAAAACCCACTTTCCCAAAGGGGGGGGTTTCCCCAGTAGTCGTCCGGTGCTTTGGATGGGAAAATGGAGTCCGATTAAGCCGAAAATTTAGATTTAGGGGTTTGATGTTAATTCGAAAGTGGGTTTTAGATTTTATAGTTCATCGCAAGCTAGAACTTATGGATCTACAAAGTGAGGGTTTTAATATGGTAAAATGATGAGCAATGCATGTGCAGAAAATAAAAGAAGAGAAACTTACCTGCGAGACGTACCTGGAACTTGTAGATGGACTAAAAAATGATGAATAATTCCACTTTCCCATAAAAATGAACTTTCCCTAAAAATATATTGTTGTTGTCATGCCACAGTCAGTCACCCTAGTGCGTTCTTTCAACCTACCAGATTAGAGAAAATCAACCGACCAGACAAACGAATGAGATCTGCAGAATATGGAACGAAAAAGGGAATAAAAAATCATTAAGAAGAAGATACTCCCTGAACCAAACACCCCGGATCCAAAACGAAGGTGAGTTTCCCCACAAAAACGCCCCCTCTCTCCTAGCATGCCTCCCTTTCCAGTAAATGAGATGGGTAAAGAAAAAATGCAAGATATATATCGAATGAAGCTTAGTATAGAAGAGTAGCAATGCCAATCATCATATCATCAAAACATCCACCAGATACACAGAAGAATATTCCCAAGAAAAAATCTCTTTATTAAAATTCCGGTGCCAAAGCTCATGAATTACAATGGGAGGGTCATCTCTTTTAAATAGTTTGAGAGAGAAATAAACCCTAACTCACTTTATCATCCAACGGTTGAGATTAAAACATCATCAATGATGGAGATCATCAATACATCAATCAATGCATGGATCAAGTGACCAAGTCAAAGAGGGGGCGCACTTTACTCAAGGACGCCTCCCTAAAGTGAAATGTCACAAGATAGCATAAGATATAACATGATACAACATAGGAGGGGGTCTCTAGGGGCTTAATTCACCCTAGGCCCCTTTACAACTTTATAACATAAGATATAGCAATGAAATACATCAATAGCCAATTAGAGGGGGAGCCCCTTGAGGGGCTTTCCTCACTAGCTGAGCCATAGTGAAATAATTCAGACATCTGATGACTGAAAACTGTTGGAGGAATGTTTGGGATGCTGAGAAACTTCATCTGCCAAAAATCCAAGCCATTTCCTTGACCCGGGAGGCCAAATCAACTTTTTCAGTGATTTTCTAGTTCATTTTTTGTTGGTACAATCCCTAGATACTGATAAATCCATCATAACTCTCTCCAGGGTACAAACTAGGGAAAACTAACTGCTCTGGATGATCTAGACACATAGAATAATGGTATAATTGACTACTCATACCCCCCAGAACACTGCTCTGCTCTAAAAGAACTAATCATACTGCCATCTAGAATAAAAATTAATCATTTGGCCAATAATTAAGTGATAATAATCACTTTTCTGGAGAAACGAGGCCAAACTCTCAAAACTGAAACTGCAGTATTGGTCATGGACATTTCTAGAACAAATATAGACCATGTTGTATTTTTGAGTCACTTCCTTGGGAAACGTGATTGACTTGGTCAACTGGGTTGACCAAGTCAATGTACCCAAAATCAAGGTGAGATAACATGCCAATATGATCCTGCAACCATCCAAGGTAAGAAATGATCCAATGATGTATATCAAAACCCAACTTGAGTCAATTATTCATAATCATGGTGACCAACAACAATAATAATAATAAAATATACCTTTGCTTCTAAAAAATATTAGAGTCCTCTGGAAATCTGCTTGTACATGCCATACTTACAAAGTGTAAAAGATGTGCTATCGATGGGTGAGGATGAAAAAACAAGGGTAGGTAAAGGGAAATGACTCTTGACTAACTTTGACTTGGTGATCTATCTGAATGATAACCAATACACTCAACCAAGGTGACATATGTATGTTAGACGAACAATAGGGAATGGTGATGTCTCATAGATGGATGAGATGATCTGAAAAATGTCCATTCAACCTTGGAAATCATGTCTACGACTCACATCCAAGCTAAGAACAAGATCCGTGAGGATCTTTTCTAGGACCCTTGTGTTGAGTACACAAGAAACTGTAGTGAAGAGATCCTAGGGGACACTTAGAATTAGTTGTCCCTTACTCCATCTCACATCAAAACCCTTAGGCTTCGTGAGGAATTAATCATTAAATTTCAATAATAGGCCATCAGTCTTTAGATTTAGCATTTGTTTATCCACTGCTTTATTTTGGGCCTTTTACAATTTCATTTTATAGCCTTTCTGATTTCTGTCTAAAGACACGGTTTGCAATTTCATTTGTAGGATTTCATTTCATAATATATATATAGCATATAACTCATAATGCATATAATGATGGTAGACATACTGCTTCAGGTTTTAGCTGACAACTTCTCGGGAAACTAGGGGGAATATCCACAGTCGGGACCAAACATCGGGGGCAACCGACTAGAGAGGTAAAGGCTTCAAAACCCAACTCACCTAAGCTCAAGAACCAACACCGGCGGGTTCTACTAGGCCAGAAGGATCAAGGTTTCGACAAGTTTTGTTGCACAACTCAGAGCCGAGACACAAAATAACATGGTATCAAACATGCATAGGGGTCAGAATGGGGAAAGGATTTTCAATCTCACAAGTTTCCATCTGTCTGAGTCATGGGATAAAAACAAAAATGAATGAATCTGAATGGACGGGCGAAGATGACATGGAACCAACCTAGCACTAAGGTTTACACTTTGCTTTATAATGACATGGGCAACAGTCTTCACATTGAACTCTTCGATATATCATAACAAGTTAGAGAAATACATAACTTATAAGCACATGTCACCATAATCATCCTAACATGAAAAACACAGGTTTTTAAGATGCATCACAGAGCAAAACTAAACCAAGGAAATATACCTGATCTCACCATGTATAAATGTCTCCAACGGATAATCCCCTCTGTGACTGTGTGTACCAACTCCCGATCTGCTGCTCTACTCCAATGAACTAAATCATCACCAAAATCATCTCAATGGACTCTTGAATCTCATTCTTGGCAAGGAAAATATCAAGAACAAGGCTCTAAAGTAAAGTGAAGCTGTAAATATCCATGTTGATACCCCATGTAAAAGTATCCCGGAGTAGAAAAAGAGACAAGTCTGCATGTTTCATCATGGAATCCTGGCTAAAAATGTATATGTGATAACTAGAACTATCCTTCATATATGCATATCAAGCAAAATAGAATGTTGGAATTATGTGGAGGTCAGAGAGATGTATGACTCTAGAAATATCAGTGAAAATAATTCCTTAGTGATGATTGTTGCCTTCTATAAGTTAATTCCTTGTGCTTTATCAATTATTAAACCCCAATCCATGTGAAGTGGTAGTTTCCTATAAGAGCCCCTTGTTACAAAGAGGATTGGCACATAGTTTGGGTTGGAATCATCTCATGGAGGCCCTATGTAGTGGATAAAATTAACAACAAGAAACAAAGGAAGGGTAGTTGGAGTAGTCTTAATGTTGTAGAAAAATGCAACAACTTTCCCAAGATCTCAATTAACAAGGCGTGCCTCGACCCAAAGGTTTGTGGTAAACATAATTTCTTGGCCATTGTAAAGTAGAATAGTCATTCCTAGTTGTTCATCTCCACTCACTAACATTGATGGTCGCTTCCTCACTGTAGTGGGGATTTCTACCCTACTACGTGCAAAAGCACCTACCTTAGATCATATGTATGTAAGGGTAGAGTTCATGGTGCAAGGGATATCTCGACCTTGACTGACAACAAGTACTAAGAAAATGATTTTACGATTTTTTATTTTTTCTCTAATGAATAAAACAAAAGAACAAGCATACCTTTAAATTGGGCCATTGCAACCGTTTGAGGAAATGGTCCACCGACTCCCATAGTCTGGTTCTCCGATCTTCTTCACCAATGGTTGTCAAAGGAAAATGGATCAAGGAGGGTAGGGAACAATCTCAACATACACTGTGGAATAATATGGCAAAATTATGGGAATGATTGCAAAAAGTGTAACCAATGTTTGTGGGGAGACCTTCACAATGTATTTATAGGATGATTTGCGATTTTCTTACCCATAGTATTGACCCATGTTTTTTCATAGTGTATGGTATTTATCCATGGTTTTTTACCCATTCTCATTTTTAGGGTTTCTTGTCCTTTTTGGGAGAATGGGGTTATGTTGCAACAAATTCCCAACTTTCTTATATTTATGGTGGAAGGAATAATGATGTTTGGACCAATTTTGGTGGAATTTAATTGTGAAGCTCAAAATGGAGGGAATATTTGTGGGACTATGATGTATAATTATGGTTTGGACCATAGAGAGCTATGTGAATAAAAAATCACAAGGTATTCACTCATTGAAACTATGTCATAGTTCCTTTGTTCGTGGGATATTAGAGAATACCCCTAATTTCACTAAATATTGATAAATACCTACCAAATTCCTTTTGTTGAGCCCCCTCCCAATACATATTTTAAATCAAAAATACCTTTGTTTACAAGATATCCTCTATTTTTACCAAATACACTTTTTATAGCCCTTGATACCTATAAATCCCCCATACCCCACTCCCCACCCCCCAATACCTACAATATATTGATCTTATTTTTCACAATTTAAAACTCTCCTTAATGAATGAACGTGGTAAGATATTGGTCAACAAAGTGAATCCCTCGTACAATTTTTGGTGTTAACATATTGACCCTTGGCGTGTGAGGGAAGGAGCTCATTGTATGACCGAAAAACATCATAGGATCAAGGGATATATGGTGACAACGGTGGAGAAACCGGAGAGGATCACGGAAGAGTATGTTGGACATTGGGTTCAATGCTCCCCGTGAGTTTGGTGACATAGACCAATCTCCTCCCAAGATCCTAACTCTGGCGATTGTGGCAAAGATTAACAACTACGGGTTTTGGTCTAACAGCAATCGTGAGTCGAAAAATGGTATCAGAGTGACAGGTCAAGGGCTCGAAACTCACTTGGCTCGCGTTGGGGGGGAGTTTGTTGGACATTAGTTTCAGTGCTTCTCGTGAATTTCATGACATGGACTAATCACCTCTTGAGATCCTAACTGTGGTGATTGTGGCAGAGATTAACACCTACGGGTTTTGGTCTAACAGCAATTGTGAGTCCAACAGAGTGGAGTCTCTTCATTCAAACTGCAATGGATTTTGGTCTATATTACTTCTTAAAAATGGATGAGGTGCATATAATATCAGACATATATATGGACAAGGAGGGCATACCCATGCTCGTATCAATGTCTCAAAATAAAAATGGGGATCAAGGATCAAAATCGGAGTCGATCTATACATATATACAAATAGTAGTAAACGGTGATGGCCTCAATGGGAGGTTGAATACAAATATAAATCTGAAGAACTAGTACATATGAACAATGGCATTCTCTTGGAATGCAATATCACAATAACTGATTCTATGTTGAAGCTGAAGGTGTACACAATTGTATGGACCCAGTGACTAAGAGTCAGAATCTCTGAGGTACAATAAACTTCATCTAATACTAGAGATATACGGAAGCATTCTACTGAGTGGCTTCCGAACATTGTCGCTAACACAACCCGGATATCACAAGGGACATGAAATTGTATGGGTCCCAAAGTAGACTCACCATTGTTCTAGAGTCGGGTGACAGCCGGAGTCTTCGACCAAATAATGAAGGAACCAATACCCTATACGAATCTCAACGGCGAGATAGTGTAGTTGAAGTCGAGCACATGAGACACAACCAACCCAAAAGGCACTAAGGACTCCTTTCAAGTAGTCCAAGGAACTCATCATTGAGGTGGATGAAACCAAGATACAGGGACCTCTGGTTCTATCCTTTGGAACATATGTGTTGACATCGACAGAGGGAGACCTGTAACTACCAACGCAATGAGGTTTCCTTGATAGAAACATGAGGAGAACAACCATAGATGTGGTATAATAATGGGATTGAGACACTAAATGGGGAACAGTGGAAGGGGTTCGGGGGGGGGGCGCTTAAAATCCTTTGTTCAGAGTATAAAGGCAGGGCTGACCTGGAAGCAAATGATACTTACTCATGGGGAGGGAATCATAGTTGTGGAATCGGGGAGATGACTGCAATGGGAGATACTGGTGAACTAACTGGCCAAGTGATATCCATGCCCGATCCAAGGGAGACTCATCCTAGAGCACTCTGAACAAAGGCAATCCAATGGGGAAAAGTTACCATGATGGGAGACTATATGCAATATATGTGGGCACCAAAAGGCACCATTTGGGCCTTCTTCATAGTTTAAGGAGCTATAAGTGTGCTTAGTATGATACTATCTCATGGATTTTTTTCAAGCCCAAGACGGTAAATGATCGATGGTGTTTTCATGTTTAGATACTCTAAAAACATGAAGAAGACTACAACGGGTCTCTATTTCATACAGTGGTCTCCTACGCTCGAAAAAGGATAAAAGTGTACAAAGGAGAGCTCTCCCAGCCGAAAGGGGAAAAGAGACTTCTTTTCTGTAGGTTTTCCAACCAAGTTGAAAAAGGTTAAACCTATACTTATTGGATGGTCATTCAAATACTTTTTTGAGCATGAACAAAACCAAGTTTGCTCGGTGATATTTTCTTTATGATAGGGCTGGAAAAGAGCTTAAATACAACCCATAAGTGAGCATTTTCGTAAATTATGGTCCCAGTGTCTAAAAACACATAAAAGGATACAAAGGGAATAGTTCCTCGCTGGTAGGTGTTAGGGTGGTTTTTTTCTTTAATTAGTCTACATAATCTAAAAATGGGATAAACTATACCACATAGACGCCCTTTCAAATACTTTAACAAGCGTGAAAGGAACCAAGTGTGCTCGACAATATTTTCATTCTTTAAGGAGTCAGAAAAGAGATTAACAAAAACTCTGTAAAGTTGAGTCAAGCGAGGAGTAAGTGTTCAATGTACCGAAAGGGGTGATGTTGGGATCATGGATGACCGGGAGAAAAAATAACAATGGAACACTGATGTGGCATCCTTGCGGGGTGGTGAGTGGTGGTAAAATAACATAGAGTTTGCAGTATGTATGGAGCGGGAGGCTCATGAACATTCCAATACATAAGGGGTTTGATTTTCCTAGTGGCATGCAAATCGAGGTAACTCTGGGAAAGGGACCAAAAAACAAATATAGGGAGAGCATGAGACGTGAGACCCATAGGTGGACATAGGGAAGGATACCAAACCTGGCAGTGCGAATGATGTGAAAAACAAACATCAGATGACTCTATAATGCACAGAAGAAGGAGTTGACCAAATGAAGGCCTATAAACAAGGGGGGACCACATCACACATCTCATTTTCATAGTTCAGTGTTGAGTTGGAGTGGAGGATCCCAGAGCAAACTTGTTGATTTCTTCCGATTGGACCAGTGGTTTCCCAACCAATGAGTTGTAGGTAAGATCTCTCACCTAGCCTTTCATTTCCAATGGTTTAGTTTGTACTTTTTCATTCTAGGGGACTTGGCCAATCCCAAAGGCTTTTCGAGGTCAAGTAGCACTTTTCAAGGGAAAATGTGTGACCCAAGTCACACCTGTCGGGCATACAAGAGAGACCCAGTCGCACCTGTCAGGTATACAAGAGTGACCCGGTTGCACTTGTTGGGGAGATAGGCATGACCTAGGTCGCACCTTATATTCAGGAGACAGGTGCGACCCAGTTCGCACATGTCAAGTGTCTTTACGCGACTTGGGTTGCACAAAAAATCCTGACAGGCGCAACCCATAGAAAAATGAAATGTTTTATTGAACTGGGCCTGAGTGGGAATTTTTGGATGTGTAGGATGCCTCAAGTTGCGTGGAGAGACAGAGACATCGGAGACCTCAGAGATGAGGTAGAGGAGGATGCAGGAGTATAAGATACACTCTCCTAGTGTGGGATGCTGAAGTTCTTCCAAATCCTACTGATGTCTTCAGCAAAGTTAATATTGAACAAGCTAGTGATATTTTGGGATAGAGACTCATAGTGCATCATCATACAGGGTGATCAGTTGGAGATCACCCTCCGAGGCATGTACTTTTTAACTGGCCTCCCAATGTTGGGCTTTATCATCAATATCTTGTTGAAACTCTCGAATGGGATGTTGATGGATTACTTATGTGCCCAACATAGATAGGGCCACGACATATGTGCATGCATCATACATATTGGTGTGTGACATCGAGAGTCTAAAGACTCGTGCAGTGGAAACGATGGTGTTGCAGATACTGGGATTGAAAGGTCCACATAAGATCTCGGGCGGCCATATGTTGATGGTCGAGAGTGTGATGAGGGGCACCTACTATGGGTGGGCCCAGATGTATCTGATTGCGGTTCGACTTGGGTTGAACTAGGAGATCTTGGTGGATGGGTATTTCTACTTCCCATCCTTTTTGTGTTCATTCTTCTTTCAACGGTTTCCGACACAGTGGTCGCATCTATCAGTGCTCGACGAAGGACAACGCGAGATTTGGATGAGGTGATGGTGTGAGATGATGATCAGGGAGGGAGGCGGCTTGGTGATTCGTTTCTTCACCTGGGATATTTTTGCAGAGTGGAAGCAGTTTCATGTCCTTATAGAGGACTATCCATATGATGGTATGGACTACCAGGGAGATCCGAAGATGCCTTGACCTCTCGGACAGGTCTAGGCACCTCACTGTACGTATACATGAGTCTTTTTTGTTTTAGTCATATATAGTTTACTAGCAAAGTGGTAGATACTGATAACATACTCTGTGCATGTGCAGATGGGGGAGCACACCCTCCAGCGAGATACCAACGACGTAGGGCCAGGGTAGAGGGGTTAGATACACCCACTCATAGGTAGAGGAAGACATGGAGTGCTACGTTAAACTCATTGTGGCTAGACACCGAGCGATTATTGGAGGTGGTCACTGACGATGGGTGATAGTACCTAGACGATGATCTGACCATCCTGTACTACAAAGCTCCTTTGGAGTGGATGAGGAGGAGGATCGTGGTTGGTTTTGAGTATGGAAGAGCGATGACATAGGGGGATGTGCCGATGGAGGAGTAGAGCTCAGATGAGGAGGAGGACACAGAGTCAAAGGAGGGTGAATCGAACTAGCATTTTGTGATGCTCCCCCAATGCATTTGACATTGGGGAATTTTGTATTATATGTATGATGAAAAATCTTGTGGGGCTTCTCTTTTTTGTACTGATTATGATATTATGATATGAATTCATGTGGATGCATATTTTTGTACTTTTATCTATTTTATGAGTCTCTTTTGATGACTATGTCTATATAATGTATATGACATATGTATGCATGACGATATGATGATGCAGTTTATTTCCTATATGTGATGATTGATGTGCCACTCTAGAACGTCATTAGCCATTTGGTATGTTATGCTATTGAGACTTCTGGGAAAACGCATGAATGAAATGGATTCGAAATGTCTAACCAAGTGTCTAGTGTGCAGGAACTTTCTAAAGAGGCAGGGATTGTGTACCCAGTAGCAGTTATTCCGCTGGGCAATAAGCAGTTGGGAGTCTAAGAAGACATCAAGGTGGCGAATATCCAAGTGAAGGGCGGTGGTCAAGAAACCAATGACACCATTGTACTTAGCCTGGTTGTTGGTAGAAATACCAACACACATTTCGTCGATATGGATCAACTCATGTGACAGGAAATACATGACCCATGCAGCCAAGGAAAGATTAGGAAACCATCTACTTGTGCCATGAACGAAACCAATAATAGCAGGGAAAGGTAGGCTCCATCTAGAACAACCAAGGAAACAAACTATGAGATTCGTGGTAAAAATGATGCAAAACAAGAAAGAAAAACTATGATACAAGGGTATTCAGGTTGTATGACTTAGCATAGAATCTCTTGAAGTAGAGCCCATTGTGGGGATTCTTCAATAGGAGACCATCAAACTTAATGAGGAGATATGCCTCCTTTCCGAGACACCGATGGATGACATAAGGGACATACCACATGGATTCTAGCTTCCCTTTTCCATTCTTATCATGGAATTGGTCATAGACAAGGACGAGGTCCCCCTCGCTAAACGTTCATGGGTGGACATGGGAGTCATAAAGGAACTTCGATCAGGTCTTAGCCACTTTTATCATTTGGAGCGAAGCACAATGGTCCTCATCAGTTCATTCAAGCATAACTAGGAGTTTTTCCAATGGTGAAGTACAGGTAGAAGCTCGACGACAAGGTGGAGTGATGGAATCTGGGATTCAATGGGAAGAACCGACTCCACACAATACACTAAATGAAATGGGGTAAAACTGCTGGTGATTTTAGTCGATGTCTCGTAGTCCCAGAGGGTGGAAAATAGCAAGTGGTGCCAGTTGGTCTTGTACTTATCCACCATTCATTGGATCATGGTTTTGAGGATCTTGTTGACAACCTCAACTTGTCCATTTTCCTGATGGTAATAAGCAGAGGAATATTGGTGTTCAAATTTCAACATAGTGGAGAGTTATGTCCAAACAATGTCCTCGAAGTGAGAACCGTGGTCTGAGACTAGCTGGAGAGGGACACCGAAAAGAGTGATAAGATGGTTAAAAATTAAGAGTGTCATTGTTTTATCCTTACAATTGAAGGTTGGCATGGATTCATCCCACCTGGTGAAGTAATCAATGACCATATTATGTATTTATGGTCATCAACCGAAGGAGGGTTATAGGTCATGAAGTCAATCAGCCACTTAGATAAGGGATCGACAGTGACGACAGGAGGCAGTGGCGTGGGAGGTGTACTTGCCTTTGGGGAAAGAGTTGGAAACTGTGGTAATGTTTAATGGGAATAGGATTGAAAACCCAAGTGGTATACGTGATGGGCTATAAAAATCTTTCTTTGCACAGTTTTTCGATCTAAGCTTTGACGGCATGGACCTTTGACAGGTAAATGGGTCGTTGCTTTTAGCGAACGAGGGAAACATCGATCCATGTTTCGATGCAATGTTCAACGATAGATGGATCAACCCTAGACATCTCTGTGTAAGACCAAGTGAAAATATCATGAAATTCCTGGAAAAAAAAAGTGTTTTGTAAGTAGTGACTTCGTCAAGGGAGCATGAAGCACCGAGCATAATATCCTCAACTATCCCAGGTTTCGTTGAGATATCGACTTTAATGGTTGGTGAGATATTGGCCATGTTACATTCTTCACAGGCGTTAGGTGTCGAGATTGGGTTTTTAAACCAATCGACACTTCCATGTATGAAGTCTTTCGTTGTGACAAAGAATTGGTCCAACAAGGAGGAAGGTTCATCAAGGATGAAAAAGGAGTGATGGTGCATATCATCCCAAGGATATTCAGGAGTCAAAAGAGATTCAAGGATCTCTTCGTCATTGTGAAAGTAGCGCTTGGATAAATCGGAGGGATATTCAACGGACGAGGAGGGGGAAGGAATACTGGAAGTAGAGATCATATAAATGGTGTTATTGGTGTCCGAGGAAGAGGTCAGAGGGTGGATCTCCTCAAGGATAGTGATTTCGGACTCACAGGAGTGCTTGTGAAAGTTGTTGAGGAGAGACTAGTGTTCTATAAAGTTTAAGAAATGATGGGAATAATGAACATATAGGCCACAAGCTACACATGAGTGGTTTGTTCGTAGCAATTTATTCTTAACCGTGGGGATGGTTGGTACATGGACAACTGGAGCATTAGTGGTCTCGACTACTATGCGCATGTGTGTGCGAAGGACTAGAAAATTGGGACACGTTTCCATCACATGGTCGAGGACATCGCATAAATCACAAGTAGGAGGTGAGTGTGATTTTGTCGAGGCTTTGGATTCCTTTCCCCCAATATTTGTGGGAGGACGGGGTGCAGGAGTGGATGCAGAAGTAGTTGGTTGTGTACCAGGAGGTGGGTATGATATTGTCTCAATAGGTTGGACCGGTTTCAACAATATATGTGGCGTCG
This sequence comes from Pseudotsuga menziesii, assembly GCA_001517045.1. Classification (NCBI taxonomy): domain Eukaryota; kingdom Viridiplantae; phylum Streptophyta; class Pinopsida; order Pinales; family Pinaceae; genus Pseudotsuga; species Pseudotsuga menziesii. The sequence continues at coordinate 308,636 of LPNX010505232.1, forward strand.
AGGGAAGGGTGGGTGGATCAAGGTACCACACTTGAATACCCAAAGTGAATCTTAGAAGGTTGAGAGTAGCCATAACTGGCTTACTCACAATTCTAGAAGGTGGAAAAAGGAAGGGGATTGTGTGTATGGGGAATGAACCCCAATAATGCCACAAGGTCTGTGATTGGGGTTGTAGCTGAGGTTGCGAAGAGGTCGGAATGTTACTGGATGTGATAGTGCACAAATCTGATATGTCAATCGTAGAAGGGGCAGGTCAGAGGGACAAAAAGGTGTTCGTCAAAGGGGTGTTGGTAAATAGGCCTAGACCAACAGAAAATAGGGAGTGGATAGATACGTTATCAATGGTGGTGTTGATAGTAGTGAGGACATGATTTGGAGTGTCCGATCCTTTAGGTTCATGATACATCAATTGTTCGATAGCCACGATCTTCCCATCATGGTGGAACATCAAGAGTCGGAAGACGGTAAAAGCAACATCTTGTATTGGATATGTGTAACTAAGTCCAAGGAGGAGGTTGTAATCCAGTTGGGAATTGACAACGTCAATGTCAATCAACACATTTTTTCCAGCCAACTCAATGGGGATATTCAAGAGAATTCCTTGTGGTTGAGCAGCATGGCCATCGTAAGCATGAAGGGTGGTGGTTGAGGGTTCAAGGGTTGGGGATCCGAGCTTCTTCCAAACAAAGATTGACATAACACAAGTAGGTGCACCCTCATCAATGATGCATCGATAAATGATCAAATTCCAAACACTAAACGGAACATGGGTGGCTACGGATGATGGCATTCAGGTTTCTCCTTGATCTAAGTTGAAAGCGATCAATATGGAATCGGAGGGGTCGATGGAACCTAAAGCGGATAACAAATCTTTGTGTTGTGAATGAAAAGTTATTAAGACTTCTAGAGTGGACATGGAAGAGGGAGATTGAGCCAAGTCATCAACAATATTGTAGTTAAGAGTGGATCTAACAGTGGAGTTGTTCACGATGCAACGCAAAGGGAACCTAGGGACTTTAGTAGTCCCATCAGTGGGGGGTCTCGAAAAATGTAAGGACATATCAAGAGTAGTGGAGGTATATTTCGTGGAGGGATTAACGGTTTTCGTGGTGGAGCCATATTGGTTTCGCCGAGTATGTAAGTCGACATCAAACGATAATGTCATAAGGTGATGGACACCAGGATCCATGGGTTGACCCACAGTAGTGGTTCCAGTATTTTGTGGTACTAAGGGTTGGGTTGCAACCATTTCCTTGGTTCAGTAATGGGTTATGCAGCACCATAGGCATAGGACCTTATGGTGCTAGGTCTGGTTGTGTCGAAGTGGTAGCATTGGTCTCAAATTGATTTTAATCTTGTAATAAGTGGCAGACGCAATGCAATTGGCAACACAGATGTGTATAATGGCCATAGACATCACAAATGGTACATTGATGGTTAGTCCATAACTGAGGGTTCTTCCCAGGTCTAGGTGGGTGCTGCAGGTTCTGTGCAGGGTTGTTATCTCTGTTTTTGTTAAAAGGGTTGGGTTGTTGACCGACCCCTTGAGGTTGGTTGTTTCCCTGGTTCCTACCTCTTTGTCTTATTCCCTTCCCTTGTTGGCTATTGGGGGTGGGTTTATTAGGGAGGTTTTATTGAGCATAGATCTCTCCTTGAAGAATGGGAGGAGTCGGGGTCGGAGCAGATGTAGGTTGCACATGTGGTTGGTAGTAAGCGGGAGAAGCTAGAGGGGTTACAAAGACTACCGTCTGTCCATTACACATAGGTACTAGGTAATTCGGTCCATAAATGTGAGGAATAGGTGCAGGAGACACATAGGAAGGTGTGATTCCAGACTGATTCATTGCGCGTGAAAATTCAGGAGCATAGCCAGGTTGGGAAACACTAGGGGCATTATCGGTGTGAGGCAGAATCAAAGGAGAGTTCATGTACAAGTGAGGATGTTGGGTAATGGAGACAATGACTCCATCCAAAGCATGGGATGCCCCTGACATATCTTGTTGTGAGGATCCATAACGAGGAGTATCAGGTATGATGGTGTAAAGGAAACCTGATTGGGAATAGATAATATCGAACTATTGTTCTTTAAGGATTGCTTCTTCCTCAAGTTGTTCGCGCTAGGATTCAACATCCTTAACGATAGGGGGGAGTAGTTTATTAAGAAAACAATCGATTAAAATCCTCTCATCTAACTAGATCTTACACAAACTACGGCGATGACACCATTCATGGATATGATCCATGATATGGGTAGTAGTGTTTTGTCTATACGATAATAGGATTTCCACGCCCTCATTGTAATGGGCGAGTAGTTGGAAGTACTAAAGAATCATTGAGGCTAACGAGGGAAAGTCCAGATAAGTATCATGGGGCAGCTAATGTACCAATTAGCTGCAACACTAGTGAGTGTGTGTTCGAACAGCCGCAATTGGATAGAATCGTCCACTATGTTGTTGGAGGAACACCATAAGTGGAAGGACATAAAGTGGTTATGAGGGTCTTCTCCTTCCTTTCCCTCAAACTTAGGAATGTCTGAAGGGAGTTTGGTAGGCATGGGGGGCCACAACAGGTCATGAAAGATGGGGTCATTCGTCAACTACGCCAATTCAAGCAGGTTGAGACTAGCCATGAATGGTTGACTCTGACCTGTACTAGATCTAGGATGGGCAGCAATGGTGTTGGGGTTGATGGGAATGTAGTTGCTGCATGCAAATGGGGATTGGTAGGGATGAATTCCAATAGTAGAAGTAGTCACTGGAATGGTGTGAATAGTCGAAATGGTGGTAGAAGGGCCAATGCCCCCATGCATAAATGTAGGTATGACATGAACCATGGTGGATGGAGTGGGGCCACCACTAATGGGTAGTGGACCAGTAGTAGTGTGTGTTGTTGCTAGGGTACCACTAGGACTAGGACCTATAGGTATGGCAGAAGGGATACCCTATATGATGGGTAGAGCAGTCACATGTCCACTATCAACCATCCCCCCCTAGAAGGGATTGGGAGGTGCACCATCCATGGGGCTAGATAGGGCAGTGAACAAAGTAGGTTCGAATTGATAGGAATCTAAATTTGACTCATATGCATTGTAGGGCTCTGAAGGTGGTGAATGATGTTAAATAAGGATCTGACTATGACGGTTCAAGGAACCGAACTTAGGGGTATGCTCCCCTAAGTCTTTGTGAGTAGCATGGTGGAGAAATGGTGGCGTGATGGTGTGATATATGATGAATCAAGGCTCAAGAGTGTCAAACACAAGCTCAAAATTCCAACTATAGCTGAGTGTGCAAAGGGAGAGCTAATAAATGGTGGCACAAAGGCAAAAAGAAAGCTCTAAAACTGAACTGCAACAACATGTCACAACATGCGAGTCTACAACAAAGCGGCCATAAATACAATAAGAAGCACTATCTATGAAGAAAATAACGCACTAACCTATGGGGTAGAAGTGCAAGCAAGATCCTAGCTATAAGATGGAATCCCTTCGCAAATCGTATCCTCTATTGGTCGGTCAAATCCACAATAAAACAATATGAAATGGAAGAACCAAAGGCTAAGAGAATCCCACTACCAAGAGGGACCTTGGGCAAAATAGTTCTAATAGACTAGAAACTAGGATACCTCGTTCATGACACGTTTGGGATGGTTTCCTGACGCTTTAGACCTTTGGTCCTTGACACCCAATATGGTCCCCAGCATGCACGAGGAGGACTAAGAAGGGATAGCCTTCGGTACATAATGGACTGTGGTATACTACCCTGACTTCTGGAACCCCTTTGTTGTGTCTTACCCCTGCAAAGCGGAAGGCCCCCCGATAAAATAGTCATGACCGTGTCAACAAATACTAGAGGATTTTGATTCCCTAGAAGACAACAACTATGTCTTAGATGTAAGTGACAAAGGGGTGTTATTTGGATGCCTATCCCCAATGTCCTAACTTAACTACAATATTGTTTTGGTCCTCAAATGAGGTTACAATGTTGGTTGAGTTAAGTTCAATTTTAGGCTAAGCTTGGGGTCATGAACCAATCAGTTAACTTTAGGGTGTGAGATGTGTGCACAAGTGAAGTGTAATTTCTAAACCCTAGCGTTCTCATGCCAGGGACACATATGCTGAAAAAAAGTAAATATTTTTCAACAACTAACAACTAATCCTTCTAGATAACAAAACATACACAAGTAAATGAGCACAGAAGGGACTGCATAGGGTGTAGGAAACACACGGTAGGCTCACATACAGGGAAAATAGGACCACAAATCAAACTAGGGGGTTGTAGGCAATCAGGTATGGAAGGAAACAGTTGGGGAAGGGGTAGAACACAGACAGGAGGTCTAGTAAGGGTCTCAAAACATCTCACAAAGATAAACAAACTGCAAGTCACACCTGTCGATGGAATAGGTGTAATCGAGGTCGCACAGAACTATAAAACAGTCGCAATCGAAATGGAAAATCAACAGAAAAACTCAATTTGCACTAAACAGGGGTATTCGTGCAACAAGTCATGCTAAAGTGGGTCACAATATCAACCAGGATCGCTCTAGAAGCATAGACAAGTGCGATATAAAGTTTAGGTCCACGTCACACTTATCAGGGAAAAAGGCATGACCTAGGTCACGCTTATTGGGAAAAAAGGTGCAACCTAGGTCATAGTTTTCTGTCAGATATGTGCGATCCGGTCGTAACTCGAATTTTTTTAAGGAAAAATTGTTAGCTAGGGTCGAGGGGGAAGGCACTAAGAATGGATTGGTTTCGATTCGGTCGAAAGGAGTTCCGATCTGTGATGAATAAGGGTACCTTATTAGAACAAACCAGCAAAAACACCTGCAAAAATAAAGATCCAAGGGGATCAAGCCAATGGCGTTTCCAAAACTATAGTGGGGATTTGTCCCCTACTACATGCAAAAGCACCTACCTTAGATCAGTCGAATCTAAGGGTAGAGTTCATGGTGAAAGGAATATCTCGACCTTGGCTTACAACAAGCAAAAACAAAATAGTTTTATGATTTTTATTTTTTCTCTAACTGATAAAACAAAAGAACAAGCATAACTTTAAACTAGGTCACTGCAGTCGTTTGAGGAAATGGTCTACCGACTCTCACGATCTGGTTCTTTGATCTTCTTCAGGAATGGTTGTCAAAGGGAAATGGATCAAGGATGGTATGGAGCAAGCTCAACATACATCGTGGAATAATATGGAAAATTTATGGGAATGATTGACAAAAAGTGTAACCAATGTTTGTGGGGAGACCTTCACAATGTATTTATAAGATGATCCAATATTTTCTTACCCATGGTTTTTCATAGTGTATGGTATTTATCCATGGTTTTTTTACTCATTCTCATTTTTAGTGTTTTTTTGTCCTTTTTGGGAGAATGGGGTTATGTTGCAATAAATGCCCAACTTTCTTGTATTTATGGGGGAAGGAATAATGATGTTTTGGACCAATTTTGGTGGAATTTAATTGTGAAGTTCAAAAAGGAGGGAATAATGGTGGGACTATGATGTATAATTATGGTTTGTACCATAGAGAGCTATGTGGATGATTTTTGGTGTTAACACTCACTTTTGCGGAACAACATGCAAATGGGGAATTCGGTTTTTTAAGCATTTGTTTGCTATGTAAGGTAATAGGGTTGTTAGTTGATAACAAGTGAATGGAATGTTCAAATGCTTTGTGCTCATGTTGTGAGAGGGACGAGGATATCCTTGACATTAGAAGGGGCTAGTTAGTAAGAGTTGGTATCATATTCCTAAGGTTGAGAAGAATCCTTCGAAATTTAATCTGAGGAAGGTTATCGCCTTGTTGTCAAAAAATTGTGCAGAGAGTTACCAAAGTGTCAAAGCTATGACAGAGTGCATTTCCTTGCAATTATCCTACATATATGGGTACATATTTGATAGGGGGAAGTTGGACAAGGTCACCAAGTAGGATGATAGAGAAGTCGCCAAAAGTGCAGGTTCAGTAGAAAGAGAATGCTTCATGAAGATGATTGTCAATGTTGGAAAAAGGTTTTGTACCAATGAACATCATATCATCATTGAAGATGTAGCGTATAGGATAAAGGTATTCTTGGCGGTTTTCAAGGGCTTATCTCTCGAGAGATTGCATCATAGTTATTGGTATGTTAAGACCAAAATGTATTGTAAGCACATTTTTGTTAAATGGTGTGACGTCGATCAGAGGAAAAAGGAGAAGGGGAGGTGAATAATTTTTAGTCATTAGAAGAAGAGCAGATTGCAAGCACCCAATCAAATAAGACTTTTTTGTGCCCACAGTTCCTTCGATGATCATTTTAAATGGGTTGCTTTTTGTGTATTGTGTGTAGTGGGACATAACAAGTTGGAAGGTTGTGGGTTGTGTGGGAGACAAACAGTTAGGAGAAGTGGAAATTGAAAAGGGGTCCATATGTACTTGGTTTGATGAGTGATTCAATTCAGTGAATGAGATGGTTGACCCTTGCAAGTGCAAAGGGATATGCATGTGGGACCTGTTTATGCCAGAAATTGTTTCCAGACTACAAGAAAACAAGCCAACATAATCTCAAATATTTCAATAAAACAAAACTGGGTTTTTAGGGTTTTTTAAGGTTTTCTAGTTGTGAAATTTGGTGACAAGAGGGAATGCATTCATAACCCAAATAAGAACTAAATCACAAGCATAGAAAAACTGAGATGCATAACATAATAACCATGTATCCAATAAAAAATATCACTGAAGTTCAACCACAAATGGCAAGCACTACAAGCATAAAACTTTAAAGCAGCAATGAAATTACCAACTGAGTAGCTAAACAAGCTATAAATGAAGCCAAAGAACAAACTGAAGGGTAAAATGGAGCATATTTTTCATAATCAGTTCCTCAAATACACATAAGAGTCATTTACTTAGCTTATGAACAAGTCAGGAGACCTCCTCTAGCCAACCAAAAAGTCGAACCCTTAGTCCTCTTTGTGATATCCCTTAATACTATCCTTCAAAAATTCAGTTAAAGACTAAACCCTAACTGCTTTTTCAGCCTACTCATTGAAGTGTTTTATCAAATAATAATTACAAAAATGAAATATTCTTCAAAACATAACAAATAACTTATTTTGTTAACAGGCCTCATAGATCTTTAGTTGCCTTTGCTAACAAAGCTATCCCCTCTAAGGCTTGGGCCTTTCTCCTAGCCTTCAGTTGCTATGCTTCCATCTCTTCCATCTTTCTAGTGAGGTATTCATTTTGTTGTTGTAGCTCTTTGATAGTCTGATTTAACATTGTAAATTGTGACTCTGTATTTCTTTTTCTTTTCAATGCCTCCTTTGAGACTGCAATTAGCTCCTGATAGTGGCTATTCACCTCATCTAGATCTTCTCTGAGTCTTCTATTGGCCATAACTAAACCATCATTTGTCTCCTACATATATTCTACCTGATATTTATACTGCTTTATAGTTCTCTGTAAATTTTCTTTCTCTGAATCAAATGCTTTATTTCCTGTTGTACTTTGCATTTCATGGGGAAGCCATGGAATGTTCAGTCTCCTGTAGATTTCTTCATCTTCTGGCAGCAACTCTGTAGGAGTCTCATGAAAGCTTAGGTTTTCTTTAGTTTCAGTTTCACCAAGAACATTTTCATCAACCATCATCTTGTTTTCTAAGTGAGAAACCTCTATCTCATCTTTTTGTTGCTCTTTTAACATTTGGCCTCGTGTTTCTAAAAATACATTAGACAGTTTGGTCTCGGTGAGGTTAGATTCTTCTTTTGACTTCATTAGTTTTTTCCCTTTGCTATCACCCTTACCAACATCCAGTTTTTCATCAGAGGAGGAGTCATCAATCACATTTACCCCCTCTTTATTCAATTTAGGGTTTAGTAATTTCTTCATGTTTAGCCTGAGCTTGTTTCTGGGTCTAGTCCTTGGTCTCCACCTAGGAGCAAGTTTTCCTACCATTTTTAAAGTTTTACCCTTTAAGCTTCTTTTTCTTTGGTACTGCTATCCTATCTTCCTAACTGTGAAACTCTTTTTTAGTGCCAACCCTAGTTTTATCAATGACAGGAAGCTTATCCTCCTCCAACAAGTATGTTTCATCCTCTAACAAGACTGTAATTGGACTTTGCTTTTGGACTTTAGTGTATTCTTCATCACCTAAAACCTTCTCTATAAGTACAATCTTATCATCAATGAATGTCTCTGCTGGTGCATCATTCTGAACAGGCTGAGTCTCCTTATTAATAAACTGCAAATCCGTGTTCTCACTGTCATCTAGATGCTGCTTAGATTTACAATCTTCTTTTGCAGGTTCTGCAACTTCCTCTAATTTGACACGATCTTCATTTTCAACCTTTATTTTCTGTCTTAATTTTCTGATCAAGGTTTGTCCTTTATCAGCTTGCTTTCTAAAAGACTGTCCTTCTTGACTATTCTAAAACCTTGACCAAAAAAGGAAATATTCCCAAGTTTTCCCTTCTTTCTGTAAAACGTTGTTGATAATGAGTTTAATTAGTCCATTGTGAAAAATGGACTGTCTAGTATGATCTTGGTGTTCTTTGATTCTACTGGACATCTTCTGGAGGCTCTTTAGCAAGAAGAAAGGCAGGTTCATCCTTGATTGACTACTAAGGTGTTGAAGGAACCTGAAATGGTATTTAAAAACGAAGGCATACCTTCCTTCACATGTAATATAACTTTGTAAAACCTTGATAGGTTCTGCCCATTCAGCTCTGAAGTTATGGATAGGAACTCCCTTGCCCCAATCTGGAACAATACCAGTCAATAGATACCTTTGTGCATTAAAAGTAAATGGCACTTTCTTAAACCAAAGTTCTCCTTCATTTTTAACCCCTGTTGCCTCAGCTACCAAATCTGTAGTCAATTTGAATTTCAAAGTATCAAAAGATACAGTATCTTTGTCATAACACTAAGCAAACTTGTGAGAGACTTCAACATTGTATCCATCAATTTTCTTAAAAAATATCAGCCATCCAGCATTTTCAAACAGCTCAACACATCCTAGAAATTTATCTATCCAATTGAGATCAGTGGGCTCGGCCCTATTAGTTTTTCCACTCCTCTTCATCTTCTGTATGGTTTTCAGCACCTGTTAGTAATCTCACAGCCTATTTTTCTTCAAATTTGCACAGTCTTGGCAATCAATTTTCCTTCGAACTCTCACAGTCTGTTTATCTTCAATTTTACACAATCTATCCTATCACCAGTTCAGGAAATGCTTTGTGCCAAGTTTCAATAATTTGGCTTAATCACATAATCAGAAATCTACAACAGTGTTGCTCTGAACTTTACTAACTCAAACGATGCATATTTAGATATTTTGATTAATATCTCATCATTGAAAGTTTATTGAGTAAGTAAATTCATGTCTTCCTTTGAAATTTTGACATAATAGGGCTTTATTAGAAAAACCCCAATTTTAACAAACCTTGTCAAAGGTCACGTGAGATACCTCATTTAAAGCTTGATATAGGCGCTAGAAGTCGATCCCTTGACCAGTTAGGTGTCAAATTACACGTTCCAATTGTCTTCAAACCTCCAAATCGCTTCTAACTGTCACCACTAGGAAGCCCTAATTCTTCCTTCAACTGTCAAATTTCTAAATTTTCAGCAATATGTCTCCACCACAGTGTTCAATAGCTTCGCAATCTATAGCTTGGGAACCTCTTCCTGAAAATTTTGCCTCGTTCCACTCTCTGTCATGATTTACCATGCATTTGCATCCAACTGCCACGATCTCCCTCACACAATGACCAAACACCTGTTTACATGATTAGCCTGGCAAGACACGTATCAAACATGCTAATTTATGTGATTAATCACCTTAGGAATGAAATCATCGAAAAAATCGGAGTGAAAAATGACCATTTGGGCACTCGCAACTTTCTTGTAGCGTGCCAGTGCATTAATTTTGCTCTTCCGCTACAAGAAAGTTCAAACATACATTTTATGTCATTTGATCACTAATCCAGCTTTAAAACTCAGTTTATATGATTAATCTTTGATCTTAGTGTTATTGATGAAACCATTAATCAATATACACCTTATAGAACCCTTCAAAAATGAACTCCACACAAAATTTTTATAAAAGCAAGCTAAGAAAAAACCAAAAATGATGAAAACCTAAAGGCATAAACTCAAAATTAACCTTTACACCAAAATTTCCCAAAAGCAAAAACATTAGCAAATTTCAAAAACACAAATAAAACATAAAGCTAAGGAAGACAATTCATGACCTAACAAGACCAATTGTGTTTGGTGTCGAAGTCGTGGTGACCAAGCATGTCAATGTCATCAAGTTGGAGGTTGTTTCCTGGGTGGAGTTGAGAGGCGATTTCCCATTCATCCATGTCCATGGGGGAGGGCCCATGAGACTCTTGAGGGGGAGAAGTTTCAACATCAGTATCTGGTGGGTGTGCAGGATGGCATTCAATGTGATAAGTAGTGTAACTACCATGAATTTTTTCCCATGCAGAGGCAATTTCCAAATCAGTGTGCAACTAATGTCATGTGGGAGGTCACAGAAAGGTTTGTAAAGGATAATTTCACTCCAACAAGAAGTGACATAAATAAGGGAAATAGAAGGAGGAATTTCAACTAAGCGGCGAAAGACACGCACAATATTGGATGTTTTGTGGGGTTTCCATTGAAATTTACACCTACGAACAAAGTAGGACCAAGAGCATGCAGTTCAACAAATGGCAAATCCTCAAGTGAAGGAGGTCTTTGCATCTATGTGACAATGAAGGTGGTTGGTGGGGAGATGTTTTGGAGGTATGTTGAAACACATTTGAATAATAGTTTGAGAAATGTTTAAAGAAACAAAGGAACGACTGAAAGGGTCAGGGGGAGTTTTTACAACATATGGCAAGTCCCTTGAGCATTAGTATCTCAATCAGCAACATTTTTTTAGAGGAGTTTCCATATGGGAAGCAAGATTGTCTCTTTTGAAGGGGAAACATGTGCAATCTGTGAGAGCATGTCATGGTACCTTTTTTATTTTTTCTATGATTTTGAGGCATACTTTGAAATGTATGTGAGTACAACACGTCATGAGAACAGTGGTTGGCACTCAACATTTTCTGTCCATATTGAGAGCATGGCAAAGTTGTGTATGTTTAATAATTGATTATTTCTATTTGGGACATATGTTTTTCCCATTATCATCAATGAACATAGAATATGTATCTTGCATCTCAAATGGGAAACCGTAGCGACATGCAAGGGTCGTGCCTTTTTTGTGAAGGAAGGATGGCTCATTGCATTTTGTGTGTCATTTAATAGAATTCAGAAGGGCTTCAAAGTCGCCACTTTGGTTTTTTTCAAGTATGGAGGATGATCCAATTGTGCAAGAACCTTAATGAGCTTCCTGATGGAATGTGGGGGTCCAAAGGTGGGGGGGGATGGTTTCATGTGGTTAAGAAGTTTTCAAAATATTTTTTTAAGCTTCCACCAAGGCAACATCCTCCTTGGAAAAAAGTTTTGTACCAATGAACATCATATCATCATTGAAGACGTAGCGTATAGGATAAAGGCATTCTTGGAGGTTTTCAAGGGCTTATCCCTCGAGAGGTTGCATCATAGTTATTGGTATGTGAAGACAAAAATGTATTATAAGCACATTCTTGTTAAATGGTGTGACGTCAATCAAAGGAAAAAGGAGAAGGGGAGGTGCATTATTTTTAGCCATTAAAAGAAGTGCAGATTGCAAGCACCCAATCAAATCAGACTTTTTTGTGCTTGCGGTTCCTTGGATGATCATTTTCAATGGGTTGTTTTTTTTGTATTGTGTGTAGTGGGACATAACAAGTTGAAAGGTTGTGGGTTGTGTGGGAGACAAGCAGTTAGGAGAAGTGGAAATTGAAAAGGGGTCCATACGTACTTGGTTTGATGAGTGATTCATGTGAGTGAATGAGATGGTTGACCCTTGCAAGTGCAAAGGGATATGCATGTGGGACCAATTGTGTTTGGTGTCAAAGTCGTGGTGACCAAGCATGTCAATGTCATCAAGTTGGAGGTTGTTTCCTAGGTGGAGTTGAGAGGCAATTTCCCATTCATCCATGTCCATGGGGGAGGGCCCATGAGACTCCTGAGGGGGAGAAGTTTCGACATCAGTATCTAGCGAGTTTGCAATATGGCATTCAATGTGATATGTAGTGTAACTACCATGAATTTTTTCCCATGCAGAGGCAATTTCCAAGTCAGTGTGCAACTAATGTCATGTGGGAGGTCACAGAAAGGTTTGTAAAGGATAATTTCACTCCAACAAGAAGTGACATAAATAAGGGAAATAGAAGGAGGAATTTCAAAGAAGCGGCGAAAGACACGCACAATATTGGATGTTTTGTGGGGTTTCCTTTGAAAATTACACCTACGAATAAAGTAGGACCAAGAGCATGCAGTTTCAACAAACGGAAAATCCTCAAGTGAAGGAGGTCTTTGCATCTATGTGACAATGAAGGTGGTTGGTGGGGAGATGTTTGGGAGGTATGTTGAAACACATTTGAATAATAGTTTGAGAAATGTTTAAAGAAACAAAGGAACGATTGAAAGGGTCACAGGGATTTTTTACAACATATGGTAGGTCCCTTGTGCATTAGTATCTCAATCAGCAATAGTTTTCTAGAGGAGTTTCCAGATGGGCAGCAAGATTGTCTCTTTTGAAGGGGAAACATGTGCAATCTGTGAGAGCATGTCATGGTACCTTTTTTAATTTTTCTATGATTTTGAGGCATACTTTGAAATGTATGTGAGTACAACACGTCATGAGAACACTGGTTTGCACTCAACATTTTCTGTCTATATTGAGAGCATGGTAAAGTTGTGTATGTTTAAGATTTCATTATTTCTATTTGAGATGTATGTTTTTCCCATTATCATCAATGAACATAGAAGATGTATCTTGCATCTCAAAGGGGAAACCATAGCGAAATGCAAGGGTCGTGCCTTTTTTGTGAAGGCACGAGGGCTCATTGCATTTTGTGTGTCATTTAATAGAATTCACAAGGGCTTCATAGTCGTCACTTTGGCTTTTTTCAAGTATGGAGGATGATCCAATTGTGAAACGACCTTGATGGGCTTCCTAATGCAATGTGGGGGTCCGAAGGTGGGGTGGGATGGTTTCATGCGGTTAAGAAGTTTTCAAAATATTTTTTTAGCTTCCACCAAGGCAACATCCTCCTAGACAAGGTTGTAACACCCCGGTTTTGACCCCATGGTATCGAATTACATATTATGTAATATTCTATTAAATTATGGTGTGGAGCTCAAGGAAAAGGCCCCACCATGGATTTAGTGTCTTATGTATCGGCGATTAAAATCAATGTCGATGGTTTATGTTCTATCCAAGAACAATATGTTGAGACACCATGTAAAATGCTAATTAATAAAATACCACGACTAGCTACACGCCGCAACGTCTAAGGGGAAAACCCATAAAATGGTTTATCTACCCTTTTTGTCTTTTCTTCCCAGTAAGAAAAAATCATTTTCTTGTCTTCTTGGGAAAGAAACAGCCCATGCTTGGGTTACATTACCCATCCCTCATGCATGTGGGCCTTCCTCACATGTTTTGAGGGTAAAACTCTTGGTCATTGTGACCTTTCGCGTGGGAGAGGAGGTGTTGTAAATGAATGTTTCCTATGGCTAGGGTTTAAGAGGCCATCAACGTACTGGGGTTGAAATAGAGATGCATATGGTTCTGCAAGTAAATACAGGCAAGATCAGAGATTATAACGGTTCATACCTTAGCCAAACAAAGGTTGATCCAAGCAGCCCTTCAATCCTCTTCTTGCTCCTCTTGCTCTTCTCGCTCCAAGAGACCTACAAAACGAATTATACCTTCCTCAAACCAATATGACCACATATAAAGAAATGATAATCAAAGCAATATGAGAAACTATTCTGATTAACATAAACATCTGATCATAAATATAAATCCAATCATACATTGAACAATGATTTGGGAAGAAGAAGGACATCACATCTTTATTAATATTGAAAACAAATACAAGTATACCTTCTCTTCAAGTTCAGCACCTCACGAAACCTTGATCTAGTTCTGCTGCATCTCTTCTCCAAAGAACTCGGGCTCCAAGCTCTGCAACACAAGGAGAAAGCTTCTAGGGCAAAGGTGTGGGCAAATAGAGTCCCAATTCCTCCAGCATAATGATGCAAAGATTCAAGTCTCCACTCATGCACCTCCCTACCTCTATTTATATGCTTTCTGAAGAGTTAGAGTCAAAGACAAAGTAGTTACAACTAAAGGAGTCAGTTGCATAACTACCCAAACTACCCGAATTTCAAAATACGTATTTTTTTTACATTTTTAGGAGGAGTACGCAGGTTGCAAAGACAACAATCACGTACACGAGGAGGTATATGTGGGTTGCAATGCATAAAGTCATGTATTTAATGCATACGTGAGTATTATATAGAGAAAGTCGCGTACGTATGCGGGTTTCCTTAAGGAAACTTGCATACACATCAAAAAAACTAATTTTTAGGGTACTTCTGGGAATTTTCATACTTTGGTGTCCTTTGGAAAGTTTTAGCTGATTGAAATATCTTTCCAACGGTGTAGAGATGAGGTCAAACGGAGTTACAGAACTCAAGATATGGGTCCTCCATGTTAGGTGTTTTTTCAGTGACTTTCATGAAGTGTCGACATGCGACGAAATCATGGGAAAGTGGTCACAGGAAGATATGTGTCATTTTTAGCTATAACAGATGCCCCCTAATGTATGAGGTTAGAGGGGAAGATGATAGCAAAAATACATTATAAAGGAAACAACTGAGTATGGAGAGAGCAGAGAATACAAGATCAAAAGGCTCGAATGAAGGTACCTGAAAGATAGATAAATGTCAGACAAAACTGATCTCTGGGACATAGAAGTCCATATACAAATCATCACCATAAATATACAGGAGGATTCAACACATGTATAACTGATGAAACTATCATGGCCGCTCAATATGCAAAAAAGCACCATATCAAATCTAAAGGAGTCATGGCCACAAACGAACAAGGTGGATCCATGCTCAACAATCGATCATAGCCACAAAAATACAAGGTGGATCTATGTCTCAGCAAAATGTCATATGAAGTGTGACAAGGTCTTTCGCAGCTTGGGAAATAGCAAAAATGATGCTACTGTTGACCCAAGGTCTTCAATCCAAACAGCCCAAAAAACGTACAAATCCTAACCATGCGAATAAAGGAGTTGAAGTCGAACATGGAGGAAACCATTTGATTACCGGTCAATAATGAGAACCGTTAACAAACGCGAGGGAAACCGCCATTAATGAAAATGGTCCCCAAGGTACCTAGTACATTCTAACAAGTGTGAATACAAGGACTTGAAGTCGGACACTTGAAGAATCCATTGAGTAGGAGACATTAAGGTATTCCCACTACCCAATAGTGAGGGAAATTGCCATTGATGATTGCAATTCCCAAGGCACTGCTATAGAACTCTAAATCTCATTCCCGGAGCAAGAGGTGTT
The DNA here is from genome assembly GCA_001517045.1 of Pseudotsuga menziesii. Lineage (NCBI taxonomy): Eukaryota > Viridiplantae > Streptophyta > Pinopsida > Pinales > Pinaceae > Pseudotsuga > Pseudotsuga menziesii. The sequence goes on from LPNX010505232.1 coordinate 324,134, forward strand.
GCAGTCAATAGGAAGAGATCCGTTGGAAGGAAGGCATTAAGGCATCCTTCATCATCCAACATGAGGTAAGTCAAAGACTAATTGGATCTGGAATTGGTATAGAATTTCACAATAAGGACCGTCGAAGACATGACGTAATGAACTGATACAGGGGAATGGCCAACACAAAAGGTCAAGGCAACTGCAGAATGGTCAACAAAGGTTTAATCCTTGAATAGTGAGCACGACACAAAAGTGACTTAGGAAGCATTTGACACAAAATAGCCAATGATGCAACTCTGCAATTGAGGAGACATTGACAGATTCCCCATAAAATTGGAAAAGAAACCAACCGAAGGAGTAAAAAACTCTGAATTAGGTTAAGGTCAAAACACTAGGACCCTACTGTTGATAGACTCAAAATTGGTGCTTTGTTCAAAGAAGCAAGACTTGCTGCCATGATGTAAAAACATGTGAATGAACTTCCCTTCCCCTCTTTCTTGTAAAGGTTTAACAAGTCCAAGAAAGCAAACTCGGGACCATCTTCAATTTTAACAAGCTCGAAGAATGCTTGATAAAGCACTGATTCATGGATTTTACAAGCCCGAACTAGTACATGCTCGACGGTGTTTTCATAGTTTAGAGAGTCTGAAAACTCCAAAGAAGACTCTAGGGGGGCACTTTTTCGTACAATTTAGTCTCCTGAGGCCGAAAAAGTATAAAACATACCAAAGAAGAACTCTCTTAACTTTTGAAGAAGAAAAGGTGCACATTTTTCGTACTTAGTCAGGGAGGTCCGAAAAAGGTTAAATTACCACCTACCCAATGCTCCTTCAAAAAGAAGCATATAGCCTGAGTTTTACAAGTGTGAAGGAAGGCAAGATCACTTGGAAAGATCCATTTGATTACGAGAAATGGGGCTTACAACAATAAAATCGATGCTTTGTTCTTTAGGGTTTAACAAGCATGACAAAGACATAAAGTACACTCGAAATCTTTTTCATGTTTAGGACCAGAGCACGAAAAAGAGAAAACTAAGCTCATACCAGCTGCTCCTTTTCCGTAAATTTAGTCCCTCAGGTCCGGAAAAGTGATAAACCTATGCCTAAGAATACTCTTCTCAAATATGAAGAAAAGACAGTGTTCCTTTCTCTTATTATTCCACATGGTCCGAGAAAGCGATAACCTACCACCAATGTGGATGCCCATTCACATATTCTTAACGAGCCTGAACGGACAAGTTTACTTGGTAGTCAAGTCTATTTTGAGGAATCAAACCTAGGCCTAAAGAAACTCAATATCTTTCCCGTGAAGTTTTAACGAGTCCGAAAAAGTCAACTCGGGGCCTCCTTACTATTTTTAACGAGCTCAAAGGAGAGCAAAAAGAATGCTCTAAATGCGAGGAGACGAGTGTCATAGATAGGAGAAACTAGTTCCAAGTGCAAGGAAAAAACCTATGCATAATACAAGGAAAGTGAGCAAGATAAGGACACTCGAGGAACGTCTCCTCAAGGTAAAAGGTGTCAAGTTGCAAAGGCAAAATGATAGAAGGTTGAGCGACAATGAGAAAAAAGATGAGGGCTTATACAACGAGCTAAAAGTGTGGAAGCCAGCATCAGGCTCATAAGCGCGAGTAGGGAACATGCAAATGCAGTTACAGCTTGAACAACAAGACAAGGCTAGTAAACAGTTGTGAATCCAACTAAGAATCCTATCTCCAAGAAACAACAACCTCAGGATCATATTCAGAAGAAAATATCCGATGCAGGTCACTTTGGCAGAAACACATGTGTTTTTGCTATCTTCTACAAAAGGGAAAGTCAAGGCAGAATCGATCGAAGAAGATTCTATAGCACCAAGGCTTGAGGGTTTATAATCAGTAAGATCAACCTCAGAAGGAGAGAAAAAATCAACAAGGGAGATAGATTCTGCAGGAACAAACTCAATATCACAGGAGTTGAAAAATTCATAAGAAAAATCAAACTCTTCAGGATCACTGACCTGCTGATCTAAGGGAGAGTTCGAAGACTCAACAAGACCAATAGAAGGAGATTGATAAATAGAAATATCAAGCTTATTAAGCAAGTCAGAGTTAGAATTTTATTAAGCAAGTCAGAGTTAGACTTAGGCACAACTGAACTGACATCCATAAGAAGGTCAGACTGTATCAAAGACTCTAGGAAGGCTTCATACAAAGGAAGGAGATCCTCTGAGATAGGACACGTGTCTAAACTTTCAAATGGCTCAACATAGTGGAGAGCAGGATCCACAGTCTATATATGACGAATCACCTGGTCAACTGTTGGGACCAAGTCCTGGGAAGGTAAGCATGAAAACAGAGGCTGCTTCTCAGTAGCAATTGAACGCAAAGGACATGAGGCCACATAGATCACCTGTGGCAGGGGAGTGTCTATAGAAACACTGGGAATCGATAAAGGAAAGATCTGGTCTCTAGTTGGGTCAGGAGATGGATCAAGAAAATCCAACTGATCGATAGTGACAATTTCTTCGCCATGATTAAAGTACATCACATGAAAGAATGTTGACACGACAGCTTGCATGGCATAGACATAATCATGTCCAAGGAGCATATTGAAGTCCAAGGGGTCTTCTATCACCATGAAGTCAACTAAGACGGTCTTCCCACCTAAAGTAACAGGTGTTTGAGCAAGAATTCCCAAGGCTATACAAGTTCTTCTATCAAACACCAGTAATTGACTAGCAGCCGGCACAAGGCTGGGAGATCCCATGCCTCGCCAAGCACAAGCAAATAAGATACTAACTGAAGCTCCTTCATCAACAATACAATGAGCAATCGTGTATGGTTTAACTTTTACCTTTATCTAGAAAGGTGCATTAGAAGGAAGGCGCAGCTCAACTAGGCTATCCCAATCAAAGGAAGCAATCTAAGAGCTTGGTGGGGGTTGATCTGAAGCGAGTTCAGTGCCCCCTTGTTCAGTAAGTTATGAACTGGAAATGAAGAAAATGTGACTAGCAGACACTTCACTCTCCAAAGGAAGAGTGGGATTGATCGATAATGAAATTGATTCAACCGCTTTCTAAAAGTCACTCTCCGACGGGAGAGTGGGAATGACCAAAGATGACATTGGTTCAATCACATCAGGATCACTCTCCAAAAGAAGAGTGGGATCGACCAAAGATGAGATTGGTTCAACCACTTGATCAACCAAAGATTGAGTAGGTTGTTGAGAAATTATAGGTTGTTCAAGAGAAGGAGATTCTTGAGTCTCGGACCACACTCTTCGCACCTCTGCGATAGCAAGGCACTGGTGAGTAAGATGATCTCCCTCGCATAGCTTACAAGGGAACTTAAGTTTGCACTTCGAACGACTAGTTTTCTCAATGGTGTCAACATGACTAGCAGTGGCTGACTGTTTTCTCTTAGCGTGACCTACAAAGGATGAGAGTTTCCCCCCAGCATGAACTACAGAGGCTGGGTGACTGGGTCCAACCTGACTAAGAGAGGCTAGTTGTTGAGAGACTTCAGGATGTTCAAAAACGGGATGACCATGAAACCAAACTCTTCGCACCTCCGCAATAGAAGGACATTTATAAGTAAGGTGATCTCCCTCACAAAGCTTACAAGGAAACTTGGGCTTGTGTTTTGAACGGTTAGTCTTTTCAACAATGTCAACATGACTCACAGTGGCTAACGGATTATCTTCAGCATGAACCACAGAGGCTGAGAGACTGAACCTAGCATGACTTGCAGAGGCTGAGAGACTGGGTCCAACATGACTTGCAAATATTGGACGAGCACCACTAGTATGAACAACATAGGCTGAATGGTTAGGATTAACATGCTTTGCAGCATTTGAGTGTGTGCCCCCAGTATGAAATTTAGAGGCTGGGTGGATGGATCCAACATGACTTGCATAATTTGGATGGGGAGGTTCAACTTGAACATAAGAGGTTGAACGGGTACCCTCAGCATGAACTGTAGAGGCTAAGTGATTGGATCTGACATGACTCGAAGAGGTTGGAAGGATCCCACCAGCATGATCAACAGAGGTTGGATGGTGAAGATCAACTTGACTTGCGGAGGTTGAATGCTTAGATCCAACATGACCTGCAAAGGTTGGATAGGTGCCCCCAGCATGAACTGCAAAGGCTAGGTGGTGAGGTTCAACTTGACTTGTAGAGGTTGAACGAGTGCCCCCTTGCTTATGTGCCTTCTTCCTATTCCTCCTTCTTTTACTCCTTTTATACTGTCAGTTACTAGTATCATTGCTTTCACCGCATGAGGTAGAAGGAGTAGGAGAATCAACTACAGGTGAAGGGGAAGCAGTATTTTGATGCCCTTGATATAAGGAGCTTACTTGAGAAGCATCAGGAGCATTCAGGACAGTTGGAGTGGAAAACAACCACACCGGTAACCCTAGGGTGAATCCAGGTAGATTCAAGGTGGCCATCAAGTGAACACCAACATTCCATGCGAGAGGAATAGTACAAGGAGTTCCCATCATGGGGATCTCTTGGTTGGTGCTCAAAGGGGTGTTAGCCATAGTTTCAAAACTAGGAGGCAAAGTCTGAGGTTGAAAGGAAACCAAAATTACAAAGCACACACCTAAAGGGACACTAAGTACAAACAAACCACACAGCACTCACTAAAAAATTCCTAAAGCCACACAGACAAATAGGTATAAGATATGCTTTCCAGAAGAAAGTTCATAGACAGTTACTTGGCATCCCTATAGATGTTCTTAGGCACAAGCAAAGGAATTACCCACTGCCCTCCCACACCTTCTACTGAGGTTACCTTCCAAGCCCGTCTAAGGTCAACCAGAAATAGCCTTCCGATGTACCTGTGTATGAACCCTAGATGTCAAAGAGACTAAAGGCTACCTTAACAATATTGACAACCTGGTGGGATAGTCGCAAGCCTGGTTCGTACGCATGGGTAGGGTAGAAAATCCCGAAACCTTGTCTAAGACAGAATCCCCAGATGCACAAAAAACTTGGTCTACGCTTTGACAAGGAATCGGAGGGTTATCTCCTTAGTCCAAGCCTCCACGCGGCCTCGTGCTTAACTCCCGTTTGAGAGGAGTTTCCCAGATACAATCAACATAGAAAAGGGTTTACCTAGTGATTAGCTAACTACATCTGAAATTTTATACTCGTGGCGAGTTTAAACTCCCTATCCCACAAGTCTAGCCTGAGCTAGTTGGTGTATGACCCTATAAAATAAAACTTACTAATAATTTTTAAATTATATCGTTTATTTTAAGGGTTGTTTTTAGTCAAAGGGTAAATGGCGTGAAACTTATGTGGTATTTTGACTCAAAGTTGAAATAAAATGACTAAGCAAAGAGAAATGAAATGCAAAAAGCAAAAACTATTCTCTTTATTTTTTCAAATAGAAAACTTGAAAGCCACAAAAGAACAAATCCTTTTCTTTTTTTTTAAATAATGATATGCAGTGTATTAGAAACAAAACCCTAATCTACATGCATATTAAAACACTATATGTTCTTTTTATTTTTCTTTTATAAATTTAAAAGAAAAACTACCTACAAACAAAAGCATGTAGATGACAAGAACAAAGCAAAAGGAACTCTGCTATACAACCACCAAACAAACTCTAGAATGCCCTAAAGTCAGTATAAACCCTACTTGAAAGGAAGGCTTGCATAAAAGACAAGTTAACTATTTTGGCATGGTGAAGTTAACCATGAAAAGAAGAAGGAAACAAACACCAACAAGCTTCTGAACTCAGACAAAGATCACTAACAAAGGCTAACCAGAAACATAAGCCAAAAATCAAGCCAAGCAAAGAGGGTGGGGGGAAAGAGAAAATAGTAAACCCTAATGCTATAAAAAGGCTTACCACATAGATAAAGAACAACCAGAAGGGATGACACTAACTCCCTGGAGTCATACACCTGGAGAGGACACCAAAAGACCTACCAAACAGCCCACAACAACAGAAAAAACCACAAAAATGAGGAAAAAAACATTGTTTTAGGGGCACACGTGGGTTGTACTACTGACAGGTCGCGTGTCATACGCGAGTTGATAGTAAAGCAAGTTGCATGTACAAGCACACGCGGGTTGTATTACTGACAAGTCATGTATTGTACACGGGTTGATAGTATATAAACTTGTGTGTACCAAGACAGAAACATGACTGTTCAGTCTGCAACTCACGTATGGGTGGAAAAAGTCTCAAAAAAGGTCAAAAACTGCCTTAGGAAGGCAGGGGAGGTGTTCTATCAAACTGATAAAGTGTTCCTAAGTGGAAACAAAGACCTAAAACCTTGCAAAATACTGAAATAAAAATAGAGAAACCCCAAACAGACAAGGCTCTCCCCAGCGGAGTCGCCAGTTCTATTGTAAAGGAAAGTTTCCTATGGCTAGGGTTTAAGAGGCCATCAATGTACTGGGGTTGAAAGAGAGATGCATATGGTTCTGTAATTAAATATAAGCAAGATTCTAATATTGGAATGGTTCATACCTTAGCCAAAGGAAGGTTGATCCAAGCATCCCTTCAATCCTTCTCTTGCTCCTCTTGCTCCTCTTTCTCCTAGAGACCTGCAAAACAAATTATACCTTCCTCAAACCATTATGACCACATATAAAGCAATGATAATCAAATAAACATGAAATAATAATCTGACTAACATCAACATATGATCATAAACAAAGATTCAATCACACATTGAACAATGATTTGGGAAGAAGAAGGACATCACATCTTTATTAATCTTGAAAACAAGTACAAGTATACCTTCTCTTCAAGTTCGGCACCTCACGAAACCTTGATCTAGTTCTGTTGCTTCTCTTTTCCAAAGAACTCAGCCTCCAAGGTCTGCAACACAAGGAGAAACCTTCTAGGGAAAAGGTGCAGGCAAAGAGAGTCCCAGTTCCTCCAGCATAATGATGCAAAGATTCAAGTCTCCACTCATGGACCTTCTTGCCTCTATTTATATGCTTTATGAAGAGTTGGGGTCGAAGACAAAGTAGTTACAACTGAAGGAGTCAGTTGCATAACTACCCAAACTACCCAAATTTCAAAATACGTATTTTTTTTACATTTTCAGGAGGTGTATATGGGTTGCAGACACAACAGTCGCGTACACGAGGAGGTATACACGGGTTGAAATGTAGAAAGTTGTGTATTTAAGGCGTACGGAAGTATTATATAGAGCAAGTCGCGTACGTATGCAGGTTTCTTTAGGGAAACTCACATACACATCAAAAAAACTCTTTCTTAGGGTAATTCTGGGCATTTTCAGACTTTGGTATCTTCTAGAAAGTTTTAGCTGATTGAAATATATTTCCAACGGTGTAGAGAGGAGGTCAAACGGAGTTACATAACTCAAGATATGGGTCCTCCAAGTTAGGTCTTTTTTCAGTGACCTTCATGAAGTGTCGACATGCGACGGAATCATGGGAAAGTGGTCACAGGAAGAGATGTGTCATTTTCATCTATAACAGGAGGAGGCATAAGGACGGCCCCATTCCTCATGCAATCAAGAGGTAGCAATTCCTCAAGGAGGAGGAGGTAGCAACTCCATAGCGGCAGCAATTTCCTCACGCACGCAGGCAGGGAGTTTGGCCACATGCAGTCGTGTTCTGTTTTCTCCATCGATTTGGTCTATGCGTGGACTTCCTTCACAATTGGGCGGGTGTTTCCTTCATTTTCCTACGCAGGATGGGAAATCGTTTTGTTTCTTCACAATTTTGTTGTTGTGAGTATGTGATTCCTTCAGGCATCCACACTCCTCTCTTCTTGACATATTTGGAGCCGTCGTGTGTTCCCCGTTCACATTTTTTGGTGATTTCCTATGTTGTTTTCCCGTGGCTGGGAAGTGTTTTGTGATTATCCAGCAGTTGGGATCTCTGTTTGGGTTTTTGCGTTGACTGTTAGTGAGGAAACTCGTTGTTTTGGTTATATGACGAATGGGATGGAAGCCCCACGAATTCTGAGTACTGTTGAGTTCATTTTGGCCACGTTAGGGCCATAAACAAACTCTAGAAATCAACTTGCTTTTAAGGGGTTGTTTGCACCTATCTTGGCACCTCGTTTTGTTGTCAAGACTGTTTTTCCATAACGTAGAGTCATGTATTTTACTGTGTATGCCTCTATTGTTTTGGTCTAAAATGTATGCAAGACTAGGAGTGGAAGAGACGTAGAATGTGCTTGATAAACCCGGTGTGGAACCTCACAATAAGATGAGAGTGGTTGGTGAACCTGCTCTGCACATCCTGAATAGCACTGGAAGGGAAGGGGTAGCCCGAGGGACTATGGAATAGAGAAGGGGACACTTCCTTGTGTTGGGTGTGTATCCCATGGGGTTGTCAAGCCAGATAGATCTTGTGAATGTGTCCTTAGCTCTGTGGATGAGCTCACTAGCTTAGTAGTTCTTCATGTCCATTGCCTTAGAAGCCTAACAAACCCAACTTGAAGGATGGCTTGGATGTTTAGCCTGATAAACCCATATGTTGGCTTGGTTGTATCTTGTTGTGTTTGGCCATGTGTAATCTTTATCTGGACATCCTGATAAACCCAACTATTAGTTGGCTTGGCTGGTCCTTTATGTAAATGTTGACTTGGTTGTTTAGCCTAATAAACCCAGCAGTGTATTTACTTGTTAGTTGGCTTGGTTGTTAGCCTGATAAACCCAACAGTATATTACCCTATCTGTGTAAGCCTGATAAACCCAACTAGAAGGATGGCTTGGTTGGTAGCCTGATAAACCCATCTGTTGGCTTGGCTATGACTAGTATAAACTTTGGCTATGTGCTTGTGTAAGTCTGTGAAACCCAACTGTGTGTTGGCTTTACTGTGGAAGTATGTTTTGGGCTATGTGTGAGCCTGTGGTTGTTCCCTAGATCCTTGTGGAATCGTGCCCAGCTCGGGGGTGGCAATGTTGCTGAGAGATTGATGAGCGCACTGGCCTACAATTGGGTGGAACATTGCACCGACGTAGATAGTTGTGGGACAAGCTTATTTCAAGATAAGTATTCTCTTGTCAATTATGTCTTTGCAATTGTATTTGTTGCTTAAATGAATTATGATGAACATGTTGAATGCTTGAATGGAATGTATTTTGCTTCCGCTAAATGTTAATAACTTATGCATCTGTGTATGTTTTATTTCAAAGAATTGTTATATTATGTTCATGGGGCTACTTCGCCCATTTAATAGTAGTTAGTGCGTTGATTGCGTCCTCTCCTTTGTCAGTAAGAGGGGCGGGGATGTGACAGTATGGTATCAGAGCGAGGTTACAGCATTCGGCCTCAATGGACCAAGTTGAACAGCTGAAAGAGGTAGGATCAACCTTTGTGCTCAACAAAAGGAAAAAGAAGACAGACTAAAAAATTTCTAAAAATTTTCTAAGTGTTGAATATTCTCCTGTGGCGGCTGAGATCGTCGAAGTGAACCCGACGCGGCGGGCGGAAGTTGGTTTTCGAGTCGCAATATCGGCTGCGTTCCAAGAAGCGAGCCGCAGTGGTGGCTGTGTTTCCTGAAGGGAGCTGCGATGGAGGCTAAATTCCCAAGAGACGAGCCGATGGTGTCGATGCTTCCGCAACGGCAGGCAGTTCGACAAGGTTGTCGTCGAGAGAAAGTCTAGATTTTCTCCGACACAGCGGAAGCTTTGGCAAGATCACCGTCGGAAGGTAGTTCGGAATTCTTCCAAAGTAGTGGCTAAAGAAAGGTGGGACTTGAGCCGCAACGGTAGGAAGAAGTCGAGATTTTTCGTCGATGAAGAAGAAGATGAAGAAAGCGAAAAGAAGCCTAAAACACTTTTGAAAAATTATTCTAAGTGTTGGCTTGTCGGCAGCAGACAGATGAAGAAAGAGCCGCAATGGCGGCTGGGTTTCTAAAAGAGAGTCGATACGTCGACAGGAAAAAGAAGACCAGAGCCGAGTCGATACGTCAACTAGGTTGGCAAGTTCGATCCGCAACGGCGGCAGATGAAGGTTGAAATTCTTTCCAATCTAGCGACGGCAGATGAAAGACCAAGATAGAGCCGCAACGGCAGGTGGATATTGCGACTGGATCTGCAACGGCAGATAAAATTATGAGAGTCAAGCCGATGCATAGCAGTAGCAGAAAAAGAAGGATGGAGCCAGTGCATATCGGCGGGATAAAAGGGGATCGACCCGACGCATGGCGGGTAGAAACTGAATTTTTTGCCAATGCGAAGAAGAAGAAGAACAATTGAAAATTTTTGCAAGTGCCGGAAATATTCTGCGTCGGCAAGAAAATGAAAATATCACCGGTGTATCAGGAGAAATTTGAAAAAACTTTCCGCAACGGCGGATGGAAGTTGCATTTGGAATCGCAACAGCGGAAGGCCTGGGCAGAAGGATGTGTGGAATTTCTCCGATGCGTGGTGACGAGAAGAGGATGATGGAGCCGAAATGGCGGCTGGAAGTCTGGGCTTACGCCGATGAGCATCGGATGGGTCGAGCCGACGAGTGTTGGGAAACAGACAAAGAGGGAGTCGATGCGTGGTAGCGGGAGGAAGACAAAAACTTTTTTAGCGCAGCAGAAAGGGGACGAGGAAAGAAACTTGGGGAAGTTTCTGCTACGGCGGATGAAGAACCCCAAAGTGGTGCCGATGACTGCAGATGAGAAAGGGAGAAATGCTCATCAAAAGGGAGTCGGCATGGTAGATGGAAACCAGATATTGTTCCGATGCAACACAGTGGATGGAAATCGAAAATTTTTCCGATGCAGCAGACATAAGTTGAAATGTTTTCTGCTACGGTGGAAGACCCATGGCAGGTGAAAGTCGAGTTTTCTTCCAACACAACGGCGACTGGAAAGGTAAAACGGAGCCGACATGTCGAAAAAATGTTGTTGAATTCTCCGAAACAAAGGAATTCAGCAGATTTCTCAACGAGGATTGTCAAGCAAATTGTTTTGTTGAGGTATGCATTTGAAGAAGTTAAAGAGAAGGTTAGCAGGATGGTGATGAAGTGTCCATTGGTCATGGATCGGTTAGTCACCTGTGCATATCTGAATGTTCTGCCACCTTGAGTTCTATGATGCCCTTATTGAATGGATTGTTGAAACCACATAGGAAAGGATTGGGTGCTACAACAAGGCCTTTGAAGTACTTGGATGAAGAGGCAACCTAGAGGTTGTGAAAGACATTTCAGAAGTGATCTCTGGAAGAAAGTATTCAGCAATGCAATCGAAGAAGTTCTATGGGAAAGTGGTTGCAAAGAATATGCAACTTATGTTTTGGAGGCAACAGGGAATGAAGCTCCTAGATTGGAGGACCTTCATGTGTTGCAGGAATTCAGGGATGTTTTCCTGATGGAGTTCTAGAGCTTCCTCTACAGCGAAACATTGATTTGAAAATTAAACTTGTGCCAGGTAAAGCACTAGTTTCCAGGACACCCTACGGGGTGAATACACTAGACTTGCTAGAACTTAGGGTGCAGTTGCAGAAGTGGTGGGAAAATAAGTATGTCCAGCCAAGTGTATCCCAGTGGGGAGCACCAGTTTGGCTTGAGAAAAACAAATATGGTACATTCTAGTGGTGTATTGGTTACAGGAAGTTGAACAGGGTCACTGCAAAGAAAGAAAAAGTATCCTTTGCTTAGGATTGATGACCTCTTGATCAATTGCGAGGATCAAAGGTATTTTCCAAGCTTGACTTGGCGTCTAGTGACCATCAGGTAAGAGTCAAGGATGAAAATGTTCATAGGACAACCTTCAGAGCAAGGTATCTATCTTATGATGCCTCATGAATAATGTTTTAGTAAGTATCTGGACAAGTTTTTTTTTGTTCTCCTTGATAGCATTCTTATTTATTCTGAGAATGAGGAATAACATGTAGAATATTTGAGGTTGACTTTGGAATTGCTCAAGAAGCATAAGTTGTATGCAGGTTCGAGCAAATGTGACTTCTATGAAGATAGAATTCATTACTTTGGTCACATTATCTCAGATAGAGGAATATATGGAGACCCTAAAAGACTAAGGCCATGTGGAGTTGGCCTGCTTCAAGAAAGCTAACAGATGTGATATATTTTGTGGGACTTACAGGGTATTGCAGAAATTTCACTGAAGGATCTTCTGCAAGTAAGTGGATCCTATGTATAGGTCAAGGAGGCCTGCATGTGAGCTTGTAGTTCCATGAGGGAATGGCCCTTGTGTGTATGGGAATACATATGAGGACTTCTGGAAGACTCCGGTAAAATGACTTGAGTAGAGAAATATGGTTGTGCCAATGGAATCCAGGGCAGGATGCTACCATATGTTATGAGAAGGATCTCATGACTAAGAACAGGTTTTTATGTTTACTATAGGAGATTGTAATCTCCTGTAATGGTTTTTAATTATGCTAACCATGGATATTCTTGTCTTGCATAGTTTAATGACTGAAGATTCCTATTTGGCTCTTTGGATGATTTAAAATTGTGTCGAGATGACATGTTGTATGCAGATGTCTAGGTTTGCAACAGCATGTTTAAGTAGGGGACGAGTGACCCCACTTGCAAAAGCCAAACAATATGAGGATGACCTCATGATTGCCAAAAATCTGATTTTCTGCAAGAAGCAGAACTGCAAACTCAGATTCCTATTTGACTATCAATGTTATTGATTATTTGATATTTGAGAAATCATGAATATATGAAGTAGATTTGAAAATCTATGCTTAAAATTTTATGATGTCATCTCATGTGAACTGCATGCATGTATGTAATGCATGTGAGATGATGAAAGTACTCCCCTGGAGTACATAGCTTCTCGGAAGGATGTGTATGGGATACATATCTCCTCGGAAGGATGTGTATGGGATACATATCTCCTCGGAAGGATGTGTATGGGATATAGAGCTCCTTGAAAGGATGTACTGGGTGTACATGGTTCTCTGGGAGGATGTACTTGATGTACATAGCTTCTCGGAGGGATGTGTATGAAATAGGTTTGAAAACCTATAATTGCAATTATTTTTATGATGACATCTCATGTAAACTGCATGCTTGTATGTAATGCAGGTGAGATGATGAAAGTATGTACCGGATGTACATGGCTCCTCTGGAAGGATGTACTTGGGTACATCGCTTCATCCCCCCTGCCATCTAGGCACCGGTGTGCATCACTAGGGACGCCCACGGTGTAAGACATCCGGGTAGAATTATTTCCACACACATTCATGTTGTAAGGGGACTGCCACGAGAGTGGGGGCTCCGTAAAGATAATAACCCCTAGGTATTATGATGTCTGGAAAGGAAGCACTTGAGCATTGGTAAGCACTTGGAGGAGTTGTTGGGCCTTTAAGCTAGAGCTGTTATTTAGCACCCTGGAAGGTGTTAGGCTCTGAAGCGGGGCTGAAAGGATCCCAGTTCAAGAGATGCTATACAGATAAGTATTTGGTTAACTTATCAAACTTTTGATTGATGTTGATTTTTTGTAAATATACATGAGCATATGATGCTGCCATGATTTTAAAAATTTGTTATAGATTGCATCCTATAGAAATGAATCTGACATATGAATTGCATCTGTTGTGGTGTTCAGAAACGAAGCACCTAAGCTTGGTAAGTAAATAGAGGTGGTGCAGGCTCTTGAACAGAACTACTATTGAAGCACCCGAAGAGGTATTGAGATGATGAAAGTATGTACCGGATGTACATGGCTCCTCTGGAAGGATGTACTTGGGTACATCACTTCATCCCCCCTGCCATCTAGGAACCGGTGTGCATCACTAGGGACACCCAGGGTGTAAGACATCCGGGTAGAATTATTTCCACACACATTCACGTTGTAAGGGGACTGCCACGAGAGTGGGGGCTCCGTAAAGGGAATAACCCCTAGGTATTATGATGTCTGGAAAGGAAGCACTTGAGCATTGGTAAGCACTTGGAGGAGTTGTTGGGCCTTTAAGCTAGAGTTGTTATTTAGCACCCAGGAAGGTGTTAGGCTCTGAAGCGGGGCTGAAAGGATCCCAGTTCAAGAGATGCTATACAGATAAGTATTTGGTTAACTTATCAAACTTTTGATTGATGTTGATTTTCTGTAAATATACATGAGCATATGATGCTGCCATGATTTTAAAAATTTGTTATAGATTGCATCCTATAGAAATGAATCTGACATATGAATTGCATCTGTTGTGGTGTTCGGAAATGAAGCACCTGAGCTTGGTAAGTAATTAGAGGTGGTGCAGGCTCTTGAACAGAACTACTATTGAAGCACCCGAAGAGGTATTGGGCTCAAGAACGGAGTTGTCTGACCTCGATTGAGTGGTATTTTTAGGTGATATGAGGCTTGCAGAAATTTGGCTACCTTTTAATGCACACCCTAGAAAGCACTAAAAGGGTTGGTACGCTCAAGAGACTGTATTGCAAAGAAGAGGTACCATTATTGTGTGGGGTGGGGCAGGTTTTGTTGGTGCCATGGTTGTATAAATCCAAGCCGGACACCTGTGGAACCAAAGAAGATACTTAGGCAGATAAGTATTTGGTTCTTGTCAATTTTATGTCAATATACATGTGCATGTGATTCATATATGATTCTAGAAAATCTTGTGAATACTGACATGGTAATTGATTCATTGCTTGGGGGCTTGAGCATAGGGATTGTTGATCGCCAAAGACATCAGAAATGTTCCAAGATGGAGAGAAGGATTCTCCGGGACCAGATGCAGATCCTGTGGTGTGTGCTAATGCAAGCAAGCAAGGACTTGGACGAGTTCCAGATCGTTCCATTGGACATATAAAGGTGCAGAGGAAGCACTGCGGTCCTAAAAAGGCTACGTGGAGCTAAAGGATGCCATGTGATTGGCACATCCATTTTGTTCAAAATTGTAAAGCACCAAGGACAGTGCTATTAAAGGGGGAGGGGAATGTAAAACCTTGGTTTTGACCCCATGGTATCGAATTGCATATGATGTAATATTCTATTAAATCATGGTGTGGGGCTCAAGGCAAAGGCCCCACCATGGATTTAGTGTCTTATGTTTCGGTGATTAAAATCAATGCCGATGGTTTATGTGCTAGCTAGGCACAATATGTTGAGACACCATGTAAAATTCTAATTAATAAAATACCACGACTAGCTACACATCGCAACGTTAAAGAGATGGGGGCATGATTTCACAAGGAATAGGAGGGGCATTAATTAAACCCTTGAGCCTTTGGGAAAAGCCATGTCTAAGGGGAAAACCCATAAAATGGTTTATCTACCCTATTTGTCTTTTCTGCCCAATCAGCCAAAAGTGTTTTCTTGTCTTCTTTGGCAAGTAAGAGCCCATGCTTGGGTTACATTACCCATCCCTCATGCACGTGGGCCTCCCTCACGCATTTTGAGGGGAAAACTCTTGGTCATTGTGACCTTTCGCATGGGAGAGGAGGAGGCACAAGGACGGCTACATTCCTCATGCAAGCAGGAGGTAGCGATTCCTCAGGGAGGAGGAGGTAGGAACTCCGAAGGGGCAGCAATTTCCTCATGCAGGAAAGTAGGGATTTTGGCCACATGCACTCACGTTATGTTTTCTCCCTCGATTTGGTCTGTGCGTGGACTTCCTTCATGATTAGGGGGTTGTTTCCTTCATTTTCCTACGCAGACTGGGAAATCATTTTGTTTCCCCATGGTTTTGTTGTTGTGAGTGTGTGATGCCTTCATGCATCCACACTCTTCTCTTCCTGACGTCTTTGGAGCTGACGTGTGTTCCCTGGTCATGTTTTTGGTGATTTCCTATGTTGTTTTCCCATGCCTGGGAAGTGTTTTGTGATTATCCAGCGGTTAGGATCTCTGTTGGGGTTTTTGTGTTGACTGTCAATGAGGAAATTCATTGTTTTGGTTGCACAATGAATGGGATGGAATCCCCACAAATTATGAGTACTGTTGAGTTCGTTTTGGCCACATTAGGGCCATAAACGAACTCTAGAAATCAACTTGCTGTTAGGGGGTTGTTTGCACCTATCTTGGCACCTCATTTTGTTGTCAAGATTGTTTTTCCGCAACCCAGAGTCGTTTATTTTACTATGTATGCCTCTTTTGTTTTGTTTTGAACTGTATGCAATACTAGGAGTGGAATAGACGTAGAATGTGCTTGATAAACCTGGTGTGGAACCTCACAATAAGATTAGATTGGTTGGTGAACCTGCTCTACACATCCTGAATAACACTGGAAGGGAAGGGGTAGCCCGAGGGACTGTGGAATAGAGAAGGGGACACTTCCTTGTGTTGGGTGTCTAGGCCATGGGGTTTTTGGGCCAGATAGATCTTGTGAAGATGTCCTTAGCTTTGTAGATGAGCTCTCTAGCCTAGCAGTTATTCCTATCCACTGCCATAGAATCCTGACAAACCCAACTTGAAGGATGGCTTGGTTGTTTAGCCTGATAACCCCATCTATTGGCTTGGTTGTTTAGCCTGATAAATCCATATGTTGGTTTGGATGTGTCTTGTTGTGTTTGGCCATGTGTAATATTTTTCTGGACAGCCTAATAAACCCAACTGCTAGTTGGCTTGGCTAGTCCTTTTTGTAAATGTTGGCTTGGTTGTTTAGCCTAATAAACCCAGCAGTGTATTTACTTGTTAGCTGGCTTGGTTGTTGGCCTGATAAACCCAGCAATATATTACCCTGTCTCTGTAATCCTGATAAACCCAACTGGAAGGATGGCTTGGCCGGTAGCCTAATAAACCCATCTGTTGGCTTGGTTGTGACTAGTATAAACTTTGGCTATGTGCATGTGTAAGTCTGTGAAACCCAGCTGTGTGTTGGCTTAACTGTGGAAGTATGTTTTGAAATATGTGTGAGCATATGGTTGTTCCCTAGATCCTTGAGGAATCATGCCCAACTCGGGGGTGGCATTGTTTCTAAGATATTGATGAACGCAATGGCCTATGGCTGGGTGGAACGTTGCAGCGACATAGCTAGTTGCGGGACAAGCTTATTTCAAGATAAGTATTCTCTTGTCTATTCTGTCTTTGCAATTGTATTTGTTGCTTAAATGAATTATGATGAACATGTTGAATGCTTGAATGGAATGTATTTTTCTTCCACTGAATGTTAATAACTTATGAATCTGTGTATAATTTATTTCAAAGCATTTTTATATTATGTTCATGGGGATACTTTTCCCATTTAACAGCAGTTATTGCGTTGATCGCGTCCTCTCCTTCGTCGATAAGAGGGGCGGGGACGTGACAAAGGTTTTCTATAGTAGGTGCATTTTCCAATCAAAGGAAACTGTGTATATGAGCAGAACCTTAGTGTTGCCTTTCGTACCTACAAAGAGAAGGGAAGAGAAAAGTGAGGAAACAATTGGAAGTATTAAATACTAAAATTCGACAAGTGAAATATGATAATGGGAAAACCTAAACAAGTAATATCTTGTATGGAATGTGTTTTAAAGGACCTATTTAAGGAATATGGTGAATACATGGTGAATATATGGTGCATATATAGAGATGAAATATGTGAGTTGTCGATAATGTTATGAAGTCTCCATTGGAATTGCGCGGGAAAAGAAGTTGGAGGATGGCCAAGCATGAGCTTGTGAAGATCATGCCATTTGGTGTCAGCTTAACTGAGGGTGAAATAAATGGTTGGGATACCAAGTTATGTGATCATATCATATATTTTACCTCATCTTTTGTTCCAAAAAGAGCATGTGTCATGAATAGCGGCTCCAAACCGCATGGCATGGTCAACTACATGAGAATTTAACAATTATTAGAGTTGTGTGAGCATGGTTGAGACAGTTGCAAGGAGGCTGTCTTCAAGGTTGTGTTTAAAAAAGAGAGAAACAATGACTTAGATTCGATGGTGCATCATATGGTTGTACAAGTAGTAACTAAAATGAGGGTGTTGGTTGAACCTATTATCAATATATTACATAAGGTGAAAAGCATGCACTTGCATGCCATTTTCTTGAACGTGTGGTTTATTTAGCATGGAAACCCTTATAGGAAACAAGATTGGAAATTCCATAGAGAGGAGACCTTCTCTGTTGCACTCATTAACTTAGGAAATTCCAATTGGGGGCAACTCAATGGAAGATGTTGGGGTTCCTGAGCTTGTTGAAACAAAACACATGATTTCTTCAAATTGGTGCAATAATCTAGGAGTGGCACAATGGAGGAGGTTTGTGGGTTTAACGGAGTTGGAAAGCAAGTAGATGCATCATCATCAAGTGAAGAGTGTATGTGGAGGTATGTCCCAAGTGTTGTGGCATGGAGAAGAAGGAGGGACACATCTATGGGTTGAAGTGGAAATACATGTAGTGCATAGAGTTAAGTTGGACATCCTTGTAATACTGATCCCTATTTGAATCTACAATGTCCCTATTTTAATCTAGGCATAGAAGGAGTATGCAAATTCATTAAATGAAGAGACATGGATCTCTTCTCTAGATCAGTCAAGAAGGAAAAATCCAAACAATTTCCCTGTACCTCTTTAGTTGGTGTACCCATGGATGTTTGTCTTCAGAACTACTCGACCTTGAACGGAGCATTTTTTGTGGTTGTGTTTAAGTACTTTAAACAAAATAGTAGCATGTGGCATGGATGGTGGAGTTGATGTTTGGGGTGAACAAAGAAGATCACTTTCTTGTATGAGACTAAGGGATTGGCTAGTTTAGGAGAAAATTGGAAGTCCAATTTGGTTAGGAGTTTCAAAGGCATCGGGTTTCGAATAAGGAAAAGATTTGGTTGGAGCACTTCAAGATAGAGCAATTTAATAATCCTACTAAAAAAGGGGCATTAATTAAAGAAAACATGAAATATTGCGCTGAGGGGGTTTAAAAAATCAATTGTGAGTGGGAGTTGTTGGAAAACAAATTGGGTAAGGGAAATGTACGTGGTATTGTGAACAACATTTCAAGTGCACTCAAAAATCTTGATGATAGAGTCTTCTTGAAGTTCTCCATTTGACACAAAGGAAGTAAAGGCAATTGGGAACAAAGTCTAGTGCATGTTGGTACCATCGGAGATAGTCATGCGGAAGTGTGGAATTGTTGCCTTCAATGAGCTCACTAGGGAAAACAAAAAAACATGTAGATTTGGTTGGAGTTTTATGGAACTAACCAAGAGAAAAGAAATCACATTTTCTGCCAAGGGTGGCTCCATTATGCGGGAGAAGCCCTGACTGAATATTAAGAGTACTAAATTGTTTTCTTTAATATATAGGGAATCTAAAGGGTCTTAATATGTCAAGTCTTCCCCCTGCTCATGTACGCCAGTCATATCCCTTCATTTTTCCTTGTACCTAATTCCTTTAAGAGATATTGTCATAGACGAGGTCGATTACGACAGTCCCTCCCCTAGATACCCATTTTTTGCTCAAATCAGGAGGTCAGGTGCAACGATGTGGGAGAGGTCTTGTACAATCCGGTCGAGGTTTCTCCCTCACTCGTTTCTTCATCAAAGTATGTGTCACGGTCGAAACCCTCTCAAAGCAATAATGAGGTTGGTACTTCCAAGTTTGGAATGGAGAGTGTACCTAGTAGGAAGAATGGAGTGTGTGTTAAAAAAGAACATGCTTCGTTATCGGTTGGCAAGGAGATTGCCATCGAAGAAGTTCTTAATTACCTTAATTCTGCTCTGGTTGCTCGATTTTGCGGGAAGGTGGTAGAGGTAGGAAAGTTGAAAAACTAGATGGAGACAAGTGGGAAGCCTCATTCGGAACATCCAATTCCACATCCTGTCAAGAGGGTGGATTTTGTTTAAAGTAAACACAAAGGGTGACAAACAAAAGCTTCTAGAGCGAAATTGTCAATGGGGATTATCGGGTCTAGTTTTGAAGAAGTGGCATGTTGATTTCAACGCAAATAGGGAACCACATAATTTACAGCAAGTATGGGTAATTTTGCCCGGTATTCCAATGGTTTTTTGGAAAAGATTTATTCTAGAGGCAATTGGAGGAAAGCTCAAGAAGTTAGTTGCATTGGAAGACAACTAGGCTCAGAAGGAGGATAGACGATGTGTGAAAATACATATGGAAATGGATTTTCCTGATGGTTTATATGAGGAGATAAAGCTGGAAATGCATGGCAATTTTTGGAATCAAAGGCTGGACTATTGGAATATTCCTTTATGTTGCTTTGCACGTAGGTAGGTTGGGCATTTACTAAGGAACTGTCTTAATCCTTCTATGGGGTTCTAGAGACGGCATGGAGTCCTCTAAATGCAGTTTCAGTAAGCCTCCATTATTTTTCCATAAAATCGATGTTGGAAGATAAGATTTCAGGTGAAATTTGTTCAGTTCTAATGTTTATGGGCCTTTTTCATAATTGACGATATTTTTGGGGTTATTTTTTCTCCTATGGGTTAGTGGAATCGCAAAATATTATAGTGGGTGGAGACCTCAACCTTACATTGTTTGAAATAGAGGGGATCCTCTAGCTAGGCCCGATGCTTTGAGGAATTTATTTAATTCCCTTTTCAAGTTAAAAGGGCTTGTAGATGTCCGACCTCTGAAGCTTGAGACAACTTAGAGAAATAAAATAAGTGGGAAAAATGCTATATCAAAGCGTCTAGAACATTTCTTAATTTCAGAAAATATGCTTGTTGGTTCCTTAACAATTCGTTCTTGGATCGATGTTGGAGGCCTTTCGAATCATCGTTTGATTATTTTTTCTATTGAAAAGCAGGATCCAAAACCTCCTACCCCTTTTAAGTTGAATCATGCATGGCTTAAAGAGAAGGAATATAGGAAATTTTTGATAGACTCTTAGACACCCTTGCAAGTGGATCCCTCAGTCTCTTTGATGAAACATATAGTAGATAAGCTGGCCAAAGTAAAGAAATTTTCAAAAGAATGGGATAAATTTTTCAAAGCTAATCAACATGCCTAGCTAAAGTAATTCAAGGACAAGATAGCAGTATACCCAAAACAGTGCCAAAGTGTTTTCAGAGAGGAAAAAAAAAAGATTAAGAGTCTCTGAAAACCCTTCAAATGAAGAGAAGCTCGATCTCCTAGCAAGAGAAGAACAACTTTGGAGGCTAAAAAAAAAAGATTCAGAATTAAAGAGAAGCTAGATCTCCTAGCAAGAGAAGAACAACTTTGGAGGCTAAAAAGTAGGGCAATGTGAATCTCTGAATGAGACAACAATACAAAATATTTCATCGGTTTGCTTCTCATAGGAATAACGTCAACATGATATCGTATATTCTAAATGCGCAAGGTCTACTAGTCATCTCCTTTCAAGAAAAAATCAGAAGCAAGGGTTTCCTGTTTTCAGTCCATGTTCAAAGAGGCGGAAGGATGTCCAATTCAATAAATATTGCTTGTCTTAAGGATTTTCCCAAGATTGGTAACATAAGAAATGAATGATGCCCTAGTTGAGAAGGTCTTGGAAGAAGAATTAAAACACATTGTGCATTCCTTCCAAAAAGGTAAAAGCACGGGACCAGATGGGTTCACTATTGATATTTTTCAAGGGTTTTATGATTTCGTAAAGGTCTTTTAAAGGTTGTTCATGAATCTCAATGTTCCAAAAAAATTCTGGGAGCAATTAACTTAAATTTACCGGCGCTAATACCTAAGAAGCAAAAAACTTTATCCTTTGAGAACTTATGGCCTATATAATGTTGCAACGTGATCTACAAATTGATAGCCAATACAATTGCTCAAAGTTTAAAGCCTATTCTAAGTAGAATAATTTCGGAGGAACAATTTGGATTCCTATTTAACCACCATATTCACGATGTAGTTTCTTTGGATCAAGAATCCATTCACTCTATTAACAAGAACAAAGTCATCACATTTTCCCTAAAGATGGATATATCAAAATCTTATGATAGGGTAAGATGGACCTTTTTGCACCTATTACTTCTTCAAATTGGTTTCTCAGTGGACTTTGTTAACTGGATAATGGGTTGTATTCAATCTGCATCCTTTGTTGTTCTTATTAATGGTTCTCCCTCTTCTTTCTTTCAGCCTTCCTGGGGAATCAAGAAAGGATGATCGTTTTCTCCCTTTTTGTTCCTTGTAGTGGCAAAATATCTTAGTAGATTAGTGCACCAAGCAAGGAATTTTGGGACTTTGAAAGGTGTTTGGGTGTCGTATTCAGAGGAACTTACACATGTTTTGTTTGTGTTTGATGTGCTAATGGTTGGAGAAGGTTCTTTAGAGAATATTCAATCTATTTCCCAAATTCTTCAGCTATACAAAAAGGCTACAAGTATGCTTATAAATGTGGAAATATCAATCCTTTCTCTGAATCTCATTTCTGAGGAACTTCAGGCTAGTATAAAGGAGGTGGTCTATTTTCTCATGAAACCATTATTTGATGGATTTAAATACCTCAATGATAATTTTTGAAACCTAATTCCTACTCATTTAAGGATTGGATATGGTTGCACAAGAAGGTGGAAGCAAGAATCTCCTGTTGGGAAAATCGGTTTCTATCAAGAGGTGGGCATCTGGTCTTACTGAAGGCGATATTGCGAAGTATTTCGGTATATTGGGTTTCCATTGCATATATCCCAAGATCCGTAAGAAACAGTTTTCCTTTTTGTGTACAGAGAGCAAGCAACCAAAGGGTATCTCGTTGGTAAAATGGACTTATGCGGCTAATCCTAAGGAGCTAGGAGGATGGGATTTGAAGAACCCTGTCTTGTTATGTCAATCATTAGCTACTAAGTCGCTTTGGAGGTTGGCTCAGAATGAAGAGTCTTTATTGGGGAAGTTATGACTTCCAAATATTGTATGAATTCCTCAATCATAGCTTGGTTAAGACAGCATGAAAAGTCCCATAAAATTGGCTCAGTAGGGTGGAAGGATTTGGTTCAATCCTTTCCACTGATTGGAAATTGGATAGATTAGAAAATTGGTGATGGAAAAAGTGTTTGTATAGGCAAAGACCCCTGGGTTGGAGCAAGGAACAAATATAATATTTCATTGGATACATTAGTGCTACTGGGGAATCAAAGAATTTTTGTGCTAGAAGATGCCCAAGCCCATATTCCTCAAGACGGGGGAAGAGAAGGATGGAAAACATATTATACTCTTGGGTTAAGCAGAGAAGTTGCAATGGAATGGTATCGCTATATTAACAAACTAATGGCTTGCTTCATTCATTTAGATGAAGATTCGTCAGACAAGTTGGTTTGGACAAAGAATAGTGCTACATGAGACTTTCGGCTAATTTAGGTTATGAATATTATTTGATAAAGTCCTACAGAGGAAGCAAGGAATGGTGGTGGTCAGTAGTTTAGAAATCCTCAGGATCCTTAAATGAAAAAATCACTCTCTAGCTAGCTCTGAGTAACAAACTTTTAACATGGGATAACCTCCTGAAGCAAGGTTGGAAAGGACCAAGTTGGTGTGCTTTGTATTGTTAGGGTGGTGAATCCTCTTCTCACCTTTTTGTTTCATTGCAATGTCTATCTAGAATGCCTCTTCCAAGGAAAGTTGCAATGTCTAATTTGACTAATTAGTTCTACGTTAGAGCAAAGTTGTCAACAATGGTGGAAGGATTCAATGGTACACAGTTAAGATGCATTTATTTCTTCATTTATCTATGGGATATGGTGGGCTCAAAAAATTGTTATTTTTCAAAACCGGTTGGTCCCTCAGGAAGTGACGACCACTCAAGTACTATAGTGGACTAAAGAATTCAAATCAAAGCCAAAGTTGGGAAAACAATGCACTATGGTCCCTCCATGCATTGATAAGTCCATCCCTAGTGATTTTTTTATGGCATGAGTCAAGGGGATCCACCTCTTAGTGGTTAAGGGGGGGTCATTTTCTTATCAGAGGACATCAAGTTCTACATCCTTTACGTGCCTAATCACTGCTCCAACAATAAGGCAGAACTATTTGTGTTATGGTTAGTCTTAAAGGTTGTGCTCTCCAGAAGAATCAACCATTTGCAACTGTTTGGGGATTCAAAAATGGAGGACTAGGAAAATAAAAAAAAATATTCAAATCAAGGCCCCTTATCTTCAACACCTACTTGTAGCCATCCATAGGCAATTGGAATCCTTCAAGTTTATTTCATTTGCTCATGTGTACCAAGAGATTAATACTGAATCTAATCAACTCTCCAAGAATGCGCTAATTTTAGAACATGGATTGATAAAGATAGATAAACTCAAGGATGGAAGAATTGTCTCCATTTTTCAATTAGTTAGTTAGTTAAGAATATATTTGATGTTATGGTTGCATTAGCCGATTAATGTGTACTCAAATTTTATATTTAAATGAAATTTTAGCCTATAAATAACCATCTATCTTATATATATAATCATCATAACCATTTATTTGTAAGGCTTCTATGGACCTTTCCCCTTGTTGTCTTGACTGTTCCATGGAAATCTGTTGCCTACAAACGCTAGGTGAGAAGTCTCTGTGCCATGCAAAAAAAATATCAATTGTATGGCACAGAGAGAATAAACAGTGAGACTAAAATTGAAGTATGAAACTAAAGGTGACTCAAAAAGTACTATGGACCTTTCCCCTTGTTGTCTTCACTGTTGCATGGAAATATGTTGCCTACAAAAGCTGGGTGAGAAGTCTCTCTGACATGTGAAAAAAATATCAATTGTATGGCACAGTAAGAATAAAATTGAAGTGTGAAACTAAATGGACAAATTTAGTGTTTATTGAAATAAAGATTGTTTAACCATTTCATTTGCAACTAAAAAATTATCAATGAAAGCAATAAACTTGAATGTTAAAAAATATGAGCAAAGCTGTTTCACTAATCCTAATTTGAAATCACTTGAACTTTTTTGAAAATCTTTGATTCCAAATTTGAAATCACTTGAACTTTTTTGAAAATCTTTGATTCCAAAGACCAATGTATAATGTCGAAGAAGAGGGGGTCTTAAAAAGTAGAACTAAATTTATCGGGAAGGACATCGCAAATAAACCGACCATGTGTGCCAAACAACGAGCTACGGTAAAGGAAGTAGCCTATACATTAACCATGTATAGCGTTTGTCATCTGTCACTTGTATTGCATGTGCCATATACCACTTGTAATGTTGCCATATATCACTTGCGTTTATCATATACAACTTGTAATTCAAAAATAAGCCTCATATACCACATGTACTTATCATATACAACTTGTAATTCAAGAATATGCTATATCTAATGTAAAAATGTAAAAACACTATAGCCTTATACAATAACAGAAAGCATTCCTTTAAATGGAATAACAATTCACTCAACCAGTATAGATCCATCTTAAGTGTGGCTTTACTAAGCATAGAGAGGGATCAAGTTCTCTTTAGGTTCAAACCCTTTTTAATTTACAAAAATGTCTAATAAGTATTCCTACTTAGAAGGGACATGACCAACTTGCTTAAGTAATTTCAAAAGAGGGTAAATATCACTAGAAGAATAAGCTTAGTAACATTGATAATTATACAATCAAATTGTTTTCCAAAAATTACTTTACTTTTCTTTGTTTAAAACTACTAATGAATATTAATAGTAGTTAATGAGTAAAATAATTTATATAAAATTTTAAAATCTAGATTTCCAAAATAAATTGGAATTTGAAAACATTTTACCATCAAATGAAGATTTTAAACATTTATCCAAATGTTTTTGAGAAATGGCTTGTTTTTCAAATATAACTAAAAATGAACATTTACATGTTAGGGTTAACCTTGACTTGGGAATGAGAAAGGATGTAAGTTGTTTAAAGCACATAGTTTTAGTGGCTAGTAGTTTCTTGCTAGTTTTATTTGCATTGAAGGTAAACCTTGACTTGGGAATGAGAAAGGATGTAAGTGGTTTAAGGCACATGGTTTTAATGGCCTGTGGTTTCTTGATAGTTGTATTTGCATTGAAGGTTGGTTTTTCCCTACGGAGTTTTCTAAGGTAAATCTAGTGTTGGTATTTTACTACTTAGTTTGTAAGATTGTGAGTATTGCCCTAATATGGTTGTATACTTGTATGAGTATCATATTTTTTATTTTTTTAATTATAAGGTCACATGTTATAAGTTTTTTTTTTTTTACTTTTCATTATTATTAAGCCATGTCACCATTACAGATGGGACACATCTCTCCCATTTGAGATGTAGAAAACGCCTCTAGGCACAATAACTTAAAAGACTCTAACAAATTAAAGTAGGCATTCAATAATTTCTATATTATGGGATAGGGCAGAACTACATAAAACATTTCCCAAGATCTTGATTAAAAAACTTCATTTAATCATGTAAAATCACAAGAGCCTATACATTAACCATATGTATAGCGTTTATCATCGGTCACTTGTATTGTATTTGCCATATACCACTTGTAATTCAAAAATATGCCATTTGTGATGTAAAAATGTAAAAACACTACAGCCTCGTACAATAACAGAAAGCATTCCTTTAATTGGAATAACGATTCACTCAATAACTTAAAGACTGCGACAAATTAGAGTAGGCATCCACTTGTATTTATCATTTACAACTTGTAATTCAAAAATATGCCATTTGTAATGTAAAAACACTAATGCCTCATACAATAACCGAGGGCATTCCTTTAATTGGAATAACGAATCAGTCCATAACTTAAAGACTCCGACAAATTAGAGTAGGCATCCAATGATTTCTCTATTATTGGATAGGGCAGAAATACAGAAAACATTTCCCAAGATCTTGATTAAAAAACTTCATTTAAAAACTTGCCATTCAAAGAGAATGATGGGGATTCAAAGAGAATGATGGGGAAGACACTTGGTGAATTTCGTCAACTATTATTTAACTGCAACAAGAAACTAATGTGGATGGAAATATGTGAAATATGGCTCGAGCGGGCACTCAGCCACATCAACAACATATGAGGATGAAAATTCGAGCCATAAAAGTTACATATGGAAAGGAACGCAAAAATAATTTTTCTGGCACTCAAATTACTAGTAAAACTGTATTATCTAGACGGTTGGCTTCACTTTGCACTGGCCAATTGAGCTCGCAGCAATTTGGCAGCTGCAACCATGTTGGTCAAGGCCGGAATGACCTCCGGGTACTTCCTCGTCTTCAGACCACAGTCGGGGTTAACCCACAGAATGTTTGTCTCGAGAACAGCAAGCATCTGATAAACAGAAGAGGGAACCAGTTAGGCTACTTCAACTTTAATCTAAATGTAAATAATTTATCCATCCAATGAAATTTAATATATAGATTGAGAACATTGGTAAGAACCTTGCTGATACGATCCGCAATTTCTTCCGTGCTTGGAATACGAGGAGAGTGAATGTCATAGACACCAGGACCAATTCCCGCACCATATTTCACACCCTCTCGGAAAACTGAGAGAAGCTTCTCATCAGAACGGGAATTCTCAATGGTGATGACATCGGCATCCATATCAATGATCGAATGAATAATATCATTAAAGTTCGAGTAGCACATGTGGGTATGGATCTGCATCGAAGACAACTTACAGCTTTAACAACATATGGAGCAGATTGTATGTGACAACAATCAATACCGTTATGGACAACATGCCAAAGACATCATATGATGATAACTCGATTACATTGAAAAGGTTTTCACAAACCTGAGTGGTATCTTGCACACCGCAGTTGGTGATACGGAATCCATGAACAGCCCAATCCAGGTAATAAGCATGCTCGGCCTTGCGTAGAGGCAAACCTTCTCTGAGAGCTGCCTCGTCAATTTGAATCACCTGAGGTCATAGAAAACTAATATTTCAGAGACAATTCTAAACAAAAAGGAAGAAACCATCTAAATATTCTCAACCAGCAAGCATGTCTGTCAGGACTAGTTGGTAGTAGTTAAGTAACAAGAAGATGGTAGCAACGTCTGCTGAAGGTAACAACAACATTTACCTGAATTCCACCTGCTTCCAAATCTTCCACCTCATCCTTGATGGCCAAGGCAATTTGCATGCATGTTTCAGATCTGCATCATGATTGCATTAGTGCCTCAAACTGACCAAATTTTTTTCAGTTACCCAAATTCAAAGATGGGCATAATTAGTAAAATCAAAATATTGAATCATGACATAAATTTTGGAGGCCCTTATACCTTGGTTGATCATTTCTAACAAAGGACCAGTTCAAAATTGTCACTGGGCCAGTGAGCATTCCCTTCATGGGTCGAGCAGTCATGCTCTGGGCCATCTTAGACCAAAATACAGTCATGGCCTTTGGGCGACTGACATCACCATAGATAACTGGTGGCTTCACACAACGGGATCCGTAAGACTGCACCCAACCATTGACTGTAAATGCAAAGCCCTGGAGCTGTTCTCCAAAGTATTCCACCATATCATTCCTCTGTAACAGTACATAAAAAATTAGCTTCGGCTTGCGCATTGAAAAGCTCAAAACAGCCTTAAGCATAAATTGCAATTTATTTGGTAATCACCTCAGGTTCTCCGTGCACAAGCACATCAATATCAAGGTCCTCTTGCAGTTTGACAACTTTGGCAATTTCTTCCTTGATGGAGCTAACATACTCTTCCTCTGAAATCCTGTTATAACATCAGATGTTCTTTGTTACAACCATGTTTCCAGATAATAGCAATATAAACCCTCAATTCTATTGAACAATCACAACAATGAGGCAAAACCCACTTGTTAATCTTGTATTCACGACGAACCCTGCGCAATTCAACTGTCTGTGGGAATGACCCAATTGTTGTCGTGGGAAGAAGTGGAAGATTTAACTTTTTCTGTTGTTGCTCAAGACGAACATTTACTGGTGTAGTTCGGCGATGGTCAGAAGTCTTCAATGCTGCCGCCTGCAATTAGAATATAAAAGTTATGACTGGTGTCGGATGAAAGGTGGTACAGGAAAGCGAGCCGGCAAATAACATTAAATTGTTAAATAAAATCATAGTTTTTATTAGACATCATTGATGGTGCACATGAAAACATCATTTACAGTTTCCTTAAATACAGGCATAGTGAAAGAATGTATTAGATAGTGGATTATCACAGGTAAAAATGATCCAATAACTGACTACAAAGAAGAAAACAATAACCATACAAAAAGTTAATTGAACCTACAGCCTTTTGAACTGCCTCGTTTGTCACTCTCGGAGAAGCCCTCCTTGAAGCCAGTGCAGCTGCGTTGGCTGCAAAGAATGCCTGCAGTGACAAATGGTATGCCATTCAAGAACTCTCCAGACCAAAACATATAGTGAAACGCAAAATACATAAAAGGCTCACAATTGCAGGGGGCTATTATGTTCCAATACATCAGAGCATTATTTTCCAGGCTCGGTGAAAAGAAAGCCTCTACTCCAAATTACAAATACGCAGAATAGAAATACCTCATCTTTCTGACCAGCCAATGCCTTGGCTAAAGCGTCCACTTCAAGAAGCTTTTGGGCAGCAAAAGCTAACCAAGACTTTATTTCACTGTCAAGCTTTGTTTCATTTTCCAAATCCACGGCCGTGTGCAGGAGGGAGCATGAAGTAGAGACAACTAACTTATCTGCAAGCAGACAACAATTATATTACAAATACACCAATAGCGTTCAAAATAATGCATTCAAAACTGAATAAACTGTAAGCGGTACTAAGAAGAAAAATGCCTGCGTTTTTACCTTTCCCTACTATGCTCTCAAGGCTTTCCAAAACACTCAATGAATCAGCCAAATCATTGGCCCAAATGTTTCGGCCGTCAACTACTCCTGCAAACAAGATTTTGTCAGCTGGGAAGCCGATCTCCTTGATAAGGCCAAGGGTCTGTGTTCCACGGATAAGATCAAACCCAAGAGCAGAGATACCCCTCAAATTAGTAATGGACCTGGAAAGAACAAAATTTCAACAGCATGAGATGTATAGCAGATATGGAATTCATCGTTCTAAAATACTAAATTACAACGATAACAAGAAAATTTCATAAAGAGCAAATAAGACGGTTCTTACTTGTAAGTCTCAACAGGGATATCAGCAAAGTAGGTTTCTACAAGCAGATTAACACCAAGCGATGCTCCTCCCAAGTAAGAGTATGCCTTCGAAAAGGCCTCCAACTGATGAGCTTCAAGATCCATTACAAGAGATGGTTCATCAAACTGAACCCATGTTGCACCAGCTGCCTCCAACTCAGTCACAACTTGCCTGAATAAGGTGACCAAATTTGACAAATTAGTGATCTCGTATCTTAAAACTTGTTCTTTTACACGCTGCTAACTTGACTACAGCAAGCTCTCGGTTAAAATCTTGTTAGAAAAATACTTACATGTAAATTGGGAGGATTGCATCAAGAAGAGAAAGGAGATTGAAGGTCTTTGCCACGCCCTTTGCAGGCTTGGACAAGAGCAAGTATGACACGGGTCCAACGAGCACGGGCACTGTATCAATGCCGAGCTGCATCCAAAAAACAATACAGCCAAAAGAGTTATGTCAGTATCAGTTGAGAACTGATAGTAAGATTCTCCCTCTAGTATTTCATTAAGTTACATCATATTCACTTAATCAATTCTGGGCCAATGAAGCATGTCCTGAAGGCAAGCTATCTTAATTAAGTGCAAAATTAACATTTGTTACTGCTTGGCACGTAGATTAAGAAAAACATTAGAAATGGCAGGCAAGGGAAATTTCAATTTGAAAAATGCAGACAAAGGGAAATTTCAAGTTAAAAAATGGTAGGCTGGTGGTGATTTCAATTTAGAAAATGGTAGGCTGGGGTGATTTCAACCTTCCCTCCAGTAGGAAGTGGATCTACTTATGATTCAACTATAGGCCAATGAACATGAACTGACGTTTTGATATTGAAACACTAAATGATACACAAAAGACGAAGTAAAGTATAGATCTAGCACCTCTTTAGCCTCCTTGTATTCTACCACCGCCTTGTGTGATGAATAAGCGAATTTGATCTCCGGGCCCAACTCAGGAACAATGTAGTGACTTAAATGAACAAAGACAACACACTCAGATTAGATCATGGCCCAATGCCCAACATCTAGATTTAGCAATCTTCACTGAAGACAACACAGTTCACTCTTTTGGTGTAGATTCATATTCACAAGTACAAAGATCGAGGTCAGGGGATCGAACTTACTAGTTGGTGTCGAACCACTTGGTCATCTCCATTGCAGGGAGAGTAGCGTTACCACGAGCCATGGAGAAGTAGGTATCGAAGCCAATCTCACCACCAGCAAAGGCATACCTGGGAGGAACAGCTCCAAGCATGGCAGTAGTGTCCAGAACCTGATCATAGTACGAGAAAGTGTTGCTGGGAATCAATTTCACCCCGGCAGCTACCATCTGCTTCCAGATCGAAGCCCTTAGTCCCTTGGCCACAGCCTCGAGATCAGCAGCAGAGGTTTTGCCATCCCAGAAGGACTCGAGAGCGAACTTGAGCTCTCTCTTGGGGCCCATACGAGGATATCCAACAACGTGGGAAGCCATTGTTTTGGAGCTTGAAAAGTCCTAACTTACCTGCAAGTCAGATCCAATGTTCAATTCGATTATAATTAAATTTAAATTTCGATTGTTGATCTAAGAGGAGGTTCCATATGCAGATCTGTAGATCTGCAAGCACTAAAAGATCAATGCAGAGGCCACTATATCACTGAAAAAACCCTAGATCTGGAAAAATTACAAAATCTGTTGTGCTAAAGTTCAGCAATTGCTTTGTGATTCTTCCCTATGCAGAAGTTATTAACCTAACAGACCCTCATTGACTCGGCCCTTTTGCAACCATCCAAATCCCCAGCATATGAGGGGTACTGACATCAGAAAAGAAGCCATACCTTGAAGGAAAATACGGCAAACTAGAGACAGAGAGCAGAAGAGTTTCCGGACGGATAGAATTCTGATGTTCCTTCAAAGGATCAGAGCAGAATATGATAGATTTAGCAACATTGAACCGAGATTTTATAGCCAAGGACATAGTCACCAACAACAATTACCGGGGGTCACCCCCCGAAACCGGCCCCGCCAGTCGGACTATGCGGGGATTCACGGTAGCTCCTCCTGCCATCTCCGGTTAAACGGAGAAAACTTCAAAAGCGGGCAGGCCGTGAACGGGGTCAGAGCTCGAGTTCCGTCGGGGGCGAAAAAAAGTTGGTATGCCCGAGGTGCCTGCACGTCTCGGGCTTAAACACCTTTCGTTGAGTTAGCGCAATCGTGTCCGTCGACCATGTCTGATCTGACGGCTGTGAAGAAACCTCACGTGTCTGTCGGTGTCCTGAGGTAAAATAATTAATTATCCTTAGGGTTGCGCTCGTTTCCAAGTGTATGGAGGTTGAGTGGGATTTGGTCGTGGGGGCCACAAGGTTTGGTGGCCTCCCAACACGACTTGTCTACTAAGTTTGGCAGCTTGAAAGTTGGGTGCCACGTCACTTCATGGAGCTAGTAAGAAAGAGAGTTGTTTTCTGATTCCAACCCCTAGGTGGTTAGTGGGTTGGTGAGATGGAGGTGTTTGTACTGATTTAGAACTTTTTCCATTTTGGTTTAAGATATCATTACTTTTTTATATATTTTTACATGTGTTTTTGGTTAAAATATATTATTTTATATTTATATTTTTTTTTTAATTAAAAATTAATTTTGAAACTAATAATTCTTTCTGTAGTGCTTCACACCCATCGTCTAAGAAATGGGACACTGGTAAATCCGGGTGGGATTTGAAGACGCGAGCCACATTCGTACGGGCTATTTATAAACTATGAGTTATTTTTTATATTTTTTTTCTTTTTATCTCACGTATAAACTATGAGTTATTTTTTATATTTTTTTTCTTTTTATCTCACGTTCTTCTAGTTATTTGCCATGAAATGTTAGTTATTCATGAGCTATAAGTTATTCATGCATTACTAGCCATTCATCACTTAGTTAACTTAATTTTTATATTCTTTTTTTTATAATTGTTTATTTGGAATTTTGAACGACTACATAGAATCAATCTCCACATTACACTTTGTCTCATCACCCTCCTTAGATGAAAAAGCATAGATCACAATCCACCCTAAATATCAAATAAAAATGTCTATCCAAATAATTAAAACTGAAATCTGGTCCATATATAATCCTCAATATTAAATATAACATTTTTTAAAAATAAAAATAAGTAATATTAAAAATTAACAAAATATGTTTTTAAGGTAGTTTTAAAGACTTTACATTAATTTTCAGCAATATACGCCTTTTATTAAAACATCTACAACTTTTTGAAAGAGATCCCCGAATGAGAAAAGTAACATCTCGTCTTTAATCAGTCAAAAATGAAAAACAAAGATATGTATTGTTTGAAGTGGCTTGGATAAACAAAGTAGAAACGAATTATAAAAGGCACCTTACTAACAAGAATGGAATTATACAAGGAATAATAGGTTTGACTTATTGTTTGTTCCATTAAAATTATTTTAATGGGAAATTTAGTAGAACCTACCGACAAAGATAGCACATGTAAGTCTGAATGCCAAATATATTTGTAAATGTCTAGTCTTTATTTTAATTATGTTATGAAGCAAAGTACCTTTGGTATGCATAATAAAGCCATGGAACTTTTATATACAATGGCAAATCACATGCTCCTTAGCCGTATATAAAATTTTATTTTATATTTCAATTTAAATTTCAAAATAAGCAATTCAGTTTTGTAAATTTACTTTCATTTAGGTTAATAAAGATTGGTTTTACATTGCCTAAAAAAATGAATACCATCAAACAAAATACATAATTGGAACACCTTACGATGATTGAGGTGGTTATTAAAAATTACAAACAATAAAAACTTTATGTTCATATAAATCCTAGAACAAACAATACGATTGTGTAAATTCTTATGATATTTTACACCTTATTAAAAAAAAATGAACACGATCAAACAAAACATATCATTGAGATGTCATGATTGAGGTAGCGTTGGATGTCGGCAGCGGATCTCAATTTTACTGTTAGAGATGCGATCTTATGGGAACAGTATATACAAAATTTGCAGACCAGCATGGTTCGGCTGACTGATAAACCGGATCACCTCTTATGGACCAAAAATGCTAAGGGTGGGTCATACTCTCCAAATATGGGTTATCTGGCTCTCAGAGAGCTGGAGGATCTTCCCCAGTCTGACTGGTGGTGTCATAGCATCTGGTTGCTCTCCTGCCCTCTTAAAATCAAACTTTTTTTTCAGGCTTGTCTTAGATGGTAAGATCATGGTTTGGGAAACTTTGACACACAAATTCTTAGTTGGGCCCAGCAGATGCACTTTATGCAAACAGGAGTCAGAATCCATCGATCATGTTTTTATATCTTGTTGGCAAGGGGTTTTGGGGTAAGTGGGTTGCGCAGCGTTGTGGCAGCTGCGCAAGCTCACGCAGTATCGCGCAAGGGAAGATCAGCGCAATAAGTGGAAGAATAATCGCTTTTTGAATATTTTATGTATATTTTGACCAAGTTTTGTTGCTATAAGTCAGCAGCGGTTAGAAATTAGTTAGTAGTGGACCCTCAATGTAAAGGTGTAAGTCTATTTATAGATCTATTTTAGGAGGAGAGAAGAGGAGATTGTATCGGATAAGATCTAGCGCGATCTGATTTATGGAGAATTTTTTGTCTTAACTGTGATTTATATCCGGGTTTTTCCTAATGTATGCAGTCTCCGGTTTTGGAGAAGAATTGTGTAAAGTGGTACATTTGCGGAAGGTCAATATGATGTGATGAGTATGGCCCAAATCTTGTCTGTTATTATAGATTTGTTATGATGCTACGACTCTGTTTTGTTACAATGGCATAATGTAGATGCGATTTAGTCTCTTTCAGCTACATCGATGCGATCTGTTGCTTTTATGTCGATGCAATATGTGTTTCTGTAACTGTTTGATGCGCTATGAGTAATGGTGTTCCATGAATAATGCTGCGATATTGTGATACTGTGTGATGATTGCATAAGTTATGGTGTCCCTCCGTCGAATTCCCATATCCTCCTTTCCCACTATCGGAAACTCGGTTCTGACAACTCTCCCTTGAACGCCTCAAGTGAGACCTCGTCTACTCCGCAGACGTTGCTGGGCAGGGTAAAACCTGTCTAGGTCAGTGCTCAGGGAGGTTGCGCTGTAGGGCGTCGACAAAGTGGGAACCCCTGTCGACGAAGCTTTGTTGGTGGCTTCCGCCAACAAATGGTTCTATTGCCAGGACCAAGTTGCAAATAAGAGGGGGATATGTTCTGGAATCCGACTCGATCAAAGATCGAGGGATGGTTTGATCTAAAGTTGCGGGAGTTTGCTGAAGCCGAGAACTAGAATCATAAGTTGTCGACGAGCCAATGGTTGGATAGATATATCCACGACGGTCCCCATGAATGGTTCTTTTGTGAATTTCCTGTACTCTTGCATGAATGGTTGGCAAAGTTTGCTAAGCAGAAGACAAACTTTCAAGAGGAGAGCCGACATCCTGGACCCTAGAACTGATCTAGGAGCTGCAAGAAACCAACAACAAGGCATCGCGGGCAGTCGAGGTATGGTTGGATAGTATCTTAGAAGGATACATCACTGAGTTTTCCATTGATACCAATAAATATTTTAGTGAAGCGGAAAGGGAGTTTTTCAATGGACCACGTGGAAGATTCTTATTGTCGCTAC
Source organism: Pseudotsuga menziesii (assembly GCA_001517045.1). NCBI lineage: Eukaryota > Viridiplantae > Streptophyta > Pinopsida > Pinales > Pinaceae > Pseudotsuga > Pseudotsuga menziesii. Next base: position 359,568 of record LPNX010505232.1, read on the forward strand.
AACTGTCGATTAAACAACTAGTCTTTGAAAAGGGTATCCTAAAGATGGACCAAGAGTAGTGGAACTTTGGTGTGCGGGGGATGTAGGAACTGCAACAGAAAGGGGGCAAATGCATAAGGAAGTAAGGGGTAGATGGGCATGAGTTCTAATGAGAATGTAAAGGTCACCAAAGAAATAAGTGGTTGTACGAGGGGAGGAGCAAGGTTTCGAGAAAAGAGGCAGAGGATGGGAGAAGGTCCTGCTGAAGTCGAAGTGCGATACCGTGAAGAACAACCACATGGGACGAAGTGAACTTTTTGTGATGACGATGATCCAGGAGGATCCAAGAAGGAAAATTTTTTGAAGTCCTCCAATCTTAGCAAAACTAGCACCAGATCGAAGGGCTCGTCGAGACGATTCCAACGGCATTCGTTTCACCTCAAACGGACTCTGTATGAGAAAGTTATCACGTTCTGTTCTATAAGGTCAACAGGCAAATTTGGCAAAAAGAGGTGCCACGTGGCACCATTGACAGGGTGACACGTGGCATCTGTAATGTGCAAACATGATGACATGGCATGGTGATGTAGCATGCTGACATGGCATGATGATGTGTCATGATGATGTGGCATGATGATGTGGCATGATTATGTGGCATGATGACATGGCATGGTGATGTGGCATGATGACATGGCATTGTGATGTGGCATGGTGACATGGCATGATGAAGTGGCATGATGACTAGCATGCATGCATTTGTGCTTGAAATGAGTTTTAGGACATTCATGCATTTACTCACGAGAAATTGTAAAATGATTAATATTTGAAGTGAGTGGAAAAATTACTCACATATTACTCATTTATTTTATTCCTTGAGTTGTTATGAAGTTAATGCATGGTTGTAACCAAAAACAAACATGCCATATTTGTAAAGAAGTTGTAACAAGTTGGTTTATTATTTAATAAAAAGCCCAACCATATGAAAACCAACTTGGGGAAGTTGTAACCAAGGCCAAGATAGGCAAATTAGTTGCAACCAAAGGAATCCATGAGAGTCATGTGAAGAAGGGCAAGACAACCTATATAAACCCATTCAATTGCCATTCCCCACTCATGCTTTGGAGTGGAGACTTTGTAGCTAAAGGAGAGAAGGGAGATTGCGTAGCTCTGCAGGAGGAAGGTACGAGTGTTTATACTCGTTTTACACCATCTTCAGGCTTCGGAGTTGCTGGAAGCAGTCTTGTTGTGTTTTGGGCAGCGGTTCTCTTCCTGAACTTTGTCGCCAAGGTATCATTGTATCATTGCCATGTATTTTGCCTTATGCTGAGATTATAGATCGGCCCTCCTATTGAGAAGTAGGCCCGGAGACGTAGTCCATCCTGGACGAACTCCGTTATCAACTTGTTGTCTTTATGTGCGTGTTGTCTATGTTGTTTGGTTCTCTTCTTATGGATTTGTGAGCTTTGTTCATGCTCTTTATGCAATTCATGTTAATGTCATAGAGTAGCAAAGATCTTGTTTTCGGATCATACGAGGACATACAAGCCCAGGCTATGCCCGAAAGAACAACAGGTTCGAACCTCAGCAGTAACGTGTCTACTCCTCCACGCACTACTCTACCACAAGGAAGGAACGTGCATTCTATGTCGACTTGCCCGACGTGTCAGCAACAGTCTAGTAATAGAGCACCAGCAGGAGGAAGAAGGTCCAGAATGGAGGGCGATGAAATGAAGTTGCCAATATTCCATGGAAATGGCACCAACGATCCAGAGCAGTATTGGTTCTTATATGAAGCGATCTGTACTACTTGACAAACTATCGATGATGATGTCAATAAAAGTCAGCTAGACACTACTCTGAGGGGCCGCGCATTGGAATGGTTTATGAGATTCACACGGGTGCCTCAGGGAGGTACTGCAAAAACATTGGATGAGATCAGAACAGGGATATTTGAGGAATTTAAGAAGCCGAAATCTAAAGCTCAATACATTACTGAATTAAAGTAGATCAAACAGTTCCCCAATGAAATGATTTGGGATTTTGATCAGTGATTTAAGACATTGATGGACCGGGTCAGTTTTCAGATGAGCGACATTCAACATAAGGAATGGTTTATCGCGGCGCTTGTCCCTCATATCCAACAACCATTAGCAGCAAAAGATTGCGACACAGAGCGAGGCTCTAGAGACCGCGATGAAATTGGAGGCATCACTAGTAGGGGAAACCACCATTGGAATGAATCAGATTCAAGCGTAGTTGGCCAATTTGATGCTACGATTGTAAGACATCAAAAAGGCCAAGGAAGATCAGGATGATATTTGGTGCACTCGTTGCCATGCAGGCGGACATACCAAGGAAACCTGCCCGACATTTCAAAATTATTTGCTGTTGGGAGCCCCCAATCTGTTGAGTTGTGTTGGTGCACCATGGTGTCGCATCTGTCAGGTCTATGGACATCGACATGAGAACTGTGGTTACATGCAGAAGATGGTTACCAAAGCAGAAAATTTGTACTGTACATTTTATCGGTTAGTTGGACATGATGACAAAAACTTTCACGCTTATGATTTGCTCCAAGAAAGGACATATGATTCATACTTTGTGAAAGGGGAGGACCCCCGGATAGCGCAAGCATAGCCGCAAGTAGTACAACCAGCAGCACAAGTGCCATATTCACCGCCACCTCCATTACAATTTGTCCCCGCGCAGCCTCAACCACAGTTTATAGCGCAGCCGCAGTTCTCACCACAGCCGCAAATGGTGGTACAACCACAGTATAACCAGGCACCGCAACCACAGTATAATCAACCACAATATGTTCAGGATGCGCCTATGTTCAACAGCATCCACAGCAGCAGATGGCTCAACCGTAGTTTGAACGTGGAGGATTCCGTGGAGGATTTAGGGGCCACGGAGGAGGCTTCGGTCGAGGAGGAGGACGAGATCAGGAATCCATTCAGTGTTATACCTGTGGGTATTCGGGCATTATCAGAGAGAATTTCCTCATGCGCAGTGTACATACTGTGCAGCTGGTGATCATAATGTTGAAAGTTGTCCTCAGTTGATTGCAAAATGGAAGGCTGGCAACATTCCCCAGTTGCAGAACGCACAGAATCAAAATCAGCCTATGTTCAAGGTACAGAATCAACTGCTGATGCAAGGTCAGATCCCACCGCAGAACCAGATTCAGACTCAGAACCCACTCCAGGCTCAAACTATACCGATGAACCAATCGACGAATCAGACACTGAATCAGAACCCGCCGGGAACTCAAGCCTAGAACTTGAATCAAGGGCCGACAGTTGCAACAATTCACGCTGAACCAAGGATGAAGGATGTTGATGTCGGGATTGTCACTCACGCTGGTGTGACAATTGGTGATGATGGACCACGACAACTAGTTCAACTTGTTGGAAAGAAAAAAGTAGCATTTGATGTTGCGACAGAGAAAGACACTTTCTTTGAAGCAAAGCAGGCGATTGGGAGAAATCCGGGTAAGTTGCCAATTATTGATATGCCTTCTGCTTTCAACCCCTCCATAGAAGCAGGACCATCGCGGCAGCATGGTACCTTGTGCAAGTTTTTTGAGAGTTTCCTATCGTTGGCGAGAGACTTAGACGCCCTTGTCGAGATTGAGACATTATTGCACCACCCGGATAAGACAGTGAAGGATTCTACTGTGAATTCCTTACAAAAAAGGAAGACAGACAAGGAGATGAGGATGAATATCTAGATTGGAGATTATGAGGTTGACTCGATCAGACTAGACCTTGGATCAGATGTAAACATTCAAATGAAGCAAACCTGGCAATTGATGGGAAAGCCAACATTGGGATGGTCACCGGTACAACTGCGTTTAGCAAACCAGGCGAAGGTTTAGCCCTTCGGTCGTGTTTCAAACTTGGTTGTCGACATTGAAGGTATGAAAATAGGTGTTGACTTTGATGTGATAGAAGTTGTAGGAGATGGTGGTTCCTATCCCGCGCTACTAGGAATTGGATGGGCTAATGATAGCATGGAAATTATCAACTTCAAAAAATGTGTTATGACATTTGAAAACCAAGATGTTAGGGTCATTGCTCCTATGGACCCTCAGGAAGGCCAACGATATATCGAACCTGTAAAGGATGAAGTGGGGAGAAGTTGGGATCATGCTTATAACATCTTTGAGGATTATATCCATCCTACCGTTGATGGAACTTGGATGGTGAAGCGCAAGTTTCGCGTCCTCTGATTCTGAAGATGCTCTAGAAAATTGGCAGAATCGATTGCATGAAATATCATTCAGAAAATGTGGGTTGATTACACTATCTCTTCGACATGTTGTGACCGAAACCGCCGAGTTACCCATTTATGAAGGACTGCTAGGCCTGTCAGAGTTCTTTCAGGTATTTGAAGAGAAAGTGTTGAACCGCAAAGGATACTGGCTCTTGATGTAGCACTAAAGGCTACTCTCGCTCGATGGTGGGTGACACACAAACGGACGATCTGTGACTGGGAGCAGTGCCGCAGATTGATGATGGTCCGCTTTGGCAATGTAGAGGTATATCATGCTGGGAGATATGAAGGATGAAATGACCCCACCAGTCATTTGATCGAGTGTCAGTCTTTATGGACATCGCGACCCAGAGATGAGTGGGTTCATGCTTTTGTTCATACTCTAGAAGAGGTGCCAAGATCCTAGTATGTGGCAATAGAATTGCGCAGAACCATTACAACTTGGGAGGAGTTGTTGGTTTGCTTTGTGCAAACGTTTAGCTTCTGGGACACCAACCCCATGGTATGTAATGGTTTACACATTATTCGTGACATAGTACTAAAAGTCATCCCTGTTGCATACCCAGTTAATCCACATGCAAATTGCACCATCCAATCCATGATGACATGCTACAACTTGTCCAAGGAACCTGAAGATGATGACGAGCTGCGGAATGTTAATATTCCAAAGTATGAAGGAAGTCGTGGTGTTGCAGCTCCCGACATATCGACAGACTCGATGAATTAGCCACTGAAGATCCAGAAAGTTAACATTGGGTCGGCAGAGAATCCGAAATTTGCTGATGTCGGAGACTATTGGGGCGAAGAGACGATGGCCAAAATGACAGATCTACTCCATGAATTCCAGGACCTTTTCCCAACACAATTTTCAGAGACAAGGAAGATACTCAGTGACTTGGGGGAAATGAAGATTCCACTCAAACCAGATGCAAAACTAGTATGCCAGAGGCTGTATAGACTAAACCCACAATACAAGGATCATGTGAAAGCTGAGATCGATAGGATGCTCGATGATGGGATCATCTAACCTGTAGAAGAATCAGAGTGGATAAGCCCAATGGTGGTCCAAGACAAGAAGACTGGTGAAATCCGCATTTGCGTCGATCTGAGAAAGTTGAATGATGCATGTGTACACGATCTGTTCCCAACCCCTTTTACAGATGAACTTCCTGGAAGGTGTAGGTGACCAGGAGGTATATTCCTTCACATATGGCTTTTCAGGATACCACCAGATCTGGATTGCGAAGGGGGATCGCCATAAGACTACGTTTGTCACCGAGTGGGGCTGTTTCCAATATACCATCATGCCAATTGGGATGAAGAATGCACCCGATGTATTCTCCCATGTAGTTGTCACTGTATTTAAATATTTTATTCAAAAATTCCTGCAGGTATATATGGATGACTAGACTGTCTATGGCCTGATTAAAGACCATCTGGATAATCTGCGATTGATGCCGGAATGGTGTAGACAGCATCAGATTGCATTGAATTCAAAAAAATGTATTTTCTGTGCACCCTTTGGCATGCTACTTGGGCACATTGTATGCAAAGAATGTATGTTGTTCGATCTGGCGAAGATCGCGTTGATCCTCGGTTTACCACCTCCGATGAATGTGAAGATGCTCCGGGCAACACTGGGACATATGGGCTACTATCACAAGTTTATTAGAGGATACGCTGCGATTACTGCTCCCATGGAAAAGCTGTTAAAAAAAGATGCTGCATTTGAATGGACTCCGGAATGTTAAGGAAGCTTCGACACCCTGAAGGCCAAGATGGCCTCTGCACCAATACTGATTTTCCTAATTGGTATAAAGAATTCCATGTGCATGTTGATGCTTCTTCTACTGCGCCGAGGGTTGTTCTTGTGCATCTAGGTGAAGGCGACTTGGATCATCCAATAGCATATGCCAATCGAAAGTTATCATTTGCTGAACGAAATTATACCACGACCGAAAGGGAAGGCCTGGCGATGGTTTATGCTCTACAAAAGTTCAGGCACTATTTGTTGGGAGGACATTTCAAGATGTTCACTGATCATTCTGCTTTACAATGCCTAGTCAATAAGCATGTGTTGGGGGGGAGAATCTGTAGGTGGTTGCTTTTGTTCCAAGATCAATTCGATTTTGAAATAGTGGTAAAGTCGGGACGGTTGAATGCTATCCCGGATCATCTATCACGTGTTGTGAATGGTGAAGAACCAACCAATATTGATGATGGCTTTCCAGATGCACAATTGTTCCGGGTTGACGTCGCAGATGATCACTATGCACCAATTATTCAGTTTCTGTCTACTGGTATCACCCCAACAGACATGTCGACTAGCCAAAAGAAGCAGTCGGTTGTAAAAGCCTCTAATTTTCAACTAATTGCTAGACAGTTATATAAACTTGGCCAGTATGAAATTTTGCGACGGTGTGTCTTACCGCATGAGCAGGGCCCCATTCTAGAAGAAGCACATACAGGAATCGCGGGAGGTCACTATGGAGGCCGCGCTACTGCATGGAAAGTGTTGCGTGCTGGGCTATGGTGGCCCACGTTGCATAATGATGCCGCAGACTATGCAAGGAGTTGTGATGTCTGCCAACGGGTTGGTAAACCATCGCGAAGGGATGAGATGCCACTGGTGCCACAGGTGACTCTACAACCGTTTGATAAATGGGTCGTCGACTTTGTGGTTCCTATCAATCTGCTAGGTAAGCGCACTAGCACTCGCTATATTATTACTGCAATTGACTACCTGACTCAGTGGGCGGAAGCTGTACCGGTCGCTGATTGTACCGCTGTGACATCAGCGTGGTTTATTTTTTAGAACATTGTGATGCGATTTGGGTGTCCTAGAATCCTAATGAGTGACCAAGGCAGTCACTTTGTCAACCGGACGGTAAAAGCGCTAACTGAGGAGCTCCATATACAACATAAGAGGAGTACACCATACCACCCGCAAGAAAATGGTATTGTTGAGGTCTTCAACAAAATTTTGGAGAGAGCACTGACCAAGGTATGTAACGCTAACCGCGATGACTGGGATTTAAAAATTCCTACAGTTATCTGGGCTTATCGCACTACTTGCAAATGACTAACATGTCAGACACCATTTAAGTTGGTTTATGGGAAAGAGGCAGTCATGCCTATGGAGTATATTGTTCCCAGCTTGCGCATTGCCGCGGTGATGGGCATGGATGATGCAGAGGCATTAGAAGAACGCACTATGTAATTGATTCACCTTGAAGAAGATCATTTCATCGCAGGCTTCCAACAATAGGTTGCAAAGGATCGACAGAAGGCATGGCATGATCGCCATATTAAGCAAAAACAGTTTGCGATAGGAGATTTGGTGTTGTTATACGACAGTAAGTTCATCAAGCATCCAGGTAAGTTACATCTAGTGGTGTAGTTCAGTTACAACAGTTAGATGGTGCAATGTTACCAAAGCTCATTAACTGGAGTCGCTTAAAGCCCTATAGAACGAGGCCGGTGATGCACACCACTTGAGGTGTTAAAAAAAAAGATGAATATTTTAGTTCAACACAACAAGGTGAGCCCCAGGGAGAGGCTACGCAAGGTTAAAATTGTTAGTAGTAATCGGTCGACCATTTGCGATAGTTGTCGGCCTGTGGGGTAGTCAAATCGAGTAATAAATGCAGGTAGTTAAACCAGTTGGCTGGTGGCACTTGTTGAAGCGACCCGCATTAATGGGTGATCCGACAGTTAGAAGAATCAGATCGCCTATGGATTTGGCATCATTAATATCTGATTTAGCAATAATGGCGAAGTTAGATTTGGCACTGATGAATTTGGATTGGAAGTGGCTATAAAACACCACGCGGGATGCGTAGGATGGCATTCTTTAGTTGCGCGAGCAGAAGTAGAGAGTGAATTCTGTGCAGAGTTTTGAGTGAAGTGTAGTTCGAGCTGTTGAGGGTATTTTCAGGTTTTGAGGGGTAAGGGATGCTGAGCGTCCTTGACACTATAGAGATTTCCAGTGAGTACGAGTCCCCTGTTCGGCCCACGGCTGTGGAAGAAGAAATCATGAGTATTCCAGTGGGTTCTTCATCCATTCCTAAGCAGAAGCAGCAGACTTAGTGACCCAGTCCTATGCCACCAGAAAAGAGGCAAACTCGCACGTCAATGAGAATGCGGGGAGAAGGAACTGCATAGACTGGGCCGTTGAGCTCGGGAGCTATTGATTTTGTGGCACCTCGGGGTGTCTTGGTTCATGATATTTTGGGATACGTCGCTCTTACGTGTCCAGGAGCCAAGCCACGGTAGCCGTCAAAGAATTAGAAGTACTGGCCCAAGTTACCAGCACTGCCAGAAGGGATGACGTGCTCGGTTGATATCATCCATGCGTTGATCAGGCTCAAGTTCGACGATCATGACCTGCTCTTACTTAATAATGTCTGGGACGAGCCCTATGAATCTGTCCCCACGGCGCCTGGTGCCCCCATGCAGCAAATTCCGAAACCATGGGACAGTGGGTTAGACAAGTCTGGGTTGTTGGGGCTCATCAATATGCCCCATTTCGGCCGCTTGAACAAAGCCCATGCATGTGTGAAGCAACTGTTGGTGTGTTTCCATGGAGGGACGCTTTGGTTGACTACGTCGATCCCTATCACAGTCGACTTGATTGCAAGCATTACTGGTTTGCTGAAGGTTGGGGATGACCCAACGCAATATATTCAAGGGAGAGATACGGACAAGAAACTTGCCAAGCAGCTGAAGGAGCACTTTGGTTTACAACGGGATGGTCACGCTTATCGCATTGACAGCATTAACTCACATGCAGTGCGCATTGGCGCAAGAATTCTAGCCAGCAAGGTTGTTCGCGGCAATCAACCAGTCCAATGCAATTCGAGTGTTGTCGCATGTGCCCAGAAATGTGCTGAGGGGGTGCAAATGAATTGGTCTTTATTTTTTTAAATCAGTTGCTTGACGATGCGCTTGCTGCTCAGACCGAGGGACCCTTTTCCTATAGTTGGCTGTTGATTCTTATCGCTCTCATTGCTTGGATGGAACCTGAAGACTACCAACCAATGGCGGTCGAGGCAGTCAAGGTTTTCCATGATGCCCGTTATCAGAACCTATGGTGGGTTGAAGAGCCCAGTCGACAAGCGGACTATGCCATTAATTTATGGGTCTATTGGGAAGCATTGCAGGCAACCACCGTTGTTGTTCCTCGAGTTTCTCCCTACGTCGCGACCAAGTATCATCGGATCCTTCGGTTTGCTATTGGGCCCCACTCTATTCATATTCAGGCCAGGCGAGACCTTGATTGGCAATGGCTACCATTTCCTTATAAAGTCACCACATAATATTTGGATGCTATTGTACAAGACTGGCCAAGGGAATGGTGCATCCCGATGAGTTAGGAGGAGTTATCTAAGGAGTCACCCCTGGATGTCCCTGGAGAACCTGCCCCGCAGGAACTGAGCACCCATGACTCCAACAACGAGTCATCGACGGATCCTGAAGATGCAGCACACTGTATGCAGGAGGAGACTCGCACCAAATGGCGTCAGGAGTACAAGGCGGGTAGTGGTACCAAGTTGGGGATGGAAGACCAACTGCAGTGACTTATCAAAGCCGTCACTGATTCATCTATGGCTGCGACTATGGCGATCGTGAATCAAACCATGAAGAATTTGGGGTGGTAAGAGATAGACTAGAGTCCATTTTTAATATTATTTCCAAAGAAACATGGGCAAGACCTCTGCTATAGGATAACTCGTCGATCAATACTAAGCCCCGGGCAAGGAATGTGCAAGTTCCCCCGACTGCAATCAACGCCGACAATGAAGAAGTTAACCAACGGCTCCACCCAATCCAGAGAGAGAGTGACTTTGGATTTGAACAAACTATCTGCTATAGAGTTGGTTGAATTGCAGCATGGCGTCGCATTAGAATTGGTGGCACGACAAAAAGAATTGACTGAGGGCTATGTCTAGTCCTGGACTACCGCTAAGAAGCTGCAGAAGGAAGCAGAGGAGCTGCACCAGGTCCGCGTGTAGTTGACAGAGGAAAAGTTACAAGAAATCAACCATTTGAAGGCGACACAGGATGAGTTGCAGTGAAAGGCTGCTGAAGAGATTACCGACCTCAAGAAGGCGCAAGATTGCCATATTGTTGAATGGGCATAGCTGTGTGCCCGGTGCAGCGAGGTTGAGTAGGCTATTTCTGATGAATGCCAGAACATTTCTGAAAACACAGCAGGGCTCACCCCAGTCGACAAGGCCAAGCAATTGGGGTAAACTCTGGTTCAACTTTAGGACACTAACCTCATGCTCAATGCCTTAGTTCAACCCACAACGCCGCCAGAGTAGGTTGCAAAATGCAAGACCTCCATTGAAGAAATTGCCACCCAGTTTGGCACCATGGAGTAAGAGGCCAAAAATATTATGGAGGCGACCACACAGTTTTGGCAGATTATTGTCCAGGATGAGCAACTTGATCAGCTGACTACACAGGTGCAAGAGGCAGAAGGCCAACTGATAACCCTGAAGACGTCGCTGAAGGCCATGTCGTTAATGGTGCAGATCACCCGGGCCACAGAACTAAAGGATCTACAACAACGAGTTGCTCGTGCACAAGAACGCCAACAAAAGCATCGCGCGTAGCTTGATGAATTCCAAGAAATCAGTGGCCAGTTGGCTGTTAATGCCATCGCCATGCTCCAGGTTGTTCAAGAGAATCAACAACTGGTCGACAAAAAGGCTAGTGAGGAGCATGTCGTCCAACAAACTTTGACTAGTTGTCAGAGTATCATCGTTTAATTCTAGCTTCAGGTTTGTGAAATTGCGCAGCAATTTGAAGATTTTAAGGACAAGATTTCAGCACACACCCTGCCAACTTGACATGGCTCGAGGGGGATCCACAAAACTGTGTTGGGGGCCTGTTGGCAAGGGGTTTTGGGGTAAGTGAGTTGCGCAGTGTCACGGCAACTACACAAGCTCACGTGGTACCACGCAAGGGCATATCAACGCGATAAGCGGAAGAATAACCGCTTTTTGAATATTTTATGTATATTTTGACCAAATTTTGTTGCAATAGGTCAGTAGCGGTTAGAAATTAGTTAGTAGTGGACCCTCAATGTAAAGGTGTAAGTCTATTTATAGATCTATTTTAGGAGGAGAGAAGAGGATATTTTATCGGATAAGCTATGGCGCGATCTGATTTATGGATAATTTTATGTCTTAACTGTGATTTATCCAGGTTTTTCCTGATGTATGTAGTCTCCAGTTTTGGAGAAGAATTGTGTAAAGTGGTACATTTGCGCAAGGTTAATATGATGTGATGAGTATGGCCCAAATATTGTATGTTATTATAGATCTATTATGATGTTGCAACTCTGTTTTGTTACAATGGCATAATGTAGATGCGATTTAGTCTCTTTCTGCTATATCGATGTGATATGTTGCTTTTATGTCGATGCAATCTGTGTTTCTGTAACTGTTTGATGCGCTATGAGTAATGATGTTCCATGAATAATCCTGCGATATTGTGATACTGTGTGATGATTGCATAAGTTATGGTGTCCCTCCGTCAGATCCCCATATCCTCCTTTCCCACTATCGAAAACTTAGTTCTGACAACTCTCCCTTGAACGCCTCCGGTGAGACCTTGTCTGCTCCGCAGACGTTGTTGGGCAGGGTAAAACCTGTCTGGGTTGGTGCTTAGGGAGGTTGCATTGTAGGGCATCGACAAAGTGGGAACCCCTGTTGATGAAGCTTTGTTGGTGGGTTCCGCCAACATATCTTTCCCATATGCACAGGAGGTGTGGAAAACTCTTACACAGTTTGCAGGCATTCCATACTTTTGGAATCTAACTAATATCAAAATGGCTTGGAAGGACTGGACTAGTGGTCCCTTCTACTCAACTCTTGTTGCTCTTCCGGTTATTGCAGTTTGGGGTATATGGATAGCTCGGAATAAGAGGTTATATGATGGAATCCTCATACCAGCCCAAGTATATGTTGGATGCAGTTTTGGTATTTTTAAATCTTTTTCGATGCAGATTTCTCAAAAACCTCCTCGTGTCATCTCCGCGCCCAACATGGATGACACCTTTCTATGGGCCTTTGTTGACGGTGCCTCCCAAGGTAAGCCATGGATGGGTGGAGCTGGGGGTATCATCCACCTCTCCTCCAATAGGTCCATACATTTTGCAGTTGGTTTGGGGGATTCCTCCAATAATTAGGTTGAATTCGTTGCAGCCGATATCCTCTTGAGGCTTTATCTTGCCCTTGGAGTGGACAGACTTTAGGTATTTGGAGACTCTATGTTGGTCATGGATTGTCTCAAAGAACATAAGCCCTCGGCGGACATATTTCTTCTTCCACTCTTTGAGGACATTGACAGAGCTAGGATCCATTTCATTTTTCTCTCCTTCCAGCATATCTTCCGAGAAGCTAATGCCGAGGTTGATGGACTTTCCAAGACATGCTTGCTCCTGCCGACTAGATTCATTAATAAATGGGAGTTGGCTGATGGTCAGATGGTCGATCTGGGTCGTTATAGTACATAGTTCTCTCACTATTGTCTATATTTTTTATGTTAATTGTTGAACCGATAGACTTTCAGGCCATATAAATAGTTTTATTGATAAGTATGGTTGATCAGTTATCCTTTGGCTGAAGATGCATAGAACCTATATTCTGATTTGAAAGACAATTTTACGAGATGTAATGACCCAACGGTTAAATGAACAAAATGGTTTTATAAATTTAAAGCTATGATATTTTCTAAGGAAAAAAATGATTGAGGTAGCTAATCGAAAAAACTACAAATAAAATACTACGGGAAGAACAATCAAGAACTACTCTATCATAAAGGGATACATAATATTGCATTTACATTTTATGGCTTTGTTTATACTACCTCCTTTGCACATGTTGCTCGAAACAGGCGACAAGTTTGTTATTAATGACAATGATTTAGACAAGTTGTTGAGCCCCACGGGGTATCATTAATTTCAACTTCATGTGGTTGTAGAGGAAATGTAAGGCATGGTGGGTAGATTTCTTTGTCTCCTACTACTAAGGAATGACACCGATAAATAGTATGGTGTAGGAGGCCTAGCACTGTGTCCAAGTCATGTTGTTCAACTGTAGATGCTCCATTCTTGATCTCATCATATTGACAGTTTCAATGTTGTTGCCCCACTTTGTCCTAAACAAACTCAATTATTTCATTCCTTCCATCCATCCCACCATGAGACGTCTCTTGCAAGCTCACTAACATGCTCTGCATTTTTGCTTATGGGATTTGTCAAACCTAAATATGGTCTAAGAATGTATTTGGTATTTCTTGAATTAGTGTGATTATGCTCTATTATGCTCTACTAAATGCAAAATGCAAGAGGGGAATGTGAAATATATAGGGATTGAGAGCAACTTTGGAGCACTCAACGCAGGTCAAAACTTCGAATTGGCGCTAAATCCATTCTATCAAATTAAAAATTAAAAATTTTGTCCAATAAATATAGGGCTAGAGAGTTAGAAAAGGCAAACTTAGTGGAAGTGGGACACTCTAAATAAGACATGGGCTAACGATGTTTGGTTAGTCTAAGACAACAAGAGATGGATGTGTTGATTTTTAATCCAATTTTCAATCCTTGATTATTATTTCAAAATAGTTCTTCAGTCGTTTATTTCATCCCACAATTTCATTGCATATAAATATTTACTTGCTGTGGAAAATAAAGCAAGGATCATTGAAATATGGCCATGCACAAGAGACACAAATATTTTACCCTGGGAAACCCAAACGGGAGAAAACCCAACAAACTTTTCTTAGAAGAAATTAATCTAATTCAAGTACAATGCCAAACATGAAGTTGACCCCTAGCACAAGATGAGGTTCGCCCTCCTTCACAAGAAACCCTAACAAGGGTATATAATCTTCCAAGAGAATAGAGCCCCAAAAATTATGGTTCATGCATTTTCTAGGCCTTCCTTGGAGGTGTGCAATTATGGAGAGAAGAAGATGTGATGTGTGAATGTGTCAAATGAAGTGTGAGAACACTTCTATTTATATTCTTTAGTTAACTTGATTTTGACTCTCGAGGTCGACTTGTACTTTTGTCTTCTAGGGCCATGTTCCCCCTTTTACTGGGTATTTTTCCATTCCTTGCTTTGCACTTTCTCTCAAAATTCTTTAATGGATTGTCTTGAATTTTCTGGTTATGTCTTCATCATAGAAAAGTTATCCTCGGTGATTTCTAACTCCTCACATGTAGATCACCTTCTTGCATAGAGATCTAATGTTGATTTGACCATACTCTAAGAAGTCTCGAACACTTCTTATAAGAGCCAATGTCAAATACAACATTAGATTAGAATTTGTCTATACTACAAGGGATGAAATCCCTTATCACATAGACAAGTAAACTCACTCTACTAAGAATAGATCACTGTTGTTACAGAGTACTCCTTCTCAGAGAATGCAATGTGACATCTAGCCTTCAAACACTCATAGTCAATCCACATGACAAGATACAGAAGCATCTGAGCCTTAAGACACATAGTCAATTCACATGACTAATTAAGGCTATGAAGGGGCCATTCTCTACCAACCATTGGTAAATTCACATGGCCAATATGGGATAATGATCTACAAAATGTTTGCCCAGTGCTAGAACCATGGAGAACATCAATAGGATGAGAAAAATAGGGAAAGAAAATAGTGCTAGAGCCTTTAGGAATACATAGCACATTAGTCTCCATCGCATACATGGCAAATGGGCATCCATCTTATTGTTATGGAGTGTGATGGGCATCCATCAACTAACAAAGTCTTAAATATTCTATAGTCGGGTGCTTAGCATTCACCATAATTGAGTGTTGTAAAATGGATTATGTAGTTACAAACAAAAATTGAATTCATCAAGACAAAATTACTATTACCTTTCTGTATATTATTTGCACTCATTTTAATCATGACCCATGTGGGCTACTTCATGGGATCGCATCGTCATTCCTCTTAATCCAAAACCCCATTCCTTAATAAGATGTTGGTGTTTATGGTTGGTTATGTTCATCTTTATATAATGGGACCCCACCACCACAACTCGCCCCAATAATATACCATTTAATTTCCAAAATCTCATCAAGCCATGATTTGGTGTAGCTTATAAAGTTGATATTGACACACCTCTTTTTCCTCCTACATCTTTTCTTCAAAATCATAAAAATAGTTTCATTTAGTGTTTGTATATCAGCATGGTTCCATCTTTTTTTTGAAATTATTAAAAGGATTCTTAAGAGGAGTATATGGATTTCAACATGGTCCCTCTACGCCTTATTTATTTAGCGGCTAGCATGCATGGATTTTGTACATGATTACGTTGAGAGGTGTTTTTTATATCCCACGTGGGTGAGATGTGTCATGTTTGTAACACTGATGTGGCACATTTCAACTCCAAAAAGACAATTATTAAAAAAAAAACACATGTCGGATCCCAGTTTAAATCGACCACAATTTTAAAAATTTTGAGTTTAACATATAAATGTTACAACTTTCATAAAATTATATTATTTTTAATAGATATTACTCACGTGAATATAATCAACATATAAACGATTAAGTAAATTCTTGGCATATCATTGGAATTGTAATTAAAGAATATCAACATTACCTTAACAATCATAAGTATTCCACTATAAAACATATATGAATATATCATGGCAACCAATATGGTATATCAACACAGAGATAAAACCAACAATCAGTTACAATTCTATAAGTTGTCTGTGGGTATTGGGTAGATCCAATTAGATGTGTATATCTAATGTATAAATGTTCGACGCGGAAAATGCCAATACACCTATTTAAACCCAACTATAATTCAATTTTTATTTATATGATTTTCAAGATTTTTTGATACAAATTGTGTGTATTGATACCATCAATTATGGTTACTAATTTTGCATTCATTGAATATTATAGATGAGTTTCACATATTTTAATTTTAGTCAATCTAAATTAGTTCAATGGTATAGATGCATTGTACAACCGCGCTGAGAATTTGAGATATACAACAAATGAGAAATTAAGTTATTATTATTGGAGTAAATCAACAGTGTCGAACCCATAAGAAATTGACTAAACAAATACTACTTATCATATGATATTATAAATCATTCCTTTATTAATTGGGGTGGTTGATTAAAAACCTATTAGTTTAAGTTGTGGTTGGAAGATCTCCATTGATGAATATCCGTGAATATAAGCAACACAATTTGTAGATATTAACTAATCAACGAAATGCCAATTGGCATAGATTCATCTTAACTTTAGATCTATTAAACATCGAGAGGGATCAAATCTCTTAAGGTGCAAACCCCTTTTAGAGTCCTAAACTTGAGGAAAGGTTCGCGCCACAAGGGATTTGATCCCTCTCGGCGCTTGATACGGTTAGATTAAAGATGGATCTTAATACACCATCCCACCACCACTATGGATGCCATTAACACCCTTAATAAAAAAACTCCAAGTCAACACAATGATGACGATAAGTCACTCAATGAAACTCCCCCCTATGCATATGTTCGAGTATATAGTTGGTGATTAGTGTTTGATTATTTTTCAAGATGGAATAAATAAGGATGCATTGGTAGTTCACACATTGTGGAACAACATAATGGCATCCATACTCCTCACATTAAATGGGATCACTCCCAACTTTCTCATCAACATACGTGTCAACAAATTTGGCTATGATAGGTATGATATATGAAGATGAGATGTAACACCCCTGGACTAAACCCCCAATTTCGATAATTGTAATTATGTAAATGTCTATGAGTGCCTAGGTGGAAAAACTCATTGTATGTTTCTAAACTTTAACGTAAAATATAAACTAGCCATGGCCGAGTCAAAACACTAGATGACCAGGGACTGGTGTATTCACCTAAGGCGGTGAGGGGGGAGGTGTAAATAGTCTAGTGGGGGATATGTTAAACTTGTTTAACCCTGCATACTGAAAAGTAAACCTTTTGACATTTTGTAAACCTAAACCTTTTCCTTAACCTTAAAACTTATTTTTGAGTTAATTAGGTGTTAAGAGGTGATTAATGATAGAATAATTTTTTTGACAAGTGTTGCATGGAAAAGAGGTTTGCATGTAAGTGATGGGATTGGGCTTGGGTTAGTTATCACTATTGTGCTACTAGAATGAAGCTAAGGTAATGAATTGTATAGTTTGACATGGATTTGGTAGTGAGCAAGAAAATCTTGATTGTCAAGTGAGGATTCCTAAGAAACTTGGGGTTGGTGGGAAGTCTTGTGGTGAATGCATGAGTCTTGGCTCGGGGGTAGAGTTCAACTAAAATTTTTATGAGCATAACTACATACGGTTGGGTGGAGTGTGGCTTCCATGAGGCCAGTTTGATCTCATATAAGTGCATGAAACCTTATTTAATTTTGAAATGAGAAAATGTATCATGTTGTGATAGTGATAAAATGAATGATTGCATATAATTGGTGTGTGACAGGGCAAATGTGTATGGTTTTATGTATAAGTGCTTATGTATTGAATGACACGTTATTGAATAGATTATAGGAGTACTAATATGAAATTGTTATATAACTTGCTCATGGGGTTTGCTAAGAATGTAGTTGAATGAATTACTCCTTAGATGGACATTGGCAGCTAAGCTAATACGTTCCAAAGGGATAGTGATGATTTGATGTAGGAAGGATTGAATAAGTGTATAGTTCATATTCTTGCATGATTAAAGTGTGAAAGGGGGTGGTTTACAGTTTGTGTGTTGAGTGAATGTCTTTGTGCTTGGTATTGTAGGATAAAGGAGGTTGTTCCTAAGTTATCATGTGAATTCCTTGTATGTGTTGAAGGTTGTTAAGTTTATTAATTTGGTCAATGTTTTCTGAGATTGTAATTGATTATAATTGTAAATAGTTGGTTAAGTGTTTGTGGATGTAACTTTTTTGAGCCCCTATTATCAATTTAATGTGATGGAATTTGAAGCCTTAAGTTGGTCTAAAATTCCATTAGTTAACTCAAGTTATGAAGTGCAAGTTTTTCTTTAATGTTTTGATTCAATTGCTTAAGAACTCATCAAGTCTATTTGAGATTTGGGGGTTTGTTGGAAGCCTGTAGATGGTTGCTTTCAACCTGTGGTCATGTTTTACTTAGTCATTTTCCCAAAAACTCAAGTTTTGTTTGTGTGTCGATCAGGTTATTAGGTTAGACAGGTGCATAAACTTGGTTATTTAACCTATCATAACATTACAAGCTTTGCAAAGATTCTTTTCTGAGTTTTTCTGAAGGAGCGATGCAATGGTTTTACCCATTCGACAGAATTAGGATTATTTTGTAAATATTGCAGACATGTTCTGACAACTGATTTCCGAATTTTGAATGTCGATGTCGGGATCATCAAGTTATAAGAGTTATTTGTTATTTTTGTTGTCTATGTCAATTTTCGACTATCGACGTGCCGGCATTGGGATCGACAAGTCGGAAGAGTTAGTTATTTTTATTTTTGTTTGTATCGAATCCCGACTATTGACATGCCAACGTCAGGATCGACAAATTGAAAGAGTTAGTTGTTTATATTTTTATCATTTAATCAATATGATCTAGGATCTTATCTGAGAGAATAACATGCACAACAATAATCACAAGAGATAAGAGACACAAAGAGTTTTCCTCGGGGAAACCATAAAGGAGAAAACCCCGCAACTTCCTCATAGATAGAATGAGCACCAATGGCAAAAGTAAAACCCAAAAACACAATTATGATCTCCAACAACTATTCTCTCTCTCACTTGTGCAAGCTACTCTTCTCTCACTCATACACTATAGTTGAGTGTGTGTGTGTATCAAATAGAGAGTCTCACTCTCTATTTACACTAGTGTTCCACTTGACAATTACTTACTAGGGTCGACCTCACTAGGAGAGTCTAATAACCCTAGTACCCCTCAACTGTGGGGACTATTGCCCCAACTTAAAATGGAGGGTTAACCTCTATGACTTTACATGAATTTATTATGCTAATGATTCTCCTGATAGGAACATTGAGGTACAATGAAATACAACATAAGATATACAAGTGAATACATTCTGAAGTTACAAAAACATCAACACTCCCGCTTAACTAGGAAGGTATCCTCTTGACACAGTTCATCAGTACAAGTCTTCATCACAGGATCATCATCAAAGCTAGATCATCATCAAAGCTGGATCATCATCATCACTGCTCCCACTATCTCGAGCAAATGGTGCTATCTCTCAATTCTACTCGTCATAGGAATTTCTACAGAGCCAGCCATTTTACATGCTGATTGTAGGCCTAGTCTCCATGTATGTCTTATTCTTCAGTGATTATATCATCGACATGGTAGGACACACCTACTAACATCTGAGAAAGGCTCCAACACTTACATCCACCGACATGGTAGGACACACCTACTACCATCTAGGGAAAGGCCCCAACACTTACATCCACTGGCATGGTAGGACACACCTACTACCATCCAGGGAAAGACCCCAACACTTACATCCACTAGCATGGTAGGACACACCTACTACCATCCAGAGAAAGGCTCTGCACTTACATCCATTAGCATGGTAGGACACACCTACTATCATCTAGGGAAAGGCTCTACACTTACATCCACTTACATGGTAGGAAACACCTACCACCATCTAGGGAAAGGCTCTGCACTTACATCCGCTGGCATGGTAGGACACACCTACTACCATCCGGGGAAAGGCTCAACACTTACATCTAATCATGGGAGGAACCAATCTTGCCACCATGTTAGAAAGGCACATCACTTATATCTGACCATGGGAGGAACCAATCCTACCACCATGTCAGAAAGGCACAACACTTACATCTGACCACGGGAGGAATCAATCCTACCACCATGTCAGAAAGGCATAACACTTACATCTGACCATGGGAGGAACCAATCCTACCACCATGTCAGAAAGGCACACAGACTCATCACTTCCCTTGGAAGGAACCTTGATCTATAGAACACCAGGATTCTCCCTGAAGTACTCAAACTTCACTCTGGCTAATGGCTTGGTCAACACATCAGCTATCTATTCATCCATCGCAATATACTGGAGCTTCACTGCTCCTCTCTGCACCATATCCCTGATATAGTGATATTTGATCTCGATATGCTTCGACTTGTCATGGAACACTGGGTTCTCTGACAACTTCACACAACTCTGGTTGTCGCAATATATAAAAGTAGCATTCAACTAGAGATCAAACAAATCAGATAGTAGCTTCCTCAGCCACACTGCCTCACAACTAGTCGAACAAGCTGTGACATACTCTGCTTTGGTTGTACTTAGTGCCACGTAGGAATGCTTCCTACTAAACCAAGAGATCACACATGATCTCATACTAAAGCAGCACCCCGAAGTGCTCTTCATATCAATGACACTTCCTGCCTAATCTAAATCCACATAACCTTCCAGGTTAATCTTCTGATTCACCTCATACTTGAGCCCATAATCAACTGTACCCCTCAGGTACCTCAGAATATGCTTTGGAGCAATCATGTGAACATGTCTCGAATCCGTCAGGAACTGGATCAATGTGTTCATATCAAAGCTAATGTATGGTCTTGTATACGTTAGGTACATCAAGGACCCAATCATCTGATGATACATCGTAGCATCAACCGACTCTGATGAAGCATCACTCAATAGCTTCATGTTCGATGCCATAGGTGTGGTCATGGCCTTGCTATCCATCATCCCGAACCTCTTCAGGATCTCTACTGCATAATTCCCTTGTCCCAGGGATATTCCATCTTCATTCTGCCACACCTCCATGCCTAGAAAGTAAAGCATCATACCCAAGTCTTTCATCTCGAATTAGGCAGCAAGCTTCCTCTTCGTGTCAACAATCAACCCATCCTCACTTGTTACAAATAGGTCATCTACATACAGTAGGAGTATCAATGGGTTCCCTTCCTCAACCTTGTAGTAAAGGTTGGAATCCGCTTTACTCATGGTAAATCCCAAGCTAGTCAGGAAGCTGTCAATCCTGTCGTACCATGTTCTAGGTTCCTGTTTCAAACCATACAGGACCTTCTTCAATTTGCACACATGAATCTCCCTATCATGTATCTCAAATCCAAGTGGTTGCTCCACATACACTTCCTCTTCCACTACACCATTCAAGAACCCGGTCTTGACATCCATCTGGTGTATCTTCCATTTCATCACTGCAGCCAGAGCAAGTACTGATCTGATGGAACTGTATCTGGCTACAGGTGCAAAATTTTCTTCATAATTTATCCCTTCCTTCTGGGAGAATCCACGTGCCATGAATCTTGCTTTATATTTCTCTATGCTACCATCTGCGGCATGCTTGATCTTGTAGATCCACTTGGAAGTCACAACATACTTCCCCTCTGGTCTTGGAACCACATCCCAAACATCATTCTTCATGATCAACTGGTACTCCTCGATCATAGAATTCTTCCATTCTTTCTTTTCTGCTGCTTCTTCATAGCTGGAAGGTTCTTTATCAATGATGTCATACAATAGGGCTACATAACTGGAATAGGATCTAGTTCTCTTCCTTTCTCTGTGCACTTCTTCTGGAGCCCCATATATCTCTGCACCTTGGATAACCTCTCGTACCCATGCATGTTTCCTTTTGTAAGGATTCTTCTCTTGGGGTGGATCTATAGGTTCCTAAGGTTCTTCAATTTCTTGATCTTCTTCTGGAGTTGCTTCGTTCATAGTTGTATCTTGGATCCTGGGTACTTTTATTTCTTCAAATTCTGCAATAGGCATTTTTTCTGGATTTGTTGTAAGTCGAGTCTTTGTCAAATTCCACATCCCTACTGATGTCAATCTTCTTGAATCCTAGGAAGTATATTCTGTAAGCCTTCGAGCCTTCACTATATCCCACAAAGATACCCTTCTTTCCTTAAGGATCTAATTTTGTCCTCTTTTCTTTCGAAATGTGTATGTACACTAGACAACCAAATATTCTGAGATGACTGACTTCTAGTTTCTTTCCGAAGAAGAATTATTTAGGTGTCTTGTTCTCAAGTACTCTATGTGGAGTACGGTTCTGTACCTACATAGTTGACCTAGCAGCTTTTGCCCATAGATGCATGGGAAGATCTTGATCACGAAGCATTGCTCTTGCGGCTTCCATAACCATTATATTATTCCTTTCTGCAACCCCATTCTGTTGTGGATTATATGGAGTGGTCAAATCCCTCTTAATCCCTGAATCTTTGCATAATTCTTTGAATTCATCTAATGTGGATTCTCCGCCATTGTCTGATCGAAAGGTCTTGATTTTATTCTCTGTGTGGTTCTCGATCAAGGCTTGGAATTTCTTGAATTTACTGAATACTTCATCCTTTATTTTCAATAAATATATCCATGTCTCCCTAGAAAAATAATCAATGAAAGAAACATAATATACATACCCACTTAATGAACTGGATGACATCGGAGTGGATGATTTAGAAGATTCCTTTTTCCTTGCTCTCGCTGCTTGGAAATGTCTTCTTTGTGTTCTTTCCTTTCACACATCCTTTGCAAACACCTTCATGTTTTGCTTGTATTTCTGGAAGACCTTCAACAACTTTTCTTGTAAGTGGTAGTGTCCTGCAGTGCACATGTGCAAGCCTTCTCTACCAAAGTTCACTTGGTTCTACTGAGTCATGGACCAAAGCTTGTTCTGGTTGGCCCTTTAATTTGTATAATCCTCCCTCTTGCTCTCCAATCACTATTGCATCATCTATAGTCTATCCCTTTGTCCACCTAAGGACTTGGCCATCTACAAATGCAACCCTCAGGCCTTTTGCATCCAATGCAGATATGGAGGGAAGATTCTTCTTTAGTCTTGGTACAAACAATACATCCTTCATCTTCATAGACTTTCTAGAGTCTAACTTATAGGAGGATTCATCGCTACCTTTTATGGGATACTGGTAGTCATCCCCAAGTTTCACTCTGTGGGGTGACTCATGTTCAGATAGTTTCACAAAGGTTTCTTTGAATCCCGTCATATGCTTAGAAGCCCCACTATCTATGAGCCAATCATTCCATCAATGCGTGACAGTTCCCATGAAGGTAGAAATCAAAACATATTCTTCATGACTTGAAGAGTCTTCACTTTCTTCTTTGACTCTCTTTATGGGAGGTTCATCATCTTCTGCAGTGTGAGAACGATGTCTTCTTTGTTTCCCCTCTTCTTGTGAGAGCCACCTTTGTTTCTAGGACACTCTCTGGGAAAGTGTCCTCTCTCGTCACATGTATAACATCTAATTTTAGATAGATCTTTGCTATATCTTTTAGAGTTATCTTTCTGATTCTGGTGAGAATGCTTACCATTTGGATGATGGTAGTCCCTTCTGCTTTTCTTGGTATGTGTTGTGAGAGCTTGATCTGCATTTCCCATCTTTTCTTCTCGAGCTACTATCCGAGCTTCTTCTTGTGAGCATTTCTCCCACGGCCTACTGAAAGTGATTAGCTTTCTTCTAGTACAAATACCTTGAATGAAGGAGTCCCATAACCTAGGGAGACCATTCAAGGTGGTCATCACAATTTCTGCATTCTCTACTTCTTCATCCATTGCTTCAAGTTGTTCTTTGATTTGAGAGACCCTTGTAAAGTATGATTGTATGGTCTCTACATTTTGGATATTTACATTCTTCAACTGATTTCTCAAAGTCATCTTCCGATTTATGTTCTTCCCTTCAAATAGATTGGTCAAGGAATCAAACATCTATTTAGGTATCTTTAGGGAAGACGCTTGTGGTAAAAGGTGATCCTTGATTGAATCAGCAATAATCCTCTTGGACTTGACCAAGTTCTTCTTGTGTAAGGCCTTAGCCTCATCTCCCTCTGGAAGTGGAACCGCTCCACTTATGTAGGTGTCCAATTCATTTTCTTCAAGAACCAGTGAGATTATATACTTCCATGCTCGGAAGTTTTCATCTCCTTCAATCTTTTCATCAAGCTTGGCGTGATGAGACATCTTAACTAAGAACCTCAAATGGAAATACAAAAGATTTAGATCTTACCAATTTAAGATTCTGAAACTGGATCTGGAGCTGATCTTCTGTAGTGTTGGTTTTCTGGTCCAGGGGAAAATTAGGGTTTGACTTTTCTCGGAGTTCTACCCAACCAAAAACTTCGATCTTGGTCTCTAAACTTCG
Source organism: Pseudotsuga menziesii (assembly GCA_001517045.1). NCBI lineage: Eukaryota > Viridiplantae > Streptophyta > Pinopsida > Pinales > Pinaceae > Pseudotsuga > Pseudotsuga menziesii. The sequence continues at coordinate 384,010 of LPNX010505232.1, forward strand.
ATTTTGAGGAGGAGAGCAATCCTATGTTGGGCTCACTCAAAAATTCCACTTCTGTGAAAATCCCTAATTTCCCATTGTAGTGGTAGGTAAAAAACTGAAAATGATCAGAATCAGATTTTGCTTCGACAGAAATATGCGCCCTTCAACGGAGAGTTAACCTAGCCTCCTTTTGCTGATGATCTATGGAGAGAGAACCAAAAAGTAGGAAGCCCTAGCTTCTGTGGCTGCACAGTGTCTTATTCTCAAGTTAGCTCTGATACCATGTTAGATTTTTATCATTTAATCAATATGATCTAGGATCTTATTTGAGAGAATAACATGCACAACAATAATCACAAGAGACAAGAGACACAAAGAGTTTTCCTTGGGGAAACCATAAAGGAGAAAACCCCGCAACTTCCTTGGAGATAGAATGAGCACCAATGGCAAAAGTAAAACCCAAAAACACAAAGATGATCTCTGACAGTTGTTCTCTCTCTCACTTGTGCAAGCTCCTCTTCTCTCACTCATGCGCTACAGTTGAGTGAGTGTGTGTATCAAATAGAGAGTCTCACTCTCTATTTGTACTAGTGTTCCACTTGACAATTACTTACCAGGGCTGACCTCACTTGGAGAGTCTAATAACCCTAGTACCCCTCAACTGTGGGGACTATTGCCCTGACTTACAATAGAGGGTTAACCTCTATGACTTTACATGAATTTATTATATTAATGATTCTCCCGGTAGGAACATCGGGGTACAATGAAATACAACATAAGATATACAAGTGAATACATTCTAAAGTTACAAATACATCAATAAGTTGTTATTTTTGTTTTTCTGTGCTGACTCCCGACTGTCGATGTGTTGATGTCAGGATCGACAAGTTGAAAGGTTATTTATTTAGTTATTTTCGTTGTTGACTTCTGATGTTTCGACATCGGCATCGGAAAGTCATAAGGGTATTGTTAGTTGACTAGTGAGTACCAACTGCTGACTTCCAACTTCCAATGTGCCGACGTAGGGATCGAAAAGTCAGAAGCGTCTTGTTGGTTGTTTATTATGTGACGACTATCGACTTCTGATTTCTAATGTGCTGATATTGAGATTAGAAAGTTGGGATTGTTTTGTTATTTTCCATTTGTCATTGTCGACTTCCAACAGCCAATGTTGGCAATGTCAGGATCAACAAAATAACATCGAGAAGACAGAATTAAACCATCAAGTTTGTTAATAAACATTAATTAATGACTGATTAAGTCATAATTAATCTATTTTAATTTATTTTAAACTGTTGAAACTTGTCTTAATTTTTATAATGACTGCTAATTAAATCTAATCAAGGATTATAAAATTTTAAGTGTTTTCTTGCTATGCTTCCGCAACTTGGAGTCGACTTTGTCTCAGTGTGTTTTGTTTATATAATTTCGATTATTTTTTTTGTGAAGTCATAGAGCCAGTTAGTGCTCTGTGTGTGTTATGGCTACACAGACAGTCATATGTGTTGTCGTGTAGCGTCGAGGTACGTTATAGTGTGGTATCAAAGCTAAGGTTTCAACACTTAGCCTCTTGGTATTGTTTTTCTTTTGCAAAGAGTGCAAACTTTGGAATTTATTTGTTAGTGTAAAACTTCTTGTGTGAAATGGTTGCACATGGATGATGTAAATCATGTTATACAAATGAATATTGGTTTTGAACTAACAATCGTGGATAATTTCATATTGCTAGTACCATTACAATGTTCAAGCCTTTGTAGTTGTCAATTGTCATATTAGTAGGAAAGTATAACTATAAGGATGGTAGAAATCTTAGAAATGTCTCAATTTGTTGAAGAAGTGAGAATGGGTGATCAACGAACATAATCCAATGGCCATTAGTCGACGATGGAACCTATAGAACTGTTAAAAACTTTGAATGATGTTCAAGTTGGAAATGGAAAGATCCTACAGTGTATGGAACAAGAGAATCAAATTAATCAACAGATGATGTAGAACCTAATGTAGTTGCAAAATCAGGTGCAACAAGTGTCTTTTGTGGTGAGAAGGGAATGTGAAGAATCCTTAAATAGGTGAATTCTAGATAGATACCAGTATTCCATGGATAAGGGTGTTCGTAAAAGGAGGATGATTTCCCAGTATCATTCAATGGAAAGTCGTCATGGGAATGAAGAACCTAAAATCCATTAGGATCATTATCCTGTAAGGCATCAAAGGAGAATGAGAGACGAGAATGCCTTAAAAGGTTAACTCAAAAATATTAAACCTCCCACCTTTGATGGAGAGAAATCCAGTGAAGTTGCAGGGATTTTCCTCCTATAAATGAAAAAGTATCTGCAATTGCATGATTATTCAAATAATCTAGAATCTAGGATTACCATCTATAATATCTAAGGAAGGGCCTACCAATAGTGGAAGAAATTGAAGTAGGTAGAAGAATTGGATGAAAATAAAATATCTTGAAGGATATTACAAAGGTATTTCAATCAAGAATACTTTTTTTTTCCTTGAAAAAAAAGCGTAATTTTATTCATCTTTCGAGATCAAAATTACATTCAGTATATTCACTTCCAGGTGAATTCCAGAGTCCATAAAACATGGATCCAATAATGAGACTGCCAGGTCTTATGTAAAAAGCAAACAATAGCAATTTTGTTATAGATCATTAAATAGAGTCTCAGTCGATTTTCACAGTCAAAACTGAGATGACAAGCTCTGTCAACGAGAAATGCCCATATCGTTAAATATGGCATAGTGATAAACACATCCATGATGTAGTAACAACAGAAAGAATCCACAGAGGACTGCCAAAACACAAACAGCATATGTATGAACCTCCATCATACCCATCGAGCATACACATCAGGCATAAAGCCCATCATGAACACCAATACTGCCACCCAAAACAGAAGATAATATCCACTGTCATATATATTCGAGAACAAAAGTCTGATAACCTAAAACATCAACATGTTTCAGCAATATACATAGAGCAAAAATAGCCCGCGACTATATACCACAATGAACCCATCAACATGCTCTGTGGCATTCAAAAGTTATCAATAAACTGCCTGTCAGATGTCTGAACATGAAACCATAATATAGTATCTCAGTCGAGATCCAGCCATATTCCCATTGTGACAGCACTATCAACTAAAAAACCATATCGAGGAACATAACACCGCAGACATAAATATTATGGAAGAGCAGTATACCCATCAGCAGGCAACGGATCCCACCGTGAGTCCAAAAGTACATACACAGCATATATAAGAACCAACCATCATACACCTCGAGCATATACAACAGGCATAGAAAACCAACTGTGACAAAACTGCCAATAAAAACTGATAGCATCTGTCATAAATAACATTATCTGTTAACCTGTGGCACTTCAAAAGTTATCAATGAACGGCCTATGAAAAAAAATCTGAACAATTCCTGCAATATATTCTTTCACCAGCCAAGTGCCCATTTCCATCCCGAGCCCTTCCTTGGAAGCGAGGTCCGCTTCCTGGTTAATTTCCCTGTATACATGTCGGCACGAAAAGGAGTCAAAATGAAGGAGGATCTGTCGAATGGAAGATATAATGTGTGCTAATCTCAAATCCCTACATGCCTGTGTATGATTGATCCAGTTTATAACATTCAAAGAGTCCC